>VDFB02000020.1:57478575-57703896 GCA_007258455.2 Sequoia sempervirens | reverse complement strand
GTAGGAGAATTTAAAGAATTTCTACACAAGAATTGCTATCCTATTGGGCACAAGACTTATAAGAAAATTAAGTACTTGTATCTCAAACAGAACAATGGGAAAAGTATGCAAGATTACACCACAAAGTTAAGAAGACAAGCCATGTTTTTAGGTGTGGACTTGGGGGATGAGGATGTACTCTTAAGGTACTTTGAAGGTCTTCACACCCACCTCAGACCAAGGTTAATCACCAACAACCCACAAGACTTGGATGAAGCTTGTGTCCAAGCTTACTATATCGAAGGAGAGAAGTAGCTACTTCTCTCAATAGAAGACTTGGTAGTGGAAAATCAAGAAATACTTCCAAAGGATGTGGTGCTGCAGAAAATTCTTAAGAGGAAACCAAGTCTCTTGGCAAGTTGGACTCAAAGGGAAGACACCAAGATAAGCCAAATGGTACTTGAAGGAAGGGGTGGGGAAATTCTTTCCTCACTTAAAGATCACAATAAGCTGTTGTGAAACCAAAATCGCTTTTTAACAAGAGAGGTGTGATCCATAAGGATCGAAGGAGTCAAATTTCATTAGAGGAACCACTTCTAGAAGTTGCAACTCTTAGAAACTACCTATTTTTGTTAGCAAGAGGAACCTGTTGGTCCAAGTAAGAGGTAATATTGAAATTACCAATTTCCTTGAAATGTCAATTTGAAAACCATTTTTCTGTGCAAAGGGGCAGTTTCTTCCCAATATTAGAAATGTAGAATTTGAAGTGAACAGTCCAATGTTTCTCCTGAGGGACCTTGTAGTGTATAAAAAGGACATCCCAACATCTATATAATGACAAGGAGTGCGATTGTATCATGGAAGGTAGATTTGAGTGTTGTAGAGCACAAAGTAAAATTCCATTGTATTCCATGGCATAAATTTAATAGTGTGTGTGTATAAGTAAGTGGAGCAAAGAGTAGATTGTATTCCCCAATACTTCACATCTCATTGCATTTGTCTAGCTTCTAATAATAATTTGTAAGTATTGCATTTGCCACAATCAAAACTAGTTTTACCCTTTGGAGGATTTTCGAAGATTAAAAAATCTTTGCTCACTTCTCTTATCACAATATTATTTCCTTCCTAACTGTACTTTATTTTGATTATAAGTAGCACAACCCATTTTAGTTTTTGTTCTTAATTCCTACTACTACTTATGGGTGAGGTTATGGATCAATGATCTTCTTTTACACGAGATTCTCTCTGTCCTTGCGTCATCAATTTGATTTAGATATGCCATTAATGCCTCTTTAGCTTTTACCACTTGTATGTTGCTGCATTTTCACATTTATTCTTTTTCTACTATCATTTGAGTAGGAAGGCATTCGAAGGCCCTATGATCTGCTCATCTGCATCTTTAAGTACCACTAAATGATCTCTCTCTTCCTCTATTATAGCTCTGTCTTCCTCTTGAAGGCTATGCCCCTCCTCTAGATGGCTGATACTTGTCTTCTGAGATACTAGATTCACCTCCTTGCCAATATTGATCTCTCCTAGTTTCTTGCTTATTTCCCCCTTTGCTAAATCTTACTCTACCTCTTGCTGTACTTCATATTTTTGTAGATAACTTCTCCTTATCCTTTAAGGCATATTGATATGCTTCATCCACAGTATTCATCATGTTTGGAGTTAGTTAATCCTCGATTTGGATTCTTGGTCCATTGAGCTATATAGTAGTTGCTTGCTCCTCTTCTTCCTGTATACTTGTTCTAATTTGTAAGCATACAAATATTTCTGTGTACTCTTGCACAAACACAAACAACTCCTTTTGTCTCAAATTTTGAAATTTCTTGAACAATTTTTGTTCACGATTTGAGGGCATGAGCTTTTCCTTAAGATGCTTTATCATTTTTAGGTTGTTTACTTACTTTATCCTTACTGTGTCTTCACCAGGGTTGTTGAAAGTTTCCCAACACAAGAAGCATGTGACTTCATTTTGGTGACGCAAACTTGACTCTCCTAGGATCATCTTCCTCTAAGTTTCCCATGTTGAAATATATTTCAAGGTCATTCACCCAATCTACAAAGAGGCATGGGCTTAATTCTTTCATAAAGCTTGACACATCTGGTTTGACCTTGGCCTCCTATTTGGCTATAACTTAAATTGATCTTTCCATGCGATCTTGAGGCACAGTGGGAATCCCTTGGGCCTATGTTTCATCCTTAATTTCTTCATGTGGTAGTCTAGCCCACAAATCCTCTATTCTCAAAAATTCTTCATTTGGGTCTCTCCTGGCCCTCTTCTACCTCCCCTAACCCCGTCAACATTAAATCCCCTTTGGGCAATCTTTCTTATCTAGTGTTTAACCTGCTTTGACACCAAACTGATGCAGTCTAGGAAGGGGTTTCAATTAAGAGCCACCTAATCTTTGCAGCGTAGCTAAAATCTCTTAGAAAATTAACTCTAAACCTGTGACCATATGAATCTTTCATTCAGGCACTGCAAACATGTAGGTCATTTGTCAAGGATTGCAAACATGAAGGCCATTTATCAAGCACTTCAAACATGTAGGTCATTAATGATTTCCATTCTTTTTTGAACAGACTAATTGATTACACTACCAAAACAGAGTTTGAACACATAAGCCCTTAAGCCTTGACGATCAAAGTGTACAGAAACAATACTCAATGCTTTTTTTCCATTGACAAATATAGACAACAGAATGTTAACACAACTATCTCTTTGGGAATTTAGTTTACTACATTGAGATTCAATAGCTCTACACTCACCACAACAGGGGCATTGCCAAACTGCCCTTTCAGACTTATTAACATGTTAACCTCAAATACTGACATGATACAAAGTTACAACTTCATGGAGTCAATCAATTGCTATTCAATTTTTTATTAAATCACGAAAAACCTACAAGGTATATATGTTTTGTTTCTCCTCCAACCTAACCTTCTTCTCTAATTCTTCCTCTCATTTTTTCTAAAACAAAATGAGGAGAGTTCAATGCTTTCAACCTCATCATTGATTCTCTTCTGTAATGCATAAATGTGGGTAGTATTCAATAGAGCTCTCATCTCCCATGATGAGCATAATAGGTCAAGCACATAGGGACAGAGTGAAATGACACATTTTGCAGCATTAAATACAGTTATAACTTGTCTTGAATTGTTGCTGTGCAAAATCTAAGGGTGGAACCCCCATCTATACAAAAAAAAATATGCCTTTAGTTCCTCCAGAAGACATCCCAAAGATTCCAATTATTAAAATTCCATGATGTCCATGCAAAGGTTAAAACAGCACAAAACAAGCAAATGTTGATTTTGTCTCGAGCTTGATGACATCTCATTTTGTGATTGTTTCCCCTATAGAATTGAACACTTGTCACAAATTAATCCTCAGATCAGTCAAATCCAATTCCGCTCAAATCAATAGATGTGTTCTAGGTGTTTGACAAAACTTCTACATAAGGAAGGTCATTGAACACTTATTTACTGCTAGTATTATTATTTTTTGGTTGATGTGAGTTGCCATGCAATGAGCGATGCTCCTACATGACATTGCATGACTAAAGACAACTTATGTCTAGTTCCATTTGATAGTGGTCCATATGATGATGAAATATTGTGACTTTGTGCCTGTGGATGCTTGCATACCTTAATTGTTTTAATATACTTTTTATCCATTTTTTTGGAAAGAGACTGGGAGTTACCATGGGAGATGTATGTAAGATACATAGGAGACTTGACATGAAGTCCCTAAGACTTGAGAGGTGTCCAATTTAAATTTTCTGGGAAAAGAGATAGATTAGTGGGGGAGGGTTGGGGAGTGGAATCAAACTCTGCTTGCTTTTAATGGTGGTGTATGATAACTTAATTTTCCATATTGTCATTTCTGTTTTTATGAATTAAGTTTTAAGAAAATTCCTTCACCCCAAAGCAAGCTGAGTATGCACTTCAAGAATTGCTAGTTCAGTCTCATATAATTTTCTCCTTTATTGTTGCCCATTCTTTGGTAGTTGGATACATTTTTTTGCAGACACCGAGCTTGGGTTGAGAAGAGGGGAACGGGACAGCAATCAACTTTCTACACCAGAACTGTGTGTATACATATGTGTCCAATCTTTCAGCGAAGCGGTTCTCAAGAACCCATCTCACTTGCATGAAAAGATTTAAATACATAACAATGAAAACAGATGTCTTTTCAGCTCCCTTTCTGTCGTATCTCAAATATTAGCAGTCATCAAAGGTATCCACTTGTTATCACTATTCCCGTTAATGTCCATATTAGGTATTTTTTGGTCTAGGATTTTGGTGGTGAGTCCAACCATATTATTGTAGTGGTAGATAGCAACTTTGGCGCAAAGTGTTTTGTATGATACACTTTAAATACAGGAAAAAACAAAGGTGTAGAAAAAATATGATAGGTTTAGGAGAAAATAATAATTCATAACCAATATTTAGTTTTTTTTTAACTCTTTTTTTCAATCTAATGGATTGTGAAAACCTCATGTACATTAATGTATAGATAATTCCAAGATAATCAAAATTATTTATTTATCATAGTTTATATAAATACATTTAATAATTTTTGACATATGCTTTCAATTTTTTTTTAAATAAGGAACTATAGTTTTACAGTTTAAACTTGCTTGTATGCTGTGGGATTAAAAATAGGAGAAAAACATGGTGGACATACTCATATTCACCCTTCTTGGTAACCATGGTAGTAGGTAACAACTTTTATACAGAGTATGTTATAAGATGCATCTCAAATACAGAAAAGCCAATCTATTGAAAAATATGATATGTATTGGAAAACAAAACTGTAAATTGCATATTTATGTTTGGCGACTATGAGTATATCTTATCAAAATATCTATTGGGGGTAGTGCATCTATTCCTTTGTTCAGAGCAAGTTCTGAAAAAGCATGCTTTTGTATCTGAAGTTTTACAACTTATTCAACCTACAGCAGCAATTGCAAATTAATGTCTTTTAGTGGTTCGGAATTCAGTTTAGTTAGTTCGTAGTAATTAGGGGAAGGTTGATAACACTACTTTCAGTTATCAAACTATTTTGTATATATACTTTATATTAGTAAACATGAAAAATTATTATTTTTATTATTAATATGAAAATCAAAGTTTTTTGTCTTCCATATGAAGCTTGTTCCCATGAATTGTTGTCTTATTGATATCAATTTATTGTTTATGCCTGTTCTGCTGTTGTTTACTTTTTTCTGCACTAGAAATGTTACTTAGATTAGTGCTATTGTAATTTGATTGTGAAATTCGCAGTCCCAAATTGCTCTATCATTATTCATGATTAATCTCTGCCACTGCTGTAAGTTTTTAGATGATAGTTGATTCGGCAGTCTTGATAGCTTGTTGGTTTCAATTCAAGTTATTATGTCATATTACAAACATCTGTGGGTACAAATTCCTAATATTATTAGTGGGTTAGATAGTAGTGTGTCACATTCTCTACTTTTAATGATGTATGGCAGGGGAAATACAGAACAATTTTATCTCTATCACTTTTATATGCAGTGGGGAACTGGATCATGTCCTTAGCTGCAATACCAGACCTTGACCCAGTAACTAAAAGAGCTTCAGACCATGCAATTTTAGGCACAACAGCAGGACTTGTATTAATTTCCATAGGCACTGGAGGAATCAAACCATGTGTGGCAGCATTTGGAGGGGATCAGATAGAATTCTCTATGCCTGCCAGTCACACCAAAGAAAGGCTGCAGATGGTGTTTTTCTCAGTGTTTTACTTTGCAATTAATGTGGGGTCCTTTCTATCCATGGTTATTACACCACTGTTAAGGACCAATGTATCCTATGCAGCTGCTTTTGGCATGCCAGCCATTCTCATGGTGCTTTCTGTGCTCATATTTTGGGCAGGGCGGGGAGGCTACATAGACAGAGGAGCTCTAGGAAGTGTTTTTTCTAATGTGGCTAGAGTTATAGTGGATGCTGTAAAGTTGAGGAAGGGTAATTATGGTCATGCGTCAATAAATTCTAGTGCTTCTCATTGGCTTGATTCTGCTAAGCTCAAGAACAGTGAGCATGAAGTTGAAGATGTGAAGGCTTTGTTAAGATTTATTGTTTTCCTGCTGCCTGCGCCAATGTATAATTGTTTGTTTGGTCAGAAGGCTTCTGTGTGGGTTTTTCAGGCAAGGCGGATGGATGGTCATGTGTCCTGGCTTGGAGATGTTACAATTAGGCCCGATCAGATGCAGGTAAATTTTTTATTTTACTACACTTGTATTTGCAGTTACATATGACTACATGAACTTTCAAATAAAGATATGCATAAAAACAATTACATTTGCTGTAAACACTGAAGAGATGCATACTGTATATAGAACCTTCCACACCATGGTGCTTTATACAGAGTCTAGATATAGTGGGGTGGCATATCCATAGATGATATTTCATTTCTCATTAATATTATCCTTCTAATCAGATGTGTGTTGTTTAACAATTATGAAAAAGGGATTTTATCTGAAGCATTACCCACACCAAAAGCTTTGTCAATTTACAAGTGTGGTACAAGTTCTTTGGTTACAATTCTCCTTCTATCAGGACAAACATACCCAGAAGTAAGCTTTCTGGGCATACCACAGTTGATATGAAACCTTGTTGGAAGGATGAAGCTTAGTTGAACTAACTGTTGAATCAATTCCTATAAATACTCTGTCATAGATTTCAAATTGCCTTAGCACTTTCTGTCGAGGAGCTAATTAGTTTGGCATATTGCCAATGTTCTGGTAGGAAATTTATCACAGTGGGATTTAGTATACCAAGAAATTCACAAGGAAAGAGTTAAAAAGAAAAAATGATATGATATGCAGAGCTATTAGATTGGACAGGAGGATTCTAACATGGCCTCAAAAAAGTTACTCCATTGACAAAGCATTATGTTTATGAACCATCCCATCAGCTGACAAGTTTATAGAGGCCTGTCCACATCTGGGGTCTTATAGTACATTTTTTAATTTTCTAGCGTCTAGCTGCAGCTGTATGCAGGTAAAGAGCCAGGTGCATAAGCCATAAATCTTGGAAACAATGCAGGGAGATGGGCTAATTGTTTCATTCCTAAAAATTCTGAAACTTCATCTTTAGCAACAAAATAATTTCTAACTAGATCATAAATTTTGTAAAGGGAAGAGGATGCTTATGATGCTATTTCTATGAGTGACAGAGAGCTAAAACTTTGCAGTTGTGTTTTATTGTTCTTCGGCTGAAGCTTTGAATGCTATTTTGGGAATTATTTTTGTTGTTTACTAGTGTTCCCATTTTTGTCATTTCCTTTTGATTTGTTGAATCTTCAAATGTTATTTGATATTTCTGATATCATTTAAGTTGTTTCCTGTTGTTCCCATTTCCGGTTAGTCCTATCGAGGTACACCCATGGTTCCACATTCCCACAGTTTCCTGATATATCCTTTATAGTATATACTTATAATATTGCTATTTCCTATTACCTGTCATTCTTCATGTAGTACAGCTGATAAGAATTGTCTAGTTTACCTTTTTCCCCTAAAAGTTAATACAATATCATATCAGAAAGTAGATTATATATCATCTATACTTAGATTTCAACAGAACTAATATCAAGCCCCAGGCAATTCAGTTCAGATGTTACAATAACAAAAATAAGCATTGAGCTAGTGAGTCCTGATCAGCGGAGAGAACTCAGGAATCTTCAATTTCCTTGGGACTCCAATTTTTTTCTTTTTCTTAGCTTGAAACCTTTAGGCAGCTGAAAGACGTTCACCATCACTGTACATGGCAGAATCTACTTTTGTAATCACTGCTGAATCTCTTGAGAAGCATAAACCACCTTAAAGCAGCCTGATTGGATCATACTGAAAGGATGATATAGTGTAAGACATTTTCATTATACAATATAAATGTAGAATAACATGAATAAGTCATAACTGAAGTCTAATATGATTGGAATTGATTGTCACAGGCATTGGATCCTCTCCTCATCCTCATTTTAATTCCACTGTTCAGCCAAATCCTTTACCCATTCTTAGAAAAACATGGAGTTGGTCTGAAGCCAATGAAAAGAATGGTTTTGGGTATGTTTTTATGTTCCCTCGCATTTATTACATCAGGATTACTTCAGCTAGTAATTGACAAAACAACAACATCTGGGTCTACTGGATATTATTCTAACCCCATTACAGATGGAAAGTTTGAAAATAGAATTCACTATGGATTGCTTAATGCAACACATGCAAATGGAAACACAAAGGAGATCTCAATACTTTGGCAGGTACCCCAGTACATATTACTCACAACATCAGAAGTATTATTTAGTATCACTGGACTGGAATTTGCTTATTCACAGGCCCCTGTTTCCATGAAATCAGTTGTTCAGGCAGTGTGGCTTTTGACATCAGCTGCAGGTTTCTGTTCTGTCTCACTTACTGTCATAAGCAGATTGATGCTATTTCCAAGTTTATTCACATCATTGAATTCAATATCTATTTAGTATTAACAATATGAATATTGACAGGTGATATCATAACCATTTTCCTTGTTGGTGTCATCGGTGACAAGCTATCCATAGCAAACAGGTCATTTGTATTTGCACTGGGAGGTATTCTTGCAACGGTGTTGATGATGTGGGCTAGTAACTCTTTGCAAGAGAGAAAGAATCTCAATGGTGAAGAAGTTGCTGATTGTTTGGAAATTGAGTCCACAATCATGTGAAAAGGGTTATCAACCTTGCAACAGGGTAGCATATAATCTTTGAGATTAGGATGAACCTGAGAGCTGTGGTCCAGTAGTAAATTCTAGAAAGTTCACCATAGTTGGCACAGGTAGAAGCTATTAAATATTTTTCTCCTAGTTAGAATGTAAATGATGCCACACAATTTTTTAAATAAATATTGGTTCAATGGCTCCCAGATAGAATTGGAGCAAAATTTAGGTTTTAACAAATTGTTAATGCTAGTGTGTGCTATTTAAGACAACACGACGACTGTTATAGTTTCTTGTATTTATTGCACTTAGGGTTTGAATATGCTCATTTCTCTTCATGTCTTTCAGTGGCAACACCCTTTGAATTTAGAGTTGAGAGGCTCATGGATAATATTTCAACTCAATATTTTTGACAATAATATGTTTTATTGGGTAAGAAAAATCATTCTTGTGAGCCTTAATTTTTTTGTTTTGATTGAATTTAGCATGATTTTCTATAGCGCTACTATTCGTTATGTGAGGGCTACAACAATATAAGTTTAAGGAAACACAATCTACCTTGAATTTAGAGTTGAGAGGCTCATGGATAATATTTCAACTCAATATTCTTGACAATAATATGTTTTATTGGGTAAGAAAAATCATTCTTGTGAGCCTTAATTTTTTTGTTTTGATTGAATTTAGCATGATTTTCTATAGTGCTACTATTCGTTATGCGAGGGCTACAACAAAATAAGTTTAAGGAAACACAATCTACCTTGAAGTCCATGAGTAACCCCTATTTTATAGTTGTTGTATCGAAGAAAAGATAATTTTACTAATAAATAGCATGATATGCATGAATCCCAACTCTGTAACACTATTATTAGAGAGATTAGAAACAATTATTTCTTTAAGGTACACATTGAAGGAACCAATTTGCATGGTGATTAGCCATGGAAGTCCAAATTGGGCCAAAAGATGATAAATGAGGTCTTCTCTTTCACTAATTTTATCAAGATCTATGCTCTTATTAATTAATAAGCAGATCCATTGTTAAATGTGACACGAAGGACCAAATCTTGCCAATTACAAAGGAAATAGTTGTCAACATATTGAGATTTATAGGGGATTCAAGAGAAGCCATCTCAGTTGACCTAACATAACTTTCTTGGAGCTTGTTGCAAGGTGTGCACCCTTGGTCTCCTTGTGTTGTGCAGCGCAATGCTCGGGTGCGTGACATGGCTTAACCGCCTCCCATGGATTCATTAACTTTGATAGTTGTATCAGGCATTAACAAGGTCGATCTTTTAGTGCAACGACAACCATCTTTGCAACAATTGGTATCAGAGCTTGGGTCATGGGTTTAAACCCCTCGCTTGCGTTGGGGGGGGGGATTGGTATCAGAGTTAATGAATCCATGGGAGGCGGTTAAGACATGTCACGAACTTGAACGTTGCACTGCACAACACAAGGAGACCAAGGGCACACACCTTTCAACAGAGCTATGGAACAACCATTCCATCAAATAAAATGTGGTTTCTAGGTCAAATCAAAGCAAACAAAGACCATGCCCAAAGAGGACCCCCCATGATCAATTCATATTTATTCCATGGGTTTAAAAGAAAATCTCTATGTTACCATTTTGTTCTTAGTTTGGGTAAAAACTTGGTCAAATGCATAACAACATCCTACAAATGGTATATCAAATATTTTTTTACACCTTTTTGGCTCAATACATATATGTTTAGTTTATATAAAATGCCATCCATCAACAATTGCAATTAATGGTACAACAAGTTTCAAACACCTTTAGGTTTATCTCCTAAATTGTACAAATTGTTTCTTTAGATTTATTTTTTGTGTGGTTTCAAGAAACAAAATAAAATAGTTCCAATCCTATTTTGATGTTTTGGATAAATTGTTGTCACCTCTTTTTGAGTGATCCCCTCAAATAAGGATCTATAATAGGGAGAAGTGTCACGCATTTTTTGGATAATTTCTCAACCACTTTGTAAGAAGCAATTCCAAGTACTCTTATTGACATAAAATGCATAGTGAGCATATGAATTTATATATATTATATCAAGTACCTCAGTATGATGCAATAAGGAAAATTGAATAAATGTATTAGAATAATGAAGGAAAATGGAATATATATGGCTTATACAATGTCTTTCCTTAGTATTGATGTTATCTCATCATCTTCTAGATTCTTATCATATCTCTATCCTTCTCTTATGCTTACATATGTCTTTCATATATCTCTCACGTAACTTTCATTCTTGTTCATCCATCCCTTCTCTCACATTCTTCTCTTCCTTATATAGCCTCTTTATGCATTTTCATGATTCCTTTTCCTTATATCTTATCATAATAACTCCTAATCACCTATAATAACTCTCTTCCCACAATTTTACCTCTTCCTTAATGTAATTTATCCCTTTTATGGCTTATTTATCCATACTATCAGAGATGAGAGGTATTTAAGTGGTATATAACCCATGTATGGGTCCATAAATCACCCAAATAATGTGTAGTATGGTAGAATCTCCTAAATATATCTATTGAGTGTCTAACTCTCTTGTGTAGCACCGCAAGGCCATTAGTGTAGTCGGGGGTACTCATGGCCCTTATACAACCTTTTATGTAATGTCTAACTCTCTTTTTGCAATATTGGACAACCTTCTTCTATTCCTTTTGAGTGTAGTACTTCCTTGTGTGACATCACAAGACCTCTACGACATGAGAGAATATCATATGGTATATATACTATTTGTAATATTGCCAATATCTTGCCAACATTCTCCCAAGGCCTTAAACTTTGTCCCATCCTCAAGACAACCTTGTAGGAATTCTTAGCAATTAGATCCCATGTGACTTGTTTTATATTTAGATTCCTTAGTCCTTCTACTTATTATTGTAGGTCATCCTTTTCTCTTTGTTATCTAGGAACATAACTTCTATAGGAGGATTTTATCTTCTATGGTGTTTTCTAGCACTATTATATGTATCTTCTTGATACTTAGAACCTTCTTTATCCTCCATTCTAGCTCATATAATTCCTAGTGCATCATATCATGTGTATTTGTGGTGGATTCACCACTATTAACTATTATCTCACTTTTTGAGCGAGGTTCTCCATCCAAATCAACTCTAGGGATTTTCCCAATAGTTTTTAATCCTTCTCCACATCCTTCTTCATTGTATAGATTTCCTCCCCATGTGCTTCCTACATTTTAATGCTCAAAGGTACATGCACTAGTCTAACATCACCTTGAGCAATTAAGTATTCCTATTCTACATTAAAGGTTCCATTGCATGTCTACAAACTACTCAAGGTCTAACAAGCTAGTAAAGTGGTTATATGTCCCTTCATGCATTTCAATAACCTCAAACTCCATCATTATCTTGATACCCATGATATTGACTTCCACATTTCTCTAGGTTCTAAAGGGGCATTTGGAAGTCCTATCTACCATTGTTATTTCATAAAGTGCATCCTACAATGTAAATTACCCTAGCACCCTAGATTATCTTTCGAATACTATTAATACTTGCACCCAAGTCAAGTAGTGATTCTTTTACTAGCCTCTCATTTAGTTTTATATCTAACATAGGCTCCTTTTCCACTTTTTGGCTATTTTAACTGCATTCCACACTTGGGATTTTCTCTTTTACTCTTGATCCTATTTGTTCTAATGTTTTGGAAAATGCTTTCATTTTTCCAATAGGAGCTCTTCTTCCACAATAGTAACCAACTCTTCAACCTCTAGACCTTTTCATAAAAAAAATATATATTATATCCTCTTCTTTAATTTATTCCTTTTCTATGATCTATTTCAAATTGGTTACTACTGTTAGATGGGGTTAGAAATCAAATAGCATAGACAAAAGTGACAGCCAACACTTCTAAGCTATTAAACCACATCCAAACAAGATAAAACAAATAATGAAGAGAATGAAAAATACAAAACATAAAAGAAAACACTCCCCATTATGGTTGATTCTTTCTCTTGCTCTCCTTCTTCTTGTTATGCAACTTTACCCTCAGATTTGTTGAAACACTTGTGCAAAACCTGCAAATGGTAGCAAGAAAGTTGGAGAAAAATAGCTGTTAAAATCAAAATGGAGAAGGAATGATGCTTTTATAGACAACCATTGGAATGGACGGTTGAGATTAATCTTGTAGAAAGATTCTAAGATCAATGGATGAGAATGCATGAGAGAGATGTTACAAAATGGATGGTTAAGATTAAGTCTCAGAAAAGATGCCAAGATCAATGGATGAGAATTGATGCACCAAGAATATGCCATGCATGGAAAAACTATGACATTGACGGCTATGACGCCTGACAGCTATGACAAACATGCAAGGCATGCAGGCTATGACAGAAATGAATGTTATGACAGAGGATTATGACAGAGCATCTTTGACTAGGTGGAGGTGCATAAATAATTTATTTTAAATAATTTATTCAAAAATGGAGAAAATTGACAAGTGGCAAATAAATAATTTATTCAAATTATTTATTTAGAGAAAATGAAAAGAGGAGCATTTAATTAAATTAATCAATTTAATTAAATGGAGAGATGAAAATTAGACATGGATAATTAATTTGAATTATTTATCCAAAAGAGAGGAATGAAACACAATTAAATAATTTTGACAATTATTTAATTATAGAAGAATAAAAGGTCAAATAATGATTACTATTATTATTTGACTATAGATGAAAGATAAATAATTAAATAAAAAATTATTTATTTAATTATTGAAGAAAGGGATATATTAGCGACGCAATTAAATAATTTTAATTGATCAAGATAGAATAAAGATGAGAAGGTGAATTAATTAAATAATTAAAAACTATTTAATTAATAGAGGAATGCAGTCACACCTAATTGAATAATTAAAGTTATTCAATTATCGAAGAACAATGACCAAGAAAAATGATGCTCGCAGACTTAGGACATTTTTTAGTGTCTACATTTTGCCCCTCTTTGAGACAATGCAGCTTGTTGCATTGTTTCAAAGAAAAAGATTGATCAACTGATACATGCCCCAAAGATATCTTAGTAAGGATTATGATAAGAATGATATGCCCCCTCGAGAGATTGATCAAATAGATAGTAAGAAGATTAATCTCTCGATAGATGTCCAGAAAGTGATTAGATACTTGATATTGCGTAAGTGATAAAGCAGTGATGTACATTTTGATGAAAATGCACAGTTGACGGGTGTAACTGAACAATTGATGGAAATGATCAGTATAGCCAGGTTGATGAGCTGATGAAGCTAATTGAGCTAATTAAGCTGATTGAGAATTATGCTTACGCAAGACAAGTTGTTGCAATGATGGATTGATTGATTGATTAAGGGGACATGAAAGTTCAAGAAGTAGGTTGATTGATTTGAGATTTGATTCAAGAGACATATATTAGTGAGTTAAGCAATTAATTGATTTCTCCGCGACAAGAAAGATGAAGAAAATGAAATGCAAGATGGAAGATAATGAAGGCGATGAAGCTTCTTGTACCATTTAAGTGTTTTTATCATCATTGGACTTATTATGTCGCAAATTAGTATAAGCATCTAGATAACATGAACATCTAGACGACCTGAATACTGTTTGCATTTTTATTTAGTAATGAAGTATAAGCATCTAGCTATAAGAACCTTAGATGACCTGAATACTTATTGCATAGAAGACACTATCAAACAAGGAATGCTTTCATCCACATTAGACTCATAGGTCCTTGATGGTTTTAGACAACCATGTCCTAAGACAAGTCATCATGTGAATAAGAAACAATCTGTAAACAACAAACAAGTGAACATGCCCCATCCTTGCCTCTCTAGTCAAAGACATCCTGAAGAAGCTAAAAGACATGTCACCAAAGATAAAATCATAAAATAAGCAAAGATCAACAAACAAGTAGGGGTTTTGCTTCGATGTAAAAAAATGATTCTCGTTACAGTTTATGTGTTTTGGTTGGATTTGTAAGATGGGTTGATATTTATGTTATAATGTTTGCTTGATTATCAACGTTTGCATGTTTTGATTTTGTTGAAGTTCAAAGTTGTGTGGTGATCTGAAAGTGTCACTGTTTTTTGGAATTTTGGATTTTTTTGGGATGTTTGGAATATTTGATTTTTTTGGGGATTTTTGGAATATTTGATTTTTTTGGATTTCTTCCGGAATTTTATGATTTTTTAAAAAAAAAAATTTTCGTGACATTTTATGATTTTTTGAATTTTTTCGAGACATTTATGATTTTTTTGAATTTTTTCATGATGTTTTATGATTTTTTTGGATTTTTCGACATTTTATGATTTTTTAAAAAATTTCGTGACATTTATGATTTTTTGAATTTTTTTAGGACATTTTATGATTTTTTTTTGAATTATTTCAGGACATTTTGTGATTTTTTTTTTTTAAAGTTTTAAAGGTGGAGTGAAATGAAATGTGATATGACTAATTGAAGGAATAAAATCTCCCACAGTAGAGGTAATGCAACCATGGATAAATGATAGATCAAAATGAAAGATTCATTGCAAAACATGTCACACAAGCAACATATCTTTTTGTCAAAAGATGATAATGGTTCGTTGATTGGATGCTAGGAATGATCGATTCCATAAGGCATGATGATGATAAGTACTTAGGATCACTGATTCCTCTAAGTACGATAAGATTGATGATTTTTTATGATTGATTGACAAAAAATATGAGGATTGGATAATGTTTTACAGCTAGGCTCAAATATGATTCGCATGATAAGATTCAAGGTTGCAAAGGAACATGATGACCAACAATGGAGGTAATTTAATCATGGATAAATGATAAGGATGTGAACTATGATGGTATGGTAACACATAAAGATATGAAAGGAAATCCAAAGCATGCATTTGTAATTTTGCCCCTAATCTCATCAAGAACAAAGGAAGGAAATGGGACATGGATTTTGATAAGCTAGGAGATATGGAATGGAAGAATGCAAAGATAAGGATAATGAATAGGATGATCAAGATCGATAAGATATGGACACAATTCCTAAGTATTTTGTTCCTATTCCTCATCAAGACCAAGGAAGGGAAGAAATGATGCATTAAGATAGGATGGTGGAATATGGATACGGTGAAGGATATGGTATGAAAGATATGGATAAAGTGTATAGGATAAGATATACAATGTTCAAGAAGATTCTTAACCTTGTCAAGATCAAAGGTGGAAAGGTAAAGGATGAACATAAAAAGGATAATGGATATGAATGATAGGATGGATGAAACTTGCCCCCAAGTGTAAAGTACAAGAGGAATATGGAAGATAGGATATGGATAGGGATAAATGAAAATGGAAGGTAAGATATGCATGATAGGGAGATGGAGGAAGGACTCAAGCATCAAGTTTCATGACTATATCCCTCAAATGTGTGCTCTAATAAACCATGGCAATGAGGATTAGGCTCATAAACGTTGGTATATTAATGGTATGATGGAAGAAGCTAAGGACTTATGCAAAGGTTTGGATTAAAGAAGGATAATGGGGGATGAATGGTGGATAATGGAAAGGAGGTTGGAAGGCTTGTTGATGGATAGATGGAAAGGATGGAAAGATCAACATTGGCACACAACTTGAACGGTGGTGGAGTGATGGAGGAAAAATGAATTTGGAAGGTGATAGGTTTTTAGATGCACAATAGGAGGAAGCTTTTGGATTAGCAAATTTGGATGCCAATTTAGATTTTATTGCTTCTACGAGACTTTTAGGAATCCACATAGCTTTTGACTTTGATTTTTGATTCATGGGCCTTTGTGGCCTTTGAGATTCTTCTTTTTGCTTTATGGGCCTTTGTGGCCTTTGAAATTTTTCTTCTTGATTTATGGGCCTTTGTGGCCTTTGAATTTTTTGCCTTTGACTTGATGGGCCTTTGTGGCCTTTTGGATTTTTATTTTGACTTGGGATCAAATATTCTTTTATTTTTGCATGGCTCTTCAAGGAGACACGTTGATCCTTTGATACATGTGGATTTTGATATGGAAGCTTTTGACATTTGGCACCCAAATTGCTTCCAAGAGCAATGGGATGGGTGGATGGAGATGAACGATATGGAGGTCTTATGGATGGGTTAATGTAGGTAGAATTTTGAGAGGGAATCAAGGATGTGTGCCTTTGTTGCTCTTGATGAGGAGATGAAGGGATGTAGGGCCCCAATATGGATGGAAGGGTTGATGAACTAGGGTTTGGATGATAAGGACCAAGGATAGACGGAAGGCTTGATGGACTAGGATAAGGACCTAGGATAGATGGACTGTATGATGGACTAGGATAAGTAGGTTTATTTTGATGGAATCTAGGCTTATGATGGATATGAATGTCTTGTCTTGAGAGTGAGGTGTATAACCAAGGCCATGATAGTATGTGTTTTCTTGGATATAAAGGGGTTCTAGGATACCTTGTTCATGAATGCCTAATCCTTTTCCTTTGTAGTTCATACTTTGACACATTCGTTTTCCAACGGGATATATATTGTTTATGAAACAAGATGCAAGTCCATTGTGAGTTGGTTGTGATATGGAAGGAATATCAAGATCTTTGAGTAAACCACCTTGGATAAAAGTGAGAGAACCCATTTGATAGGTAAGAGGTTCATGGATAGTTTGAATAGGGGTGATAGACTCTTGTGGAGGATTGTGATCATGAGGGGAATTAGGATGGGTGATAGGATCTTGATATGGGGATGATGGGGTACTTTGATCTTGACTTGGAAAAGGATCATGAGGTGTAGGAGATGGAGTAGCTTGCTCTTTATTAGGTATGGAATCATCAAGAAGTGGTATGAAAGGCATGTCTTGATCATGAGAAGGATGGACATCATCATGGAATGAAAGGGTATCCTTGAATGGAGGTATATCTTGATCTTGACGAGGAAGGGAATCTTGATATTTTGTGGAAAGTCTATCTTGATCATTGGATATGATGGAATCATGAGATGGTATGGATTCATTAGATGAGGTGGAAGGAGAATTTGGAAGGATACTTTTCTCTTGAGATGGAAGGGAATCATCTTGAATGAAACAAAAAGAGGTAAGGGCATCATCATGAGGTTCTTGAGAGATGGGATCTTGGTCAAAGATTGGAAGGGGTTGCAGAATTTTGGTATCATTGGATGGAGTGGAAAGAGTGCTTTGATCTTGATGTGAAAGGGATTCTATGCTAGCATGCTTTGGACTAATAGATGGACATGACTCATTGGATGAAGATGATATGATGAGAGAGGATGGTTGGATAGATTCATTAACTTGGGTGGAAGACTCATGAGGTCCATTTTGAATTATGGGAGATGAAGATAGATGCATGACATGGTAGGACTGCTCAAGATTATTTGTGTTTGAGGAAATAGATTTAGGTTTCTCATTTAGCCTTTGTAGAAAATCATGGATATTGAACTTGGATGATGTAGTTTTGGGTAAGGATAAAGGCTTATGAGATGATTGCATCACTTCATTCAAATGTTGGGATTCAAGTTGTTTTTCAAGCTTTTTCAAATGATGGTCAAGATATTCAATCCTTTGGTTTCGTTCATAGGTCGAGGGTGAATATGGAGGATAACAGTTAGACATGTTTGGTTGATGGTTTTGGAAATGTTTTGAGGTGTTGCAAGTTGCTAGGTGTGATATTTGTTTGAGGTCAATTGTTTGTGTTCAGATTTGTGAATGTGGTGAATACTGTTTGAAAATTCAGAAAACACTTAACAAGCACGATGTTTTGGTGTATGCAAACGCACATGAGACAAGCACAATCCTAATAGGCCAAGAGTTTGTATACTTGATATAGCCCACCGATATACCCCGGATTGGTGCTAAACACCTTTCCTTCTCGAGAGCGGATAGCTTAGAATTTTGGTAGCATTGGCTCCCCTCCACGGCTCATTAATGTCATTCAAGCACACCAAATTCAGATTCTTTGGGTAGTGACATCCCAAGAATTGCTATCTCTACTCAAGGGGATCAGTAGTGAGTATCTTCGGGCATGATACTGTACCCTGCACTATACCAAGCAATGGCCAATAGAATGGTTAGACACTAAGACAATAGGTTTTTAATTCGGGCATTCCGTTCGTGGGGCATGATCCATGTGGCGAGAGTCCCCTTTCGGATCCATCTCGTCGGAACCACACTCGTGATTCTTGGGCTTTCCCCAAGAACCCACTTTTATATACCGGCTGGAAGTCCCTCGGTGTCAGGGTGCTACCGGTCTGAGTCGTCCTGGGGTGAGTACTTTTTCCCACCAGAATAGGCCCAAGTTCTAGAGTCAGTAACCGTTTCTCTTACACCCAGGATCACACGAATGCTCAAGGGGAGATGATACTTCTATATACCGAATCGTGAAGGGTAATTAACAAATAAAGATGGGTCTAGTTTTCTGATCACAAGGTTTTCACCAAGTGAGAGCATACTCACCTACCATTTTGCAAGCACAATCAACCAAAGAAGACGTGTTTTTTTTATATGCACCAAAATCAAATGTTTGCTAATCTATGAAAGAAAAACAAGCACAATGTTTGTTTATCTTGACTTCGACATTCGAACCTGCAAACAAAAGATTATTAGTTCCTTATGCAATGGTCTTCGACACACGAATAGGGATCGCCACACGCTACAAAAAAAAGATTAGTAACAAAAAAAATAAAAATAACAATTTATTGAAAGCAGCAACTTAAAACAGCGATAACTTGCTCAAAACTTAACAAAATTTTAAGTGGTAGATATCCATGGAAAGCTAAATGATATACCTTGAAAACCCAAATTTTTTTTTACAAAATTCTACCAAAAAAAAATATTATAAACAAAAGAAAAATCGTCTTTTAATAACTAAATCTTAAAAAGATATGATCAGTAAAATAGCCATAACTTTCTCAAATCTTAACGAAATTTCAAACCGTTTAATGTTTTAGAAAGCTGAAAATGAGACCTACAAAACCCAGAAAATGTTTAAAAATATTTGATGTGTCCATTTTTTTGTGCTCCAATGAAGATGACGGGATTTCGCATGCATTCTTGGCTCTAATCTGCAAAACAACCAAAACAAACAAACCAATTTCTCTGCAAGAAAACAAATGTCGGGTTCACCAAATGTTAGATGGGGTTAGAAATCAAATAGCATAGACAAAAGTGACAGCCAACACTTTTAAGCTATTAAACCACATCCAAACAAGAGAAAACAAATAATGAAGAGAATGAAAAATACAAAACATAAAAGAAAACACTCCCCATTATGGTTGATTCTTTCTCTTGCTCTCCTTCTTGTTATGCAACTTTGCCCTCAGATTTGTTGAAACACTTGTGCAAAACCTGCAAATGGTAGCAAGAAAGTTGGAGAAAAATAGCTGTTAAAATCAAAATAGAAAAGGAAGGATGCTTTTATAGACAACCATTGGAATGGACGGTTGAGATTAATTTTGTAGAAAGATTCCAAGATCAATGGATGAGAATGCATGAGAGAGATGTTACAAAATGGATGGTTGAGATTAAGTCTCAGAAAAGATGCCAAGATCAATGGATGAGAATTGATGCACCAAGAATATGCCATACATGGAAAAGCTATGACATTGACGGCTATGACGCCTGACAGCTATGACAAACATGCAAGGCATACAGGCTATGACAAAAATGAATGTTATGACAGAGGATTATGACAGAGCATCTTTGACTAGGTGGAGGTGCAAAAATAATTTATTTTAAATTATTTATTCAAAATAGAGGAAAATGACAAGTGGAATGGAAAATAAATAATTTATCCAAATTATTTATTTAGAGAAAATGAAAAGAGGAGCATTTAATCAAATTAATCAATTTAATTAAATGGAGAGATGGAAATTAGACATGGATAATTAATTTGAATTATTTATCCAAAAGAGAGGAATGAAACACAATTAAATAATTTTGACAATTATTTAATTATAGAAGAATAAAAGGTCAAATAATGATTACTATTATTATTTGACTATAGATGAAAGATAAATAATTAAATAAAAAATAATTTATTTAATTATTGAAGAAAGAGATATATTAGCGACACAATTAAATAATTTTAATTGATCAAGATAGAATAAAGATGAGAAGGTGAATTAATTAAATAATTAAAAACTATTTAATTAATAGAGGAATGCAGTCACACCTAATTGAATAATTAAAGTTATTCAATTATCGAAGAAAAATGACCAAGAAAAATGATGCTCGCGGACTTAGGACATTTTTTAGTGTCTACAACTACTAAATCAAGCTTTCCTTTATTATGATATATTTCTTCTGAACTTCTTTGTATACTTTTTGAATATATGCTTTTACTTACCAATGTCAATCCCTCAATAGTTGATCATTGTAACTTGGTTATCGTTCATCTTATACTATTTTATGGCCCTCATATTAAGGTTTTCCTTTTCTCCTTGTATTCTTTCTCCAAATTTTCTTACTCTATCATTGAATGCTCTTTCATTTCTATTTTATTCTCTCTTACTTTTTGGCATCAACTTGCATTAGAACATTTTGTCTTAGGGATCTTCATCATAGTTGTAGCTCCTCATGGTTAATCAAGTTCAAATATTTCATTGCTCTTTGTCCTTGGAACTAGTTCATTATTATAGAATTGTGTTGTATTCAAACAACTAAATGCATCATAGGATGTATCACTATAAAACTCACATGATGTCTTTTCTCTTTTCTACATTCATTGGAATAGTGGTCTTTTTTCTTGAAATCGAATCATGCAACATTTGATTGTCTCCTTTGGCCTCTTTCCCTACATCAAACTCCTTTATTTCCATTGTGATACCCATCTTGACCTATGTCTTGGTCATTTTATTCATAACATGGGATTTGGTTAGATACTCAAATGTGTAGTACCAACTGACTTATACAATTTACCTATCTTGGATAGGGGTTGGTCTATAGTGTAATTATTTTATGCATGGCCAAGTAATGATTTCTTATCCAACACATGCTCTTCCCATTCCTTGCTAATATAAAGATTCATTTATGGGATTCTTGTTATACCATGGCTCACCTCCATTGTTTCCACCAAAGATCAATAATGGGTAGTCATCTATTATATTCTTGTCTCATTCTTTAGACATACCACAATAAATACTCTTTGGTTTCCTTGATATTTTCCAAATTCTACTCTCAATGCAATGACTATCTTCACACCCTCAATCATTGAGCACTCATTTCTAAGGTGACCCTCTGTACAATAGTGGTTGCACTAATTCCTATTTTTCCTCTATAGAGGAGATTCTCCTCTATTATCTCCTTTTGCAAGGATCCCCTACTTAAACTTTAAAGCTATTCAAAATCCAACCACAACTTCTCAATTTTAAACTTTTTAGTTATTTTACCTTCTCTTCTCCAAGATTGAGAATCTTTCTAGGTGGCCATCTCCACCACATCTATGTAGGATGGGAATATTATCCCATCTCCTATCACTATATGGGATCAACCTTGAGGAAAACCATTCATTGTTTCTCCATTAAAGGTTTTTCTAGTTTCTTGACAAGTCCTTTGAATCTACAATTATACTTTAACTATATCATTATTTTTTATAACATTTCTCACTTTTTTAAAATTTCTAAAGGAACGCTAGGAAATTAAGATTTTTTTTGAAAATTCAATTCTAGGATTAATACATGTCTTGTTATGATTTGGACATTATTTCATATACCATTTCAATGTGTCTTCCTTAGGGTTCCTATAAAATTGTATAGATTAATTTTGTCATCAATGAAACTTTATCTATTCTAGTATGATTCTAAAATGAATAGGTGTTCATTGTATTCTTTGATATATTTCTTGGAAATGGGAAGCTTTAATTTTTTTGTGCCCATGATTGAGGGTGGAGTATGTGTATTAGATTTATTTTTTTGTGGTCTTTTGTTTTCCTACATCCATTTTATTTTCCCTATTATTTGGGTTCTAAATCTACCCTAGTTTGTCTTTCCATCACTCCCTTAGATTCTACCCACCTTCTCACACCCATCTATCATCTCACAATTTTCTATCTCAGCCCCTTTTTTTTTCAATTCTATTTCAAAGTAGTTATCTCCAAGGGAATCTCCATAATCTTTCACAAATTCTTTTATCCACTCTCTTATTTTATTTCCTTCCTTCAATATCCACAAATTTTTAGTTTCTATATTATCTTTTGAGTTTCTTCTTGACTTAAGCAACACGAAGGGTGACATTTGGCCAAGGGGGTTTTTCCTCATGGGATCTCTTCACCTTTGGAGACATGATGTTTCATAACTCATCATTAAATAATATTTATTATTTAGTGGCATAAGAGCTATTGCTCTCTTCTTGCTTGTTTTTATTCTCATAAAACATATCAAATGTATCCATAAAAAAAATTAAATTCATAAATATCACTTCTTTCTTGTTGCAATATCATTTAACTCCTTCCTCACCTTCTTCCCAAAATTTTAATTTCCTCACCATTTCCTTTCTTTGCACACCATCATACCTCTTGAATTTGATATTCCAATGGTTTAAATCAATCGAGAATTTGGATTTTCCAACTCATCAAACCCTTATTCTAATGCGACTTTTGATATGTCAACCTTAGATTAGCAATTGACCCTTGAGTTAGAAACCTATCTTTAGTTGAGCACCCCCACTTCTAAGAGTTTAATACTTATCTCCATTGCCCCTTTCTTGTAGAAGGATAACATTTATCCTATTTTTTGAGAAATTTGACAAAATAATAGGGCTCTTTCCTCAAAGCCATGAAATAATAACTGTAATTAGAAAACATATTCATTACTGATATTGGTAAGATTGAAACCATTTTAGAGGTGGATTGACCTTAGGATGACAGTTTTCATGATTAAATAGAGAATTTTTCTAAAAAGAGTGTTGATGCTTCCTTCTTATCTCATAATATTTTGTTACCTTATCCATGAAGTAGATTTGTAATATTAGCTTATAGTCGTGAAAGGATAAATATGACAATAATAATGGGTAATTAGTGAGAACACATAAAAGGAAATAAGTACATTGTAAGGTTTCTAGGGTGACTATTGTAGAGATAGTAGATCTCTTATGTAGGATCTTCCTAGAAACATGCTATGATGAGTGAGAAGATTGATGCAAGTCATGGATGAAACATAGTACCTAAACAATGAAATAATGCTATATTATGTGGCAAAAGGATACAATTGTTTTATAGAGTTTCTAGGGTGTCAAAAGTGTTCATGTTCATATAGGCATGAATCATTTCATTTGATGAGTAGTCTCATAATAGATGTTCTCAAGGAAATGGAAGGATCTTGGAATTAATATTATTTATGTTGGGTGATATTTAATTTTACAAGGAATGGTTATGATGCAAGTATGTAATACTCTTTTATCTAGTGGTATGAATGGTTTGGCCCTTGCCCCTCTCTATAGAAACATATTTAAAGCTCGTTGGTCATGCTTAAGGTCAAGGCTTGTGAAGCCTCGTGGTATTAATAGACGCCATCTCATATCTTAGGGATGGCAGATTTGGGTATGTTGGTGGGCTTAAGAACTTTATTAATTGTAGCATAGAGGGATAGACCTAGTTCAACCTCCTACCTCATTAGGTTAGAATGTCTCAACCTAACTAGCACTTTTAGAAAGTACCAACCATAAAATTGTTGTGGATTATAACAAGAGTTGACAAGTGTCAATCATCCATTTGAAATGACAATTTTCACTTTTCTATAAATATAACATGCATACATTGTAAAAAGGGTTTAGAAAAGTTTGGAAATGTGTAAAAATATCTATTGGAGAGATAGCTTGAGTTAATTTCAAATAGAGTTTTTTCAATTACTCATGCTTTATTTTTTTTAAGAAATTGGTATAAGACATAGTTTTACTTGAATATTTAAATTGTAACATTTCTTTTATCATTTTTCAAGCCTTGAAAACACTCACCTATTTGAAGGAAATGAGCCATATCTTGAGTCCAACTTGTTTGTAATGGATGTGAAGATGTTTTTGGTCATTTTGCAACACTAGGACATCTTCATCCCCATGCAAATATGGAGCTAGTTATTCGCACAAATCCTTACCTCTAACCAACTTGGTAACTTTGATATTCACATCATATTCCATTTAGTGATCAAGCCTAATCTTTTTTTGTTCAAATATTTTCTCAAAAGAAGAAATTATTTAACACTTGGATGTGAACCATTAAATGGATTTTTATTATTATAAACCAAATGTCTAAATTTCTTAAGGCTCCTTATAATTGAAAGAACTTGTTTCTCTACAAAAGAGTACCTTTGCTCATATTCTTCTAAACCTTGACTAAAAAACTATTGGTTGCTCCATACCTTCATCATTCTATTGTACCAACATTGCTAAGGTAGTGTATATACTCCCAAAGGAATATAAAATGAAATCCTTGGTAAAATAAAGATTTATGAGAGTAGGAACTTGTGCTATGGGATGCTTAATGGCTTGAAAACTATTCTTTCCTTCATTGGTCCAATTAAAAGGCATGTTCTTCTTCAACATAAATGTTAGTGGTTTCATAAGATTTGTAATGTCAAGGATAAACCTCTAACAAAATTAATTCTTCCCAAAAAACTTTGCAATCCCTTCTTGTGGCTAGGTAATGGCAAGGCTAGAATAACACTTACTCTACAAGATCAAATGAAAGAACCTTTTTGGATATAATATGGCCTTGAAATTTTCTTTCATTGATTGAAAATATGCATTTTTGGGATTAAGTGAAATCTCAACTTCCTACACTAGTCAAAAACTTCCTTAAGATGAGCAAAATATCTTTAACATGTTTGGAAAACATAGTAATATCATCAAGATAAATCAACATAATATTTTTAATTAGCCCTTGAAATTCCATATCTATGGGTCTTTAAAAAGTTTCCTATGAATTAGACAAACCAAAATACATCTTCCTATAAGTCACTATACCCCATTTTGTAACAAATGATGTTTTAAATTGATCCCCTTCCTTCACCAAAATCTAATTATAACCAAAATTGTCATCAAGGAGTGAAAAACACTTAGAACCTAATACCACTTGAAAAATTTGTCCCATGGAAGGAAAATGATAGTGGTATTTCAAGGAATCTCTATTCAAGTCCCTAAAATCCACACACAACCTTAACTCCTTTATTTCTCCTTATAGGTACCAAATTTGAGACGCTAGAGGTGTGTTTAATGGGAAAATTTATGTTGGCCCCTATTAGTTTATTAAAATCCTTCATGAGAGGATCTAATTTGGGATTCAAAGGCCTTTTCTCTACCTAATAGGTTTTCCACTTGGTTCTAGCTCAATGGTATGTTATAATGCTAGATTATATCCTTTAAGATCACCATATTCCCATGCAAATACATCACTATATTCTTAACAAATTTGAATGAAGTCATGGTTTTCTTCTTGAGTACATACCTTACCAAGCTTGAGGATTTTTTCCTTAAATATGGAAACTTATTCATAGTCTTCATGCTTAAATTTCATTTTGATTTTCTCTCTTCTAGCTATCAACATTAAAAAATGATTTCAAGAGTAACCAAAACTTTTGGAAACTTTTTTGATTCTAGATGGATGATTTTATCTTCATATAATTGTTGTAATTTTTCCTAATTTATAGTTGAGAACTTAGCCTGTTCATGTAGTAAATTAATTATTTGTGTATCACTATCAAACTCCTGTGAATGAATGTTATTATTAGGTACAACTAGCCTTACAACCAATTGCATATATTGTTGCACCTTCTCTTTTTTTATGTCATTAGAAATGTTAATTATGCACCAATGGCAACCAACCTATCAACATGTTTATTTTCTTCTCTAGGAATGGATTATACATTAAAGATTCAAAATATTCAATAAAATCCCACACTCTATGCTTTTATGACTTCAACAAATAATTTTTTGTAATATTCAACCCTCTCACCTAATTTACCACCAATTCACTATCACCAAATACTTGAAGACACTTAATTTTCCTCTTTATATCCCATTAAAGGCCAGTATGAGAGCTTCATAATCATCTATATTATTTGAAGAAAACTACAAAAAGTAATATGTATTAAAATAATGGTTATTAAAAACATATGTAATAAATTTGGAGCTATCACACATGCACTAAACCCTAAATACATTCATGCTAGAAAATGTGGTTAGGAAAATATCTAATTATGATTATAATTTCCTCGAATCACTAAAAAAAATCATGGGGACATTCATCATAGAATAAATTTACATAATGAGACCTTCCTATGCTATTAAAATATTATCTTCTTGATTATAATTACAACCAATGATTTAAACCCTAGAGAGACCTACAAATAAAATTAGAGTTACAACTAGTTTAGTGACCAACCCTTTCATTGTTGAACTCCTTGGTATATATAGATATATTATTTAGGTTCCTAGTTTGCATAAGGAAGCCTCATGAAGATGAAAATGGTGAAACTATGTGAAAACTAATCATCCTCTATACATAGTCATCCATGCATTGTGATTCATGACTAAAATGTTGTAGCTTGATAATATTGGTTGTCATTGATGCCAAAAGTGTGCTAAAGATTGTATATGGTTCAAAGATAGCTAATATGCAAAGATGTCTAATAGTGAAAACCAACATTGTAGTATACAAATCAGTTGGTTGTATATGTATGATATAAAGGTGGGTACACATGTCCTAATATGTTTTTAGTATGTATACATTGATATATTTCCAGTTTGGTGCACCACACTCAGTGATAAGTTGTAAAAGTTGTGTCTAAGACATTCTTAGTATATACCCTAAGGCAAAGACACAATGTTTTGGTATGCATCCTTTCATAGAGCAAGATTTAGTCTTGCGGTTCAAAAGGTAAGTTGATAGAGATGTGAAGGTGTTATATCCAAGGTTTCATTTCATTATACCTTCTATAGTGAAAGTTAGAAGTGACAAAGTATCGATATGTGCTCTAGCAGTGCAAAGTACTTATGAAAGCTTGTTGGAATGCTTTGCATTCCTCCGGTTGTGAAGATTGGGCCATGTGGTTTTGAAGACATATTTAGTGATGTCTAATGTTTTCTATATTGAAGTTTCAAGTAGTTTCAAGGTGCTCCACAAGTTCAATTTTTAAGTGACAGAGTGTTACAATTGGTTCGAAATGCTTATTCTTCATCAGAACATATGTTTGAGTACTTGCACCAGCAAAATATTGTACAAATAAATGGTATGAGTTTGTGTGGAAATTTCACATGTCTCATAGTATTTCAAGTATGAAACACATGAAGATTCTTTCGTTTCGATTACCACACCATTGTTTCAAGTTAGTTTGTGATGTTATGTTGTTGTTGAGGTCAACTTGGGTATGTTGGTAATGTACACCACTAATTCAAGATTTAGGAGAGTCTAAGAAGTGTTTGTAGATTTCGTATGAGTCATGTCAACTAATGTGGAAGAAATGCAAATATTTTTTTATCATTTTTTGTATACCGCTAATGGAGATGTAGGTCGACATGTTACAAGTTTTCTATTCCTTGTGTTGTGGCTGATTGAATTTGTATTTTGAAAATGTGCAAATGATATATATTAATGATCAAAGATGTGAAGATTATTATGGAAGTATGCAAAGATGTATGAGTGCATGAACAGAGCATGACATGATCCGCTACAGACCTAATGTGCAAAATTAATGACTATCAGTGGTTGAAGCCATAAAACCAATCATATTTCAGTTGTTCCTTTTTCATTTAGGGAGTAGTAGCTTACTTGGGTTTTGGCCCATAAAATAAAGTTAGGAAGTAGTTGCTTCCTTGGGTTGTAGCCCAAAATCAAAGTTGTAAACCATTACTTACTTGTGAGGCTGGATTAGGACAGTAGCTCCTAACAACTTTTCTCACTATGGTTTTTCCCATATGGGGTTTTCCATGTAAATCTAGTGTCTACTACGTTCTTGTGTGTGTGTTGATCTTCTTTCTTGTTTTGATTAAGTGGATGAATGCTTAATTGATATAACTTAAATTTGATAGTAGTTAGTTAGGATGAATTTTGAAGTATAATGATTCACCCCCCTTCTCAGTATACTGGTGTGTTCAACAATTGGTATCAGAGCAAGGTTCCTTGATATAACCTAGCAGATGAGGTAGATATTGTATTTGGAACACATGGAGAATAAAGAAATATCCAAGAAGAAGTGCTCTTAGGAAAACTAGGTCATACTCCAAAAGGAGGATGATGAATATGAATTTGAATTCAATAAAGAAGATTGTCTAGTGGATTATGAAGGATAATTCATTTTTTCCCTAAATGATCTAGATGAAGAAAGAGAAAAGAATGAAGAGCTCCAATACAAACTTGAAAAATCAGAGAAGAAAATTCACAATCAAAAAGTTCAATTTGAAGAAGGAAAAAGAATTGAAGAGTTCCTAAACATCAAGCTCATTGACAAAATTGTTTAATGCTCCAAGCTTGAAGAAGAGGTTGTTTCCTTGAAGAAAGAGTTGGAAAAAATAAAAGAAATTTTTGAAAAAGGTTTAAATATGAAAGGAGGTTCTAACATTCTTGATGAAATCATCCTCTCAAAAGTTCAAAAGAAAAATACGGTCTTGGTTTTGAGAAAGGTAAGAGTCCTAAAACTAGTGCCTCTATAAACCTATATGAGAATTTCAAGGCAGAAGGATTTAAGTCTAAAATAGAGGAGAAATCCAACACTGAAGAAACTAAGAAGATAGCCTACGGAGATGCAAGTTTAGATCAAGACAAGAAGACATATAGCAAGAACAATGGAGGTGGATTCATTCCTGTCTAAAGAAAAATAAGTTTCGAAGGTCCTCCACCTGCTAGACATCATGCCCCTACTAGGTTCACTCAATCTTTTCAAGGTTATTGTTATTATTACAATAAATTTGGGCATAAAGTTGTTGATTGTAGATCAAGGAAAAGAAGAAACAACTACATAGGTAGAAAACAATTTGTGCCTCAAAGATATGATGTTTCATTTCATGGATATTGGTATGCTTGCAACAATTTTAGTCATAAGGCCGCAAAGCACATAACTAAAGTTAGGAGCAATAAATTTGTTCTAAAGCACAACATTGTGTGATACAAATGCAATGTGGTTGGACATAAATAAAAATTTTGTACAAGTGGTTTTGCAAAGCCACCTGTTTAGAATAGGAAGAAGGATGAAACCCTAAATCAACAAAAGAAAGGAAATGAAAAAGTTTAGAAAGAAAAGTAGAGTTAGAAGAATGTGAAAAAGGATGATACCATGCTTGTGCATTATTCACAAGATTCAATGACAAACTGATATAGAGCATTATCTCAGGGGGAGCTATCATTTACAAATCCTTTATCCCCTTGAAAAGGATAAAACGCTAAATATTTTAGCATAGAAGATGAACTGGATTGATTCCTCTAGTGATCAGATATTTTGAGGAAGATTGAACCTTTTGACCAAGGTTTCAGAGTAAGGGAATGTGTTGCAGAGGTGTGCTGAGCATTCGTGTATCCCAATGATGACACATATATTTTTGGTTGAATGTTTACCTAATGAGTATGAATGCATTTATGGCAGAAAGTAAGGGAAAATGAAAGATTTTTTATGTGTTGTTTGAATGATTTGATCTCATTTGTAGTCAAAGGCATTTGTGTTTGGAAGTAGAGAAGAAGAGAAGGGTTTTCAAAGTTATCTTTGTGAGTTCATGCCAAACCCTAGTGAGTGTGTTTGAATTTTTTAGAAGAACTATCAATGGCAAACCACAAGTGATTGATGTTGTGGAGAAACCCAAGCCAAAATACAAAAAAATTCCCATTCAAGGAGATAAAAGTTGACAAAGATGGTGCATTCATCAAGGTTCCTGCGGATGTTGTGTACTATGAATATGTAAGAATCTACATCCATTCCCCACTAGATGAAATTGATCATACTTCATCTTTTGAAGTGGTTTGGCATAAATTGTTGAATGAGAATGGTGTGTACAAGATGGAATATACAAATGTGGTTGTGAAAGGGTTAGACATCTAGAAAGATTTTCCATAATTTTGCAACAACAAAGAATGGGTAAGAATTATTTTGAGTTGCATTCATGAGGAATTCATTTGGTTGGATAAGCCCTATATGATCACAAAAGAATATATTAGGGTAGTTACTAGTTTTTGTTCCATCGGACTAGTCTCGATGTTGAAATCAATAAAGAATGAAAGGGTTATGGATCTTACCAAAGAAAATCATGATAAGAGAACCCTAAATATAAAGGATATCATTGATTTTGGATTCCGATATGCGTCTATGGGGATTGCATACAAAATTTACTTCACAAACAGAGAAGGGCCCACCACCGCCACCACAATTCATACTACCCATCAACTGGGGAAGGAAGGAGCTAGTTTTGATATCTATGAATTGTTGAGGGAGAAGCTGATGGATAACTTGAAGAGAATAAAGGAAATCAATTACAATTTTAGGTTTGGTTCATTGATCATTTTCCTTACATTATTTTTCTAGAATGAATTACCAGATTTAAAGGTAAAATATGGGATAAGTTCAATTTGGTAGCAACACAAATTAAGAAACACATAGAAGGTTTCTAGAATAAACAAGCATACAAGAATTTCTATTTGGGATTCTTTAAGAATCTACAAGAAGAGATGTAGAGTAGTGAAAGGATACCATCAAATTTGGTCTAGAAGTATAAGAAAGAGGTAACATTCATGGTTGATAAAGATCATTGTTATATGGAAGTTGTAGTACCTAGAATCTCATGGATTCCTACATTTCCTTATGAGTTTACACCTAAATATATTCAAGGATATGTGGATATCCCATTGAAGAATCCAATAGATACAACTATTGAGAGATATGGCACATATGATGAGATAATGGATAATTTGTATAGGAAGCGTACATAGGAGCATTTTAAAAAACACAAAGACAAGCTTCACAAGAAATGGGGTCTTCCTCCAAAGACTACATTTGTTTCCCTTGCAGAGAGTTCTAAAGATAAATCTGTTCCTCCAGAAGCCATTCAAGAGCGATAGTAGATCCACTTATGTTGTTGAATCTACTGTGTAGCCCTCCAGATCTACATAGTCAAATGGTGGAAGAAGAAATTTTGTATCTAAAACTCCACCATAGAAGAAGGCCACATGAATTATGCATACAAGGCCTAAACAAAAGAAAAAGAGAAAGAAGTCAGATGAGGAAAAACCTGAAGAGGAAGAAGAAGCTGGAGATGAAGGTATGTCCTCACAAAAAAGGAAGGGGAAGAAGATAGAAAAGGAGGGAACTGAGCAAACTCCCCCAGTCTCATATGAGCTCCTATATTTTGGAGCAATTTTGAATTGAACTGTTAGCTTTGGTTTGTTGAATGATACAATGGAGCTTCATTTGAATGTCCCTCTAGAAGATAAGAAGACTATTGAAAAGGTTGTCATTACATATATTCTCAAATAGAACATATCTTTTAGTGACATCATTGATAAAGCTCTAGAAACCTTGGTTGAGGCTTTGAGACAAAGAAGAGAAGATTCCATCAAAGAAGATGAGGAGTTGAGATAGAAATTAATTAACAAGGTTGGGTATTCTATTTCCCCAGTAGAAAAGGAGAAAATAGTCCAGAAACAAGCAAAAGCGCTCTGCACAAAGTGAAGAATAGATCCCCTAATGAGTATGGGTGATGATTTTAGAAAGAAGATTCAATACAAAAAAATAAGTTACAAATAATATCATTAATGAAGTGCAAACTGAAGTTGAAGTGGTTGCATAGGAGCCTCTAATAGAGCATGAAATTGTTAATGATCCCCCTCTGGAAGATACAAATGAGCAAGTTGTCTCTGACCAACAGGAAGCACAAGTTGTTTTTGGTTAGCAAGAAGGAGAAGGTGTCTCCAGTTATCAAATGGAGCAAGATGTCTCTAATAAGGAGATGGAAAAGGAGAAGGAGAAAGAAAAGATAAGGAAAAGCAGAAGGAGAATGGAAAGGAGGAGAAGGATGCTAAAGAAGAAAGTATTGCACATATGGTTGTTGTTGCACCAAAAGATTGACCTGTTAATGCCTGATACAACTGCCAATGTTAATGAATCCATGGATGCGAATAAGCCATGTCACAAACAAGAGTGTTGCACTGTACAACATAGGAGACCAAGGGTACACACCTTGGAACAATCCTCCCAAGGCAAGTGAGGGGTTCAAACCCGTGACCCAAGCTCTAATACCAATTGTTGCACAAACGATTGTCATTGCACCAAAATATCGACTTGTTAATGCCTGATACACCCGCTAGATTTAATAAATCAATGGGAGGTGGTTAAGCCATGTTACGAACCCGAGCATTGCACTGCACAACACAAGGAGATCAAGGGCACACACCTTGCAACAAAAAGTTCAAAAAATTCATATTCCTCTCTAGTAGACTCAATAAAGAAGTTTTTGGCTTAGGAAATGCAAATACAACCAGTGGTATCTCCTTAATTGCTGCATGTTCCTACTTTTGATGGAAAATTTTGTCTGGTATTTTTCCCTCGGATAAGTTGAAGCTTGGTGATGTACTCCACTCTATTACAAGACAAGAATTGCTACAGTAACAGGTGGAGAGTAATGGAGTGTTGGAAGAAGCAATGAAGGTGTTGGAAGAGATGATGTCGAATGTAAAAAGGGATTATTTATTTCCCCCTACACAACATATGAAGAAATTAATGGATTCTTTTGAGACTTACTCATTTGAAAAAAAAATGTTGAATTAAAAGAGATTGAATAATTCCCCCAAAAAGTGTGATAGCGCACTTACCAAATTGCAAACATGTATCAAAGACATTCATAAATGCATGGAGGAAGCCAAATTTTTACATGTTTTCTATTTGAAATGGCTTGCAACAACTAAGGGCATTAAGGATCAGATTAATACAATTGAAATGCAAATCACCAATGTGGTTGCAACATATGATTTGGAACAAGACAATGATGGTGCCATCAAGGCACAAGTGGAAAGATTGCACTCCTAGGTACAACAACTACAAGATCAAAGGAAGCAATTCAAAGGTCAGGTGAACCAATTGAGAGAATTAGTGAGCTTAAGGTTGGACTCACTCACCAAAATCCTGACAAAAGATAATGGTGTAGTTTAGAAACACAAGGCACCATCTTCTTTGGAAGAAGTTGAAGATACGTATGTGTAGCTGAATTTCAAGTTCAGACCCTGACTATAGCTAAAAAGGAATGTGATAACAACTTGATTCATCTCAAACCTATTTACAAGAACGTCCTACCATCCAAAGGGAGTAAAAGTTGTATAAATTAAGGGGAGTTTGTAGAGTTTTTTCTTGTACATAGAAAGTTTTGTTGCCCTTTTCCCCAAAGGGGGAGAGGAAAATGTGCACCTAAGGGGGAGTGTTTATGCACATCATTTTGGTTTTTCCATCAATGACAAATGGGGATATTTTTGTAGCTTGATAATTTTGGTTGTCATTTATGCCAAAAGTGTGTTGAAGATTGTATATGGTTTGAAGATAGCTAATATGTAGAAATGTCTAATAGTGTAAGCCAACATTGTAGTATATGAATAATTTGGTTGTCTATCTATGATACAAAGGTGGGTACACATGTACTAATATGTTTTCAGTATGTCTACATTGATATATTTCCAATTTGGTGCATGACACTTAGTGATAAGTTGCAAAATTTGTGTCTAATACATTCTTAATATATACCCTAAGGTAGCGACACAATGTTTTAGTTCGCATCTTTCCGTATAGCAAGATTTAGTCTTGTGGTTCAAAAGATAAGTTGGTAGAGATGTGAAGGTGTTATATCCAAGGTTTCATTTCATTATACCTTCTTTAGTGAAAGTTAGAAGTGACAAAGTACCGGTCTGTGCTCTAGCAATACAAAGTGCTTATGAAAGCTTGTTGGAATGCTTTGCATTCCTTCGGTTGTGAATATTTGCCATGCAATTTTGAAGACATATTTAGTGATGCATAATGTTTTCTATATTGAAGTTTCAAGTGGTTTGGTGCTCCACAAGTTTAGTTTTCAAGTGAGAGTGTTACAGTTGGTTTCAGATGCCTATTCTTCATTAGAAGATATGCTTGAGTACTTGTGCCAACAAAAGATTGTACAAATCAGTGGTATGAGTTTTTTTGGACATTCCACATGTCTCATAATATCTTAGGTATGAAGAACATGAATATTCTTCTTGTTTCTAGTACTACACAATTGTTTCAAGTCAGTTTGTGAGGTTATTTTGTTGTTGAGGCTGACTTGGGTATGTTGGTAATGTGCACCACTAGTTCAAGATTGAGTGGAGTCTAAGAAGTGTTTATATGTTGTATGAGTCATGCCAACTCATTTGAAAGAAATGCAAATATTTTTTTTATCATTTTTGTATAACACTAATGGAGATGTAGGCCAACATGTTACAAGTTTGATATTCCTTGTTTGTGGCCAACTGAATTTGTATTTTGAAAATGTGCAAATGATATATATTGAAGACAAAGATGTGAAGATTATTATGGAAGTATGTGAAGATGTATGAGTGCATGAGTAGAGCATGGCAAGACCTGCTACAGACCTAATGTGCAAAATTGATGACTATTAGTGGTTGAAGCCATAAAACTAGTCATATTTCAGTTGTTCCTTTTTCATTTAGGGAGTACTAGCTTCCTTGGGTTTTAGCCCTTAAAATAAATTTAGGAAGTAGTTGCTTCCTTGGGTTGTAGCCCAAAATAAGTTGTAAATTGTTATTTACTTGTGACGCTGGATTAGGACAGTAGCTCCTAGCAGTATTTCTCACTATGGCTTTTCCCATGTAAATCTGGTGTCTATTGTGTTCTTGTGTGTGTACTAATATTCTTTCTTATTTTGATTAAGTGGATGACTGCTTAATTGATATAACTTAACTTCAACAATAGTTAATTGGGATTGAATTTTGAAGTATACCAATTCACCCCCTCTAAGTATTTTGGTGTGTTCAACATAAATCACATGAAAACTACCACAAATATTTTAAAACACCATATGAAATAAGGAGGAACATACAAAATATCTATAAAATCTTGATACATTGATTATGCCTCAATATCTAGAGTTATATGGTCTATACAAGTTTGAAGAATCTACTAATTATGACACATAAATGTGGGGTCATGAAACCCTAATTGCAATAATAAATTAGGGCATGGGCTATAACATTCATTTTATCATATATGCAACCCTTTAAATAAAAAATTATTTCTAGCTGTTTATTAGTCACTTATGACAATTGTAGAGCCCTACTAGTCATATTAATAGATTTTTGCATCATTAATGGGGTAGGTTGGACTTGGTGTGAAAAAGCATAGGAGTTTTGGACTTCAAAGATCAATGAGTGGAAAACACTTCATACCACTCAGAGATAACAAATGAGGGAAATCCCAATGAGGGAATTTGAAAAGGACAAGAAATGGAAAATGTTGAGGTTCAATGATGAGAATGAATCATACAACTAAGACATGAGGAGAAGGGGAAGTGTTAGAACATAATTCTATTAGGGGTCATACCCTTATAAAATTTATATGTATTGTTCTACTAAAAGGTTATAAAACCTTATATATTAAATGCTTATTAAGAATATCCCATTTGAAATAATTATAGTCTAATAACTATTAGATTATTAATTATTTATGAGTGGTGGATGTTGAATAGGTGTGACCAATACTCCTTTTGGTATTATGCCACCCTTTCTCCTATATTTAAGGAGGTTCTCTCTCATTTGAGAGATATTAAATTTGGATATTTTATAGTGAATCATATCACTATGCACATGAGCTATTATTGGCCATGTGGAAGTATGTAGAGGAGTGTACCCAAGTTTGGTCGATATTATAATAGGCCATTTTTGTAAGTGATTCAATAAAATGATTCTTTATGGGGTTTTTAACTTGAAAAGGTTTTTCCCATGTATATTTTGTGTAATGTGTAAAATATCTGTTCATATGATTTTTATTTTATTTATTTAATATAAATTGTTTATAATGATTAGTATCCTAAGATCCTAATTTCTAATAGGAAGCCCAAAGGTTCAACTTTGTCAAAGAAAGAGAATTGAGAAATATAAATGTTCAAAGTTACCTCATGATGGGTACCAAGATAAGGGAAAGCTTGATTTTTTCCTTATAAAATTACTTTGTAGAAGGGATTGATAAAATTTAAAGTTTGGGGTACACAAAAATGAGGTACTTGATTAGGGATGGCCTGAAAGACTACCCCAAAAGAAAATGAGTTTTTGTGTTAACGAGTCAAATTTGGATGGGAATGCATGTAAATATCAACTCTAAAACACTTAGATGAAATTTAGTATAGGAAAGAGTGAGGTTTAGAAGAAAGAAGTTTTTTGGGGATGGAGAAGTTTGAAAGCTTGATAGAGTAAAGGGAAAAAGACTTAGGCGAGATAACATGGGCTAGGAAATATTGACATACCAAGAGAGAAAAGGGGAAGTGGGGAGAAGTATAGAAGAATTCCAAGTAGGGAAACTCCAAAAGATCCAATATATATGTAAGGGACTTAAAAAAAATCAACTTGTAAATGAAACACTTAAATATTCCTTAGAATTTTGGCAATCACAATACAATATAAGAACATAGAGAAAATAGTGAATGAAACATATGTAATTTTTACCAAATGACAAGTATAGTCAAAACACACAAAAGTGAAGGGTAATAAAGAATAATTTTAGAGACAAATTCAACTCCCAATAGGCTCTAATTGGGCATGTGTATCTCTTAGAGGCGTAACAAGAACCTAGCTATCTCTCAATAGACCAAAAATGGATAAAAAAGAATAACTAAGATTTTGTTACATTTCATCATGTCAAACAAGAGCCATGATGCACAAACACAACAATATATTTAGAATTTGACATAACCTAAAAAAAAGACAATATATCAATGGACAACAAGATAAAATATATGTAGGACAACTACTTGTAGTTAATGGAATGCAAGAATGAGAAATTTGAAGGTATGAACAAGTAGATGTGGAAATATAATTTCAAGTTTAATAATAAATGAAGCTACATGGCACAAAACCATGAATGAATTTATGGATCTAATTGCATCTATAAGAGACCATCCTATTGAAAGAATTGATCTCTCTTGACTTGAAATTACTTCCATCACATAAGTGCAACAAATGCAACCTTCTCTTCACAAATATAAATATGTGAATGCCTTTTGAAAATTGAAGAATAGTTCCATAATCAACATTTACATTGCAAGGAAACCACATAAATTAGGCCACCACACTACCTTGTATTGCATAATTTATGTTTCAAGTAGGGGAGATTATAATTTGAAAACTTAGGTCACCCCAAAAGGAATAAAAGTATTTTCATACCTACTAACCTCTTCCATTGTTTGAAGCAAAGTTAAATTCTTGAAAATCACATTGCAATGAAAAACATGCCATATTATCTTGATGTCCTACATAGGAATACTTTACACGCACATCAAACTAATTTTTTTGAAGCTTTATCTTATAAAATCTTGAAAAACTAGTTGATCTTCACATTGGTATATTTGTTGCTACTCAATAGCATTATAAATTGTATTTAGGGCCCAAGTGAAGCATTCAAACTCAATAGAATTGTAAAATTCATAATATAAGAAGCTACATATTTATCATGAAGGAAAACTCTTTATTCAACATTACTCATAGTAAACTCTTGGATGTTAAGTGGCCATCACACCTCACTATCAAACATGTTGATGTTTTTCTTTCTCAAGTCATATAATTTACCTACCGCTTTATCATTATTATGAGAATATAAATCATAACCATGAGAAACCTCTTGTGAAGAACTTTATTCTTCAAAATTTCTCACCGTTGTACTTTTATTTTGGCATCTAGGTGTGATAAATTTTCTACCAAAATAAAACATGTGACACATTTCTTCATCCACATTTGATATACCAACATTATTTGATAATCCCCTTTAAGTGTGATCAACATAAGGTTGCAAGTTTCGCACCATAAAAATAGGTTCTCATATGCTTGCATATGATCACCAAATTCACAATCATCAATTATAATAAATTCACAATTAGCGCCACCAACTTCTTCCCTATCCATATTACTACAACAAATAACAGGGTCATATTGTTTCCCTCATACTAAAGCTCATCATTCATTTTTTCTTTATGATCTCTTGTGGATGACTAATTCAGCTAAAGATAGGTGAAAACATTATTTTATCCTTTGTACTACTATCATAAAATTTACCAACACATTTCTCCACCTGCACATGAAAAAATCAAAATCTAATGTTGAATTTTCCTTAGCTATGACAACTAGTTAGCTACTATGAATAACCATTTATTTATTACAAAAAACACTTACATCTGAGGATAGTAATTTTTTAATGCAATTAATGGAATCATATTTTCCATGGAATAAATACATATAAAATCCTATTTCATATTCATCACTTTGAAATCTTCTCACATTAAACTCAAACAAGCTTCATATGCTCCAAAAAATATATCAGTAGAGGAATTTGTGTGAGGTGTTAAATTTTTTATAATATTGAAAAGTACAATATAAAATATATGGTTGATGTCTATTCTTGACTCTTCATCTCACCCCTTGATATTTTCTATTTCTTTATCAAGAACAAAAAGGGAAACATTCAATGCAAAATCTTTTTTAAATGTAACAAGATCATTCCACGAAGTAGGGGAATGCTTAGGAAAACTATCATACTATTTATGCTATCTTCTATTTAGTGACTTGAAAATACATCTTATCCATATTTCCTCATCTTCAAACTAACACTTTTTCATAAACTCTAGAAATGAAAAAAATGTGTATTCCCCTCATGCATATCAAACCTATCAAACCCTAGCATCAATCTATATATCCCAAATTTTATCATTTACCCCTCATATTTGACTTGAGAGAGGTCATTTTTTTTGTAAATGGGATCTAAAGGAACTTTGGAGAAAGGATAAACTTGATTTTTTGTAATAATAGGGTAATATTTTGTTGGAAATGTCATGACTAGACTTTTACATTCTTCATTTTATTACATAATCTAGTTAATATTATTTATTCTTATGTATGCACCTACCTGTAAAATAGGGCATGGTTTTTCATAAAACGTAGGTCTAACTTGTAAGGAAAGTAGAGGTGCGGAAACAACTTTCCTAACGTCAAAACCACAGGGGAGTAAGCAGACAGTACTTTTAATTTTCTAACTACGGTCCAATTAAGACACACATGAAGGAATAACATAAATAGAGAAAATACACAAAGACAAATCAAACAATAGATTTTACGTGGGAAACCCTTTCGAGAAAAAACCCACCACACCAAGCTATATCTCTTTGTATTACAGTAACAAAATTACATACAATCAGAAAGGAAACTTTCCGGTGTTAGTCACAGTAGCTTATTCTCACTGTTCAACAAGTTACAAACAATGCTCTCTCTTCACAACTTGATTCTCTCGCTCTATTCATTTCATATAAAACATAATCAATCTACTTTAAATATTTTGTGTATCCTTATCCACCAATGCCAACCATAGACAGTTTCCATTCGAGTCTTGATTTTTCCCTGCATGCTATTTTTTCCAACGCTGCAATAGTTACAAAAAACAATCGACTTCAGTTTGAAAAAACTCCTTCCTCTGATTAGACCAGCAGGATGCCACATAGGATGATCACACGGTCAATGGCATTCAACTTTGTTGGCATATCGGTGAGACACTCACAGTGTCTCCCTGATGCCACAAAGTCCTCATATTGATATCACTATAGCTTCCATGAGTCGGCAAGAAGCTATAACAAATGTATAAGTCACAACGAAACCATCGATGTCCACTTTGATCCTATTGACAAAATTTTCCCTTATCGACGAGACTCATATCGAATGTATAAGTCACAGTTGATCAAACATTCCATCGGCAAGACCCTTCGTCTTCGCTAAGACCTTCTGCTGACAACCTTGTGCTACTCCGAAGCCTTTCACCTATCGGCAAGACTCCCATAGTTTCGGTGAGACGTCATACCGAGACAGAACTTCCACCGAAAGTCACACTGTCACCAAGACTCATGCCTATCACCATGACCTTTCTTTGAGTTCCCTAAGTCTTACCGAAGACTTAATATCATCAAGACTCATGACTGGTGCAGGAGCACCCAATACACACATTTTCAAAATTAAAGATCAAGGAAGACATTAGGAAATAGGGGGTATTTGGGTCATTTAATGATTTAATAAGGCATTTGAGTAGATTAATGATGTAATTAGGGGTCTTTGATGTTATTTAGTTCAAAATATGCAAAAGGTTGCATAAAAATGTACTTATTGTCAACAAATTGTTAAAAGTGCAAAACTAGGCAATTAGGGGTCTAATTGGTAAAAAGTTGGTTTCTAATGTCCAACTAGTTAAAATTTCAGTTGGAGGATGTTTGTAAGTGTGGTTAGATATTAAATAAGCCTCTCATGGTCAAGGCATGGTTGTTGAATCATTTTTTTTGAAGTTATAATGAAAAAAGGGCTGCTTTGTGGAAATTTCTGTGTGTAAATTTGTTGCTAAAACATGTGGTATGACCTTTGTACGACTTGTACGGGCTCAAACCTATTATGGTGGAAAGAGGAGAGTGTCAACTTTCATTTGAAAGTGGTTTGGTGAATTTTCATTGAGTTTAGAGGGTTTTATTGATGTTTTACTGAAATTGCCCTGTTTTGGTGTAAATTGGTGGTTTGAGAGTAATAAAATGAGTTTTTAGGGCATTCCACCTACTGTAGCAATTGTAACTTGGTGGAATGACCCCATTTGTTGTAAAATAGGTTTCCAAATTATTTTCAGGTCAGAGGAAGTGTGTTTGTGGGTTTTGGGTGTTGCCCTAGGTTGAATTTGGGTGATTTTCCTTGTGAAAGTAAGGAACTAAAGGATGGTTTATGAGTTTTTTGGAAGAAATAACAAATTAAATGAAGTGTGAAGCTTTTGAAGGCATAATTATGAGTGTTTGAATAGGTGGTAGGGTCTGGAAAGGCCTGGAGGTATGATTTACAATAAACCCTCCTTTTGAAGGCCTAAAATCAAGGGTTTTAGGGTTTGCCATGTTGGAAGAGTTATTTCTGGAAACTAGTGGTGGATTTAGTAGTTTTTGGGCATTTTAATTTCTTCCCCAAGGTTTTATAAGGTTTGATGGAGTTTAAAGGGTACCTTCTTTGTAAAAGTGGGCTAATCCACTAGCCTTTTCCATGGCAGGAGTATTGGATCTTTGAATTTGTCCAAAAGAGTTGATATTGGTTTTCCTGTATGTTGTATAACTTGAAAAAGGGTATCTTAATCATCCTTGAGTTTGTTAGGTGTTTTGGAAAATATTGGTGAAAATTCCTAAACTAGGTTTGCACTGAAACTGGGGTTTAGGAGTGAAATTAGGAAATTGTGCTTCTGATGATTGTTGAACTTGGAAGACTGGTTGAATTACTTTATATGATAATTTTAATCTTTCTAGATGCCTCTTGAAGGCAGGTTGCCAATTTGAGTAAGGTTGAGTCTCCTAACTCTGCATCAATGACTCTCGCCGTGACGTTTCACCGAGCTCCATCATGTCTTACCGAGTCGGCAAGACATAAGCCCTTCACCAAGACGTTTCTCTGAGTGCCCAAAGATAACCTGAAGACTTCTGTCAGCATGACTTATGACTTTTGTTAAGACTTCCCAGCGAAGTATTTTTTCACCGTGAAGTCACCACGAGGATACTATCTGTTGACAAGACTTAGCTTCATCGCTGAGACATCTCCCTGCGACCCGTGAGTTACTTTGACATTTGCCTTGACACCCAAGAGTAGCCTTTGTTGGTGAGACATTACATACTCGCTGGGACATCTCACCGAAGCCCTAACATTAGCCCAACTAGATCACACTATCACCTGAAGAAATCCATTCACCAAAAGGTCATGCCAAAAACACAAAGTCACAGCGATAGACTTTGTCGGCAAGACTTCAACCCTGTCACAACGATAGGATTATTTCAAGAGCATCAGAACTATTAGTTTCCTAGACATGAACACTGTCACAATGACTTTTTCTTTCAGGAGTTTTATGTCAATAAGGATTGAGGCACATATTTCAACAAGCTCCCACTTGACAAAGATCTTACTGACACCTCTAGAGCATAACAAAACTACTGAAATTCATGGGCCAAGAGGTCCATCGAACTGGGACACCACCTGAACTTGTATGTGTTCACAGGCTTTATCAATGCATCTGCAACATTCTCCAGAGTATCCACTTTCTCCAAAGAGACCTTCCCATCCTCCACCATATCTCGTACAAAGTGATATTGTACATCTATATGTTTCATCCTGGCATGGAAAGTAGCATTCTTTGCCAAACATATAGCACTCTGGCTGTCACAGTAGATAGTAATCTTTTTTACATTAAAGCCAATGTTAGAACAAAAATATTTTAACCAGATTGCTTCTTTACAGGCATGTGTGGCTGCCATGTATTCTACCTCTGTAGTAGACAAAGCGACTACAGCCTACCGCTTGCTCATCCAACTCACTACACCACCATTCATCATGAAAATATATCCACTGGTGGATCTTCTGCTGTCAATGTCCCCTGCCCAATGAGAATCCACATAACCTTGAATGCTGAAAGTCTTCTGTGATTCAACCAAGTTACCATGGCAACACAAAGCATAGTCTGAAATGCCCTTCAGATATCTAAACAGTCTCTTCACAACATCCCAATGTGTTCTTCTAGGATTTTCCATAAAACGACTAAGTACTCCCACTGCTTGGGCAATGTCTGGCCTTGTATAGACCATAGCATACATGAGAGTGCCAACTGCACTTGCATAAGGCACACTAGTCATGTCCTCCATCTCAGAAGAAGATTTTGGACAATCCTCAACAGATAGCTTCGTTCCCTGTGTAACTAGAACAACTAGTTGTTTGCACTCAGTCATACAAAATATCTCTAGAATAGTCATGATATACTTACTCTGACTGAGCCAAAGTTTTCTATTCTTTCTGTCCCTAGTTATTTCCATTCCCAGAATATACCCTGCTACACCAAGATCTTTCATTTCAAACTTTGCAGACAACTGGGACTTAAGATCAGAAATCATTAGCTTACTATTGCCTATAAACATGTCATCAACATATAAAGAAATAATAAGTATTTGATCACTTTCAACTTTGTAATACACAGAGTGATCACATTTTGATTTTACAAATCCCAATGACAAAAAAAATGTGTCAAACTTTTGGTACCACATTCTAGGAGACTGTTTTAAACCATACAAAGATTTCTTCAACTTGCAAACTAGTCTTTCCTTACCTTTTACCACAAAGTGCTCTGGCTGGGACATATAAATTTCTTCTTCAAGATCACCATGAAGAAACGCTGTTTTCACATCCATCTGTTCAATCTCTAAATCATATGCTGATGCAAGTGACAAAAGAAATCTAATAGATGTCAACTTTGCTACAGGAGAAAATATTTCTCCATAGTCAATTCCTTCTACCTGAGAATAACCTTTTGTAACTAGCCTTGCTTTATATTTTTCTACACTAGCATTTAGACCAATTTTCTTTTTGAATATCCATTTGCAGCCTACATATTTTCTGCCTTTAGGCAATGGAACCAAACTCTAGGTGTCATTCTTTTCTAATGATGCCATTTCTTCATTCATGGCTTCCAAACAAGAGTTTGAATCAGACATTTTAAATGCCTCTTTCATAGTCCTAGGTTCATCAGTGCTAGAAATTAAAGCATAGGCACACATAGACTCAATTAAAGAAAACCCACACCTTTCAAGTTGTTTTCTTTCACGAGTTGACCTCGTCACAGGCTAAGGCTGAGGTGGTTCTTCATCATCTTCAAAACTTTTAGAACTGCTTGAGCTCTCCTTAGTATCAGGTACATTTTGATTTTTCAATTCCTCTTTATCTGGTGTCTGAGGAATTGCTGCTACATCCTTTTCATTTTCTAATTTCTTCTCTGGCTGTAGATCCAAAGTAGAAGGTTTCAGCTCATGAAAGATAACGCTTCTGCTGTGCAAAACCTTCTCAGTCTCATGGTTCCAAAGCTTGTATCCTTTTATGCCAGCACTATAGCCTATAAATATACACTTTACAACTTTGTTTTCCAACTTGGATCTTTTTTCAAATGGCACATATGCATATGCCTCACAGCCAAAGACATGAATATGTCTCATAGAGGGCTTCTTTCTAGACCATGCTTCCAAATGTGTCTTCTCAACAAGAGCAGAGTTAGGAGAGCGATTTACCAAGTAACATGTTGTAGAGACTGCTTCAACCCAGAACTTCTCCTCCAAGCCAGCAATGCTCAGCATACTTCATGCTCTTTCCATTATTGTCTTGTTGAACCTTTCAACAACTCCATTTTGCTGTGGAGTATAAGGTGTAGTCTTATGTCTTTTGATACCATGATCTTTATAGTACCTTTCAAATTCATCTGAACAGAACTCACTGCCATTGTCAGTCCTTAAACATTTTATTTTTCTACCAGTCTGATTTTCTACAAGGTTTTTAAATTCCTTAAATTGACTAAACACTTTTGATTTACTTTTCAAAAAATATACAAATGCTCTTCTTGAATAATCATCAATAAACGACACATAGTATCTTGAATTAGACAAAGGAGGAACATTCACTGGACCAAACACATCAAAATGTATATAATCAAGTAAACTAGAAGTTTTGTGAGGACTGGAATAAAATGAAACACGGTGCTGCTTTCCATATATACAATGTTCACAAAAATCAAATTCAAGGTTACAATCTTCAAGCCCTTCTACCAGGTTTTTATTTTTCAAGGTTTTTAGACCTTTCTCACCAATGTGGCCAAGCCTATGATGCCAGAGTATAGTCTTCTCTGCTGGAAGTTTAATCTCCATGGAGTTTACACCATCATGAACATTTTCCTTCTTTTCTTCATGAGCAGCCTTAAGTGACTTTGCAGAGACACTATTGCATTGAATAGCTTGTGCATCCAGCTTGTATAGAGTACGAATTCGAGCACCCCTAGCTAGCACCATAGAGCCTCTAGTGATCTTGCAGCCATTTCCCGAGAATGTGACCTGCACTCTGATATCATTCAGCTTACTTACAGAGTAGATTTCGAGCTAGACCTAGTATATGCATCACATCATTGATTCCCTTTACTCTTCCATCAGGGAATTGAATTCTGACTTTTCCACAACCAACAATTTCCAAAGATGAATCACTTGCCAAGTACACCTTTCCACCATTGTATTCTTCATACTTCGTGAACCATTCTCTATGAGATGTCATGTGGAAAGATGCTCCAAAATCAATCAGCCAAACATCATCTGATGCCCATGCAGCCAAAGCTGCAATGAAGGCGTCTGCATCATTATGAGAAGAATCATTTCCAAAATAGTTCTTCTTTTTCTCCTCCTTGCAATCCTTTCGAACATGACCAGGTTTCCCACAGTTCCAGCACTTCACCTTTGACTTCTTGCCAAGAGACTTTGATCTCCCTTTTGATTTCGATCTAGACTTCTTGTCCTTCTTCTTGCCTTTCTCCTTTGGTCTACCTTTGACAGCCAAAGCCTCCTTTTCCATCTCAGAAGATTTTCTTCTCATTTCTTCTGATAAAAGAGAAGCAACAACATCTTCCATTTTGAATGTGGATGTTGTACTCCCTATAGCCATTACCAAATGATCCCAAGAATCAGGAAAAGAACACAACAATAGCATGCAACAATCTTCATCTTCAATCTTTACACCAACAGATGTCAACTAAGCAATCAACATGTTGAAAGCATTTCAATGATCAACAACAAACCCTCCTTCCTGCATCCTTAAAGAGTACAACTTCTTCCTCAAGAACAACTTTTTCACCAAGGACTTGCCTTGATAAATGGATGCTAGTCTTTTCCACAAGGAAGAGGCAATCTTTTCTTCATGCACGTTCAGAAGAACAGAGTCTACCAAACAGAGCCTTATTAGCCCCTTAGACTTTCTATCTACCAGGTCCTAATCCTCTTGCTTCATGCCTTGAGACATTGTTCCAGACATAGCAGTCCAAAGATCTCGATCAACTAACATATCTTCCATTTTGAGTTTCCATAGCTCAAAATTGCTACCATTGAATTTCTCTATTTTGATCCTACTAGATATGCTTGCCATCTCAATCTGTAATTAAATTAACAGACCTCTACTAGACTCCCACTAAAAAAGGATTTAACACAAAAACCCAACCCACTCACAAGAACAACACAACTGGCCAGGCTCTGATACCACTTGTAAGGAAAGAAGAGGTGTGAAAATAACTTTCCTAACATCAAAACCACAGGGGAGTAAGTAGACAGTACTTTTAATTTTCTAACTACGGTCCAATTAAGACACACATGAAGGAATAACAGAAATATAGCAAATACACAAAGACAAATCAAACAACAGATTTTACGTGGGAAACCCTTTTGGGAAAAAAACCCACCACACCAAGATGTATCTCTTTGTATTACAGTAACAAAATTACATACAATCAGAAAGACAACTTTCTGGTGTTAGTCACAGTAGCTTATTCTCACTGTTCAACCAGTTACAGACAATGCTCTCTCTTCACAACTCGATTCTCTTGCTCTGTTCATATCATAATCAATCTGCTTTAAATCTTCTGTGCATCCTTATCCGCCAATGCCAACCATAGACAGTTTCCATTCAAGTCTTGATTTTTCCCTGCATGCTATTTTTTCCAGTGCTACAATAGTTACAAAAAATAATCAACTTCAATTTGAAAAAACTCCTTCCTCTGATTGGACTAGTAGGATGCCACACAGGATGATCACACAGTCAATGACATTCAACTTTGTTGGCATATCAGTGAGACACTCACAGTGTCTCCCCGATGCCACAAAGTCATGTTGATATCACTATAGCTTCCATGAGTCAGCAAGAAGCTATAACGAATGTATAAGTCACAACGAAACCATCAATGCCCACTTCAATCCTATCGGCAAAGGTTTGCCTTATTGGCGAGACTCATATCGAATGTATAAGTCACAGTTGATTAGAAATTCCATTTGCAAGACCCTTCGTCTTCGCCAAGACCTTCTGCCGACAACCTTGTGCTACTCCGAAGCCTTTCACCTATCGGCAAGACTCCCATAGTTTTGGTGAGACGTCATACCGAGATAGAACTTCCACCAAAAGTCACATTGTCGCGAGGACTCGTGCCTATCACCGTGACCTTTCTCTGAGTTCCCTAAGTCTTACCAAAGACTTACTATCAGCAAGACTCATGACTCTCATTGTGACGTTTCACCGAGCTCCATCATGTCTTATTGAGTCAGCAAGACATAAGCTCTTCACCAAGATGTTTCTCCAAGTGCCCAAAGATAACCCGAAGACTTCTATCAGCATAACTTATGACTTTCGCTAAGACTTCCCAGTGAAGTCTTTTGTCACCGTGAAGTCACCACGAGGATACTATTTGTCGGCAAGACTTAGCTTCATCGCTGAGACATCTCCCCATGACCCGTGAGTTACTTTGACATTCACCTTGACAGCCGAGAGCAATGTTTGTCAGTGAGACATTACATACTCGCTGGGACATCTCACCGAAGCCCTAGCATTAGCCTGACTAGATCACACTATCGCTCGAAGAAATCCATTTGCCAAAAGGTCATGCTGAAAACACAAAGTCACAACGATAGACTTTGTCGGCAAGACTTCAACCCTATCACAATGATAGGATCATTTCAAGAGCATCAAAATTGTTAGTTGCCTAGACATGAACACTATCACAGTGACTTTTCCCTTCAGGAGTTTCATGTTAGTAAGGATTGAGGCACATATTCCAACATAATTAAGTAGCATGAGTATGCATAAATAAAATATGCATGGAAATTTGATAATAGTTACTAGGTTTTTAAATATAAGACACACTTAAAGGAAAATTCCTAGGAAAATTGTATCCATGATTGTCAACAATGGTTAATCATGCACCACCATGCACTTGGTAGAGAGTAGAAGTACAAAACTAATATGCTTAAAAAAATTGGAAGAAAAATATGTACCTAAAACCAACAATTGTAGCTATAAGGTGTTCTTGAAATACAATCACCAAGGTACAATGATAATAAACCATTATTTTTTATAGAAAAATCACCACCTCTTACAATGATGAAATCCTTGAAGAATAGCAAGCCTCCAAGGAAAATAAAAATATTTGTATTAGATATACTAAATTGAAGATGCACACCTGGCCTAAGCTCCTGCGCCTCCCTTGACTGCGCGGACCTCCTCTTGAGTGCCCATGGCTAGTAACAAGGCTGGGGCCTATGGTCTTTGTCCTACGTGCTGGGTGGTGTAGGGGTGGGGGTTGTTGGGTGCGGTGGGAAGAAGGTGGTGTGGTTGTGGGTGGGGGAAACGGTGTGGGTTTGGTGGAGCTGGGGTGGGTGCTCGAGGTTGGGGTATGGCTGGGGCTTCTAACAGCTTAGTGCTTGCTGGGCCAAAGCCATCTCAACATTTTTTGGCTGCCATGCATGCAAAAAAAATGGATTCGTCTTTTGTGGGTGAGAGCTCTAAGCTCAAGAAAGTGAATGGGTGCTTGCTGCGATGCCAAGATCGCCCAGTTTTGGTTATTTCTCCCGAATCGGTGCAGGAGGAATTTTCTTATTGGAGCCAACATGTTTTGATTTGCATGTTTATGGGTATTCATGTTCCTCTCTCAGCGCTAGAGTCTTGGATCTATCGGACCTGGCAGGTTGAAGGTGATTTCGATCTTCTGGTGGCTGTGAATGGCTATTTCATGGTTGATTTTTCTTGTATCTCGGATCGCAATCGTGTTTTTGAGGGAGGGCCATATTTTTACAATCATGTTGGCTTGTTCATTAAGCCTTGGCATGGAGGTTTTAATGCAACTGAGGATCTTCCTACACGGGTTCCTGTTTGGGTCCGTCTTCCATGGCTGCCATTGGAGTTTTGGAGGGAGGATATTCTGCACTAGATTACTGCTTTGTTGGGAAATTTGGTTGCCATTGCTCAGAATACGTTGGATAAAAGGTATTCTCCTATGCTCGTATTTGTATTGAAATCGATTTAAATAACCCTTTGCCAGATTCTTTGGAAATTTGTATTGGTGCTGCCTCGTGGATTCAATCGCTTGATTATGAGTCCCTTCCTTTTCGTTGCCGCTTTTGTCACGAGTATGGACACCTTCAGCCTCAGTGTTTTTGAGCACCCAAAATGGCAGGGGCTTCTTCTTCTCCTTCTTCTGGGCCTTCGATGGAGAAGGGGGATAAAGGCAAGGCATCTGTGGTCGAGGGTGGGCCTGATAAGGATGGCTTTATTCATGTTAAGCAGATAAATAAAGGGAGGGGCCAGAAGTGGGCCTATAAGAACAGACAGAGTGATCAGGGTTTCAATCGATTTGAGGCCCTGGATAATCAGGCTGAGGAAGGGATTCCTACTGATTTGTCCTCTGGGGCCACTGGTATGGATGTTGGTTTGGATTCAGGGTTGAAACAAGTGATTGTTGTTCATAATACTTCTCCGACATTGGGGCTGGGGATTTTTGAGCCTTCTAGAGCCTCTACAAATGTGTAGGATGATATTGTTCTAGTAGATTTGGCTAAGGTAGTGTTTTCTTCAAGTAAAGGTCAGGGATCATCTCCTGCTTTGGGGGTGTTGCAACACCCTCTCAAGAAGGGGAACTTTGAAAATTCTTTGAAGGCTGGTCGTAAGAAGGATGTAGACAAGATTAAGTCTAATGGGGATTTGTTGGTGGAATCTGGTTCTGTTAAGACCTTGGAGGCCCACTTCTCTCATCCTTCCTCATGATTATTCTCTCATGGAATGGAAGGGGGTTGAATAGCACCTCCCGTCAAAAGGCTATTCAAGATTTGATTGTTGTTCAGTCTCCGGATATCTTTTGTGTTCAGGAAACTAAGCTTCGGGTGGATCTTATGCTTCATCATGCTCCTTGTATCTAGTCTTCTGGCCAGTGTCAGTGTATTGGTTCTAGGGGAACCTTTGTGGGTTTGGCTTTGTTCTGGAATCCTCGTAAGGTGGTTCCTCATTCGTGGATTTCCAGCCAGTCTGCTATTTCGGTGGTGGCTTCGATTTTGGAATCTGGTGAGACTATTTTGGTTAGTAATGTTTATGCTTTGATTGACATTTGTGGTAAACTCCAACTTTGGGCTCATATCAAGTATGTGAGGGTGCCCCCTTTTTGCCTTGGATCTTAGCTGGTGATTTCAATGCTGTGTTGAGTTTGGAGGAGAAAAGGGGTGGGTTGCCTAGGCTTGGTCCGACTTTAGATATGTTTCGAAGTAATGTGGACTCTCTTGCTTTGGTGGATATTAAACCCTATAATAGAATATTCACTTGGAATAATAGACGGAGTGGGCCTGAAGTGATTTCCCTATGGCTTGATCATTTCCTTATCTCTTACTCTTGGGTTAGAGGTAGCTTGGTCATTTGTTATGAGATTCTTGACTGGTGTTGCTCTGATCATTGGCCAATTAAGCTGTCGACTTCTACTTTCCCAAATCCAAAGAATCCTCCTTTCAAATTTCAGCTTATGTGGCTGCGTGATCCATCTTTGGGGGATCTTGTTGCTCAGTGGTGGTGGGATGGTGCCCCCATGTATGGTACTGCTATGTATTTTCTGGTTAAGAAACTGCAATATATCAAGTATCATCTTAAGCAATGGAATAGGTCATGTTTTGGTAATTTTCGAGCCAGGAAAAGAGAAGTGCAGGCTCACCTTACTGTTATTACTCACCAGATTCAGGATCTAGGTTTCTCAGAGGCTCTTGGGCATGCTGAGGGCTAGGCTATGAAGTTGGTGGAGGAGTGGGAGCTTTGTGAAGAGATTTTCTAGAAACAAAAGGCTAGGATTGATTGGATTCAAGAGGGTGACAGGAATACTACTTTTTTCATCATTCGGTACAAGCTCATCAAAATAAGTGTTTTATTTCTTCTCTTGTTAACTCAGAGGGTCTTTTGATCTCTTCGCATTAGGCTTTGTCTAGGGATGCTCGTCAGTTCTACTCTGATTTGTCCACTGAGGATTCACTTCCTGCTAAGGTGGATGAGAATATGGTCTTTGACTACATTCCCTCCTTAATTTCTAATGAGTTGAATGCTTCTCTTACTTGCAAGGTGACTTTGTTGGAAGTGGAGGAGGTGGTGTTTGGGATGAATAGGGGGAAGGCTCCTAGCCCTAATGGTTTCCTAGTTGATTTTTTCTTGGAGTTTTGGGATATTGTGAAGCTAGATTTATTAAAGGTGGTTCGTGAGTCTCTTCATAGTAAGTAGATGCTTCATGCACTGAATGCTACTTTTCTGGTTCTTATTCCTAAGAAGGAAGGTGCTGATAGGTTGGATCTCTTCAGACCTATTGCGCTATATAATGTGGTGTACAAAATTATTACGAAGTTGATTGCAGAGAAGCTTAAATCTTGTTTTCCCATGATCATTTCTGAGGAGCAAGGTTATTCATTCCATGGCTACCTCTCAGGATAGGTCTATGTTTATCAAGTTGGATATGGCCAAAGCTTATGATAGAGTTAAATGGAGTTTTCTTCAAAAGATTGTTTTGGCCTTTGGATTTTCCTCTGATTGGGTGAGCTGGATTTTGAGCTGTGTGACCTGTTCCTCCTTTTTGGTTATTGTGAATGGGGAACCTTCAGAGCTTTTTGGGGCTTCTAGGGGCCTTCGCCAGGGAGATCCGCTCTCTCCTTATTTTTTTATTATTATGGCGGAGGGGCTAGGTCAGCTTCTTAAGTCTCGGGTTTCTCATGGATTGATTCATGGTTGGAAGTGGGGGATGAGCTTGCTTACACTTTTCCATCTCCAATTTGTGGATGACACCTCTCTTATGGGTCTGGCTTGTATTAGGGAGGCTGAATCCTTCAGGGCAGCTTTGGACATCTACCTTGCGGCTTTAGGCCACAAAGTCAATGAGCAGAAGTCCTCTATTTTCTTTTTTAATACTCCTCATGCAATTTAGCAAAGGATTGTTGCTATTCTATGGTTTCAAATTAGGTCTCTTCCCTTTGTCTACTTGGGCATTCCTCTTGCTATTGGTCATCAGCTCAGATCTTCTTGGTAGATTTTGCTTGATAAGCTTAGGCAGAAGGTTACTCACTGGACCCATCGTTGGCTGTCTACTGCTCCGCGTGTGACTCTTCTTAAGTCTATTATCCAGGCCCTTCCCATCTATAGGGGCTTTATTTAGGCAGCTCCTACATATTTCCTTAAGGAATTTGATGCTCTTTCTCATCAATTTCTTTGGAACGGTAATTTGTTGTCTTCAAAGTGGAGCCTTGTTAAGTGGGATTCTATGTGTAGACCAAAGCAGGAGGGTGGTCTTGGTTTACACTCTGCTATTTTGAATGGGAAAGCTCTTGCTTCCAAGCTTTATTGGTGTTGGTGTACAATCAGCATCAGTTATGGGCTCGTATTCTCAACCATAAATATCTTCAGGGTGTTGCTTCTTTTGAGGTTCCTCGCTATCCTCTAGAAAGGAGTGGCTCTATGATTTGGCATACTTTGAAAGTAGGGGCATAGTTGATTAAGAGTGCACTATTTTGGATCTGTCATTCAGGGTCTCAGGCTCTATTTTGGTCTGATTGGTGGGATGGTTACCCTCCCATTCTCTCTTCTTTTCCTCACTTCTAGCCCTTTTATGATGTTTTTATTGCGGTTGGCTAGGATACTGTAGAGCATTATAAGGTGGAGCAGCATGATGGTTTAAGTTTTCACTGGAAGCATCCCTCTGAGTGGCCACCTGGTAGCTCTCATGAGGATAGGCATGAGTTTTCCCTACTCCTTGCTTTCCCTGCTTGTAACTCTTTGGGGGGTCCTGATGTCTTGGCTTGGGATGGTTTGGAGTCATCTGGAAAGTACTATGTGGCGGCTGGTTATAAGCAGTTAGGTAGACAATTGTTTGGGGACATTGAGGTCCCTTGGTGGAAGCATGTTTGGCACAAGCTGTCATGGCCCAAGTACAACTTCTTTATGTGGTTAGTGGCTCAAAACCGGTGTCTTACTTGGGATAATTTATGTAAGCATGGTTTCCATGGTCCCTCTATGTGTGTTTTGTGTCATGATGGGGAAGAGAGTGTCTCCCATATCTTCTTCCAATGTTCCTATGCTCATGAGATTTTGCATTTCTGGTGGGGAGTGTGGAATACAGCTTGCTAGCATGCACCCTCTTTGTTGGAGTTTGGGGAATGGTGGGGCAGGACCCCTGTCTCTACCTCCTTTCTTCAGGCTACTTGGGCTCTAGGGCCTTCCTTCGTTATCTAGAACCTGTGGTTGGAGAGGAATAGGCAGATTTTTTAGGATTCGTTGTTGCTGGCCCCTTAGCTGTGGTGGAAAATTCTACACTCTTTAGGGGAAACTATTGTGGCTAAGTGTGATATGTCTGTGTTGGTGGATCCTCATGATGTTGGTTGTTGTAATCGTCTTCATCTTCCACCTCCACAATGACAGCTCATGTGCAACAGATGTAGACATCCCACCCCGAAGGTGAATAGGGAGGGAAAATGGACCCCTCCTCCTTAGGGTGTCTTAAAAATCAACTCTAATGGCTCTTCTTGTGGAAATCCAGGTCATGCTGGCATTGGGGTATTGGCTGGAATAGCTTGGGGATGTTCATTTTATCTTCTCTGTGTATAAGGGTCTTCATACTAATAATCTTATGGAGGATCAGGCCATTTTATTAGCTGTGGAGCGGGCCAGTATTTTGGGTTGGCATAGGATCATATGTGATCTGACTCTTAGGTTGTGGTGAACTTACTAAAAAGGCAGTATTTAGATGATGTGAGCTGGTAACTGGCTTTGATTGTTGAACACATTCTCATTCTTTCTACTTCTCTGGACTATACTACTTTCACTCATATTCCTCGAGAGTGGAATGGTGTTGCTGATTGCTTGGCTAAATGGGCTTTTGATCATACTCATGATTGAAAGGTGGTGGATCAGGGTCAACTTCCTACGGATCTATCTCTCTAATTGGATCACTTGATTGAACTTGATAGGTCCATTTAATGCCCTTGCTTTGTAACGTTTTCTTGATTGAATAAAGTTTTTACCCCTCCTTGATGTTAAAATATTTGTATTATACCACCAAAACATTCCTTCAATTAATCTCAACCCAACAATGCCTTTTGAGTTGGTAGTTTACCAACTTATACCATCAATATTCTCCTTGGTAATGACACCAAAATTTTAGGTCCTAAAATAGTATTCTTTAATTTTATATCTTTTTTCCATATTCATGGTCAATATTTTTAGCTTGGCTAAATGGGCTTTTGATCATACTCATGGTCAATATGGTGTTGCTGATTGCTTGGCTAAATGAGCTTTTGATCATACTCATGATTGAAAGGTGGTGGATCAGGGTCAACTTCCTACGGATCTATCTCTCTAATTGGATCACTTGATTGAACTTGATAGGGCCATTTAATGCCCTTGCTTTGTAACGTTTTCTTGATTGAATAAAGTTTTTACCCCTCCTTGATGTTAAAATATTTGTATTATACCACCAAAACATTCCTTCAATTAATCTCAACCCAACAATGCCTTTTGAGTTGGTAGTTTACCAACTTATACCATCAATATTCTCCTTGGTAATGACACCAAAATTTTAGGTCCTAAAATAGTATTCTTTAATTTTATATCTTTTTTCCATATTCAAGGCTAAGGTTTTATCATAAACAAGAGAAAAAGAGGATCATTAATAAACTTAGGATGGTACTAGAATAATTTTAAGATTGATTTGAATTTCCATCACTTCAATCTTAGATTAAATTTGGCAAGGTCTTCTTAGAAGTCTCCTTAATAGGTTTTTATATCAAATAAAAGTGCAACAATAAGTAGGGTAAACAATAACCATACCCAACAATAAATTTGACCCCAATTTTCTATCACTAGGTCGATTGCAATTGATTGCAAAGGAAATATATATAGTTGATCACACACCCTATACTTGTACCTATGTATGTCAATGTAATGTGCCAACCCTTCAATGCCATAATTTTTTTCTAAATTTACACCTTGTGAGTAAAGAAATTATGTAACAAGCCATTGCAACAAAAAAATTCTTTCTTTATTGAGAATATAGGAACAAGATGCCTTATCAAATTACAATAAAGATTCCATTTCATTACAATAACTTCACAAGTTACAATAATACAAGAATGCATACATTTACATACATAGCTCCAATGAGCTTTAGAACAAATAGTTCTAAGATGGTCCAGGATCCTTCCTTTCAAATCTTGGTTCTTCTATCGGTTGTTGTGGAGGAGAAGCATCACTCAGGGACTTTTTTGCCAACCATGGACTCTTAATGTGGTCCCCCACACATCTATCATTCAATAGATGACCCTTCCCTTTGATGAAGAGATTGGTAGAGTAACCGATAATGACAACCAACTAAGAATAGTGATGTGTCCTACATAACTAGAACTTGTAGTCCCACAAGCTCGAACTAGCATGCAATACTGGATCATGGTGAACTGATAGTGGAATCTCAGCAATCACACTATCTATAGTGGAGTCCCAGACATTCCCACTACTTTGGCCAAAGTGTTCTTATTCAATACTTTGAATGAAGGTCATCTATCACATACACTACTCAAGGACGATTTGAATTAAGGCCATCTTAAAATACACATAGGTATTTCCTTTGTAGACATTGAAAAATGTCCTAATCAATGTCATACACTTGAATCAGATTTATTAACATCATTTCCTCTTTATCCATCCTCTTTTTGCTTAATTAATTCAATTAGCCTAGCTAATTAATTAATTACATCATTTTTCGTCCATTTGGCCTAATTAATTAAATTAGGTTAATTCACCTATTTTCACACTAACACTTCATCTCATTAAATTAAATAAATCAAAATATTTAATTTAATCTCCTAAGTCATCTTTTTTAATTAAATAACCCTAAGTTATTTAATTAAATTTCATTTCACCCCTCCCCTATTTATTAAATCATCTAATTTAATAAATATCTCTTTAATATTCTTATTCCCTAATTGCATAAATTAAACCTTTTTTAATTAGAAATTAAACTAATTTTCTTCTAATCAAAGGGAATATTTTTTATCCTTTTTTGCACAATTAAAACTTTGTCTTAATTTGTAAAATATCTTTTTTCCTCACTCTAAAAGGATATTCCAAGGAATATTCCCTCTCCTCCAATCAACTCACTTGGTTTCTTCAACAAGCTAAACCTTCAACCTCTTAAGCAAGTTACCTTTGACCTATGTGAGCAGGTCAAAACTGTGTTTTTTTGAGGCAAGTGTGAGCCCTTGATTAACTTTCATCTTTCATTGATGAGAATCCATGATCCATGCCTCTCATCCCCTTCATCTTGAGCCATTGATTAAGCTTTTTGATCTCAACCATCCATTCCTTATTTGCTCTCCTATAAATAGATCACAATTTGGAGACAAATGGATCCATCTTTCAGAGCAAACTTATTTTGTTAAATTTACTCACATACTTACTCATCTTTTACTCACTTTTTAGCTTGTTTTAGTTTATTTTCATTACATAATAGCTTAGAGCATCCATTAATGGCTTCCATGCATCCATCGTAGTTTGTAAATAAATTAGGGTTTTCATCTTTTAGCATGATTTTAGCTAAAATTAGCTTAGCAATTGCATAATTAGATCATTTATAGCATAAAATCATGGTAACTTAGCTTGCATCATGTTAATTTTTACATAATCTAGGTTTTCACACATCAAACACCATAGTTTCATTGATTCTCTTCCATAGAATCGATTGAAACAAGCTCACTATCACAACATTGGGAAAGGGTTGTCAGTCCACATCAACGTGACACCAATTCCACAACAAGATAAATAATGAATGTATTAGAATAGATGTTTTAATAGCTTTCATAATTTAGTATGTTAGGTTTTGATGAAGTGTATAGTTTTAATTTTGTTTGATCGATCTTGTTGAGATTCGAGTATTGGTGGCTCTGTTATGCTTTGATTCTTCATGGATCAAGCATAATTCAGCCCACACCGGTATCCTCATATCAACATTCTAGCACTAGAAGGAGGGAAAACTGATCATTTAACTATTTTTTAGCTCAAAATCCATTTTTATGCTATTTTGCAGGTTGCAGTGATGCTCAAACCACAAATAATGACACTATTTCAATAGCGTCACCATATAGTGATGCCCAAGTAGTTTGAAACAACGATGCATATTTAATTGGCCGACACTGATTTAAATATAGTGATGTGTATTTAATTTGAAAATATTGTGGAAAGCAAATGACAATGCTCAAACTCACCAGACTGACACTTTCAAATTCTGAACAATGATGCCCTCGTTAAAAGCGATGCCCATCCAAATAGCGATGCAGTCATGCTCACTAGTTTTTCTATAGAGCAACACTTGTTTTCACCAGAGTGACACCCAAATCACAAATTGTTACATCATCATGTGCAACAATGCTCAACCAGGGTAAGAAACTTTACATTTGTTTTTAGACATGTGACTTAATTTCTTTTGATTATTTGATCACTGATCAATGTCTAACTGTGTTTTCATTATTAGACTAATAGGGTTTTGTAGGTTTAATGACATGGAGTGAAATTGAAGAAATTCTCTTCTATCTTAACATTCTATAATTATAACAAGCATTCAATGCTTTGGGGAAATTATAACCTAATTTCATTCTTTTTTACTTTCAGTTTTAGGCAATGTACTAGTTCTCCATTGGGTTTAAATGAACGTTCAAAGTTGGATAAAAATGAACCCTCACATCACATCTTTCAATTGGGATTAAAATTGAACAAGGAAAACTCATCTTTCAATTGGCGCTTAAAATTAACTCATTATTTCTTTGAAGGATAAAATTGACAACTATTTGTTTTGTTTTGTGGTTTTCCACTTTTCTAGTGAATGCGTATGCAATTCTCTCGCACTGTTTGGTGATCTTGAGAAACATAAAAATTCTCTAACACATTGCAAAATCACCTCCATCTTTCAATTTGGGTTTAAAATTGAACAACCATGCCAGTCTGAGAAAAGATATAGCATGTGTTCTCTCTTTGTGCATGCAAACAAAGATGATCAAACTACGAATGTGCTTACTCGATATTTCTCACCTTTAGAGGGCCTGCCTTGGTGGGAAAAAGTACTCACCCCAAGGGAACAACCCAAGTGGTAATGAGCATAAGCCAAGCTCTTCCAAACCACTATATAAATTTGTGGTTTTGATGAAAATTGTAATCAATGGGAAGTGGTGCATGATAACTCTTCCCCAATATCTTTATGATGCGTAAAGCCCTTGTTCTAAGGGTTGGGAGACCTCTCATAGGGAGTTTATCATTGCACCCCCTAAATTGGATGCCCTTATTACAAACCTTTGTTTAGTAGCCAAAAATCCCTAATATTTGTTGATGTTAGGAGGTCAGACCTCCGAAGCTATCCCACATATTTGTGGTTCTTAGTAGAGATGAAATTTTTGTCATGGGAGATTCATGAGAACTTGAAGCTTGGCTGACCCGTAGAAGTGAGTGTCATGGAGGGGAGCCAATGTGGTCAAGCTTCTAATCATCCTCTTTGAATAAGTGTGGTTGGAGAGATCCAATTGGGAATACAACAAATATAGCCATTTCTATCCTAAGGTTGTAATGCTTGTGAGTCAATTTAACACTTTGCTTGATTTCAAAATGATCGAAAAACAAACATTCACTATCCAAATTTCAAACACTTTGGCTTAAATATGAACTTCTTGAGTTAGCCTTGATATTACTGCTTGTCCTAAGGATTTATCCTTAGCGATTTCTAAATATCCTGACATTAATCTCAAACCCATATTTACCAAAGGCAACATAGGAAATTATGGCTTTAACCTCATAATTTTCATGAAATGGACATTGTGAAAGTTATGATGTTCTTGACATAAACATAATAAAAGACAAGTGTTTGTGGTAAAATCAATTCATTTAAGTGAAGATAAATTGACAAATGAACCCCACATGACTATTTGGAGATCGATTGCTCCCATTGAACAACCTAATCTTCCAGGTGCTATAATTCAACAAAACTTTGAACTCATAAATGACAAACAAACAAATATCATTAGCAGATTGAGAACCTTCACTTTTGAAAACAAGGAAACAAACTCATAGTGGAGAAACATAACAACAATTTTAGACGAAGAGGAACACCCCGATATTGAGGCTGGAAGGCCCCTATTACCACCACACACGTAGCAATAAATATCTTCCTTTCTTCCATAAAATTAAACTGTTTCCATATGATCTCACAAAAAATCAGGATTCCTAAGCCAAAGTCTACAAGTCCTCATTTCAGACTTAGGCGTCTCACTCCAAAAGGTCTTAAGAAACACCTTTGAGCAGTTCACAAAAACATAAAAAAATTGGTAGCAAAATTTTATAGACATGCTTCAAGGTATAGTCCAGAATTGTATGCATTCTTTTGGAGTCAAAATCCTGGTCTTTTTTATGATACTCAACTCCTCTAAATGATTCGTAAAATAGTTAAACTTTGTAGGGGAAAGTCTCCAGTCCATTTCAGACATAGGAATCGTCAAAAAAATTATAGTCAAAAGTGGGCTTCAATATTTTACCACAACTGTTACACTTTGTTAAGAAACTTTTATGCCCAAGCTAGGAGATCCCGAACAAGTTTAAACATTCCCATCCATCCTTTCATTTTCTAGGATTTGAACATTTTATAGGTCTAGCATCATTCTCACTACCTTGGTCTTGTTAAAACAAAAGGTTCACTATAGGTCAACATTGGGTCAAACATTTCACTCACCCCCTTCATCAAATTTCATCCTTCACCTCATCTATCTTTGCAAAATTTCAAATACACCAACACTTTGGGACTTAAACATCAAACCAAATTGCTACCTTAGCTACTTTGTATGTGAAATGTATCATTTTCCATGCACTTAGATAAGATAGTTATCATCTTTGAACGAGTTTATCTTGAAGATCATAAGTCTACCCTAAAGATTCCTAAGTTCATTAGCATCCTTTATCCCAACATCAAAACATCAAACTTAAGTCAAAAGTGTTGTCCCAAAATGCTTGCAAAGATCACTTCCCACATCACCCATCTTTTCATCCCACATTATCATCATTGCTCCCAAAAAAATTAGAGTGTCCCTTTTACCTGGGTTTGAGTCAACTAGAGAGTTCAAACATTACAAAACTCAACACAACTCTCCCATAGTTGACACCAAATTTATGGTAAAGATGAGATCACAACACAAGAGAATCATGGAAAAAGAAAAAGTTACATTTACCTCAAGTGATCCAAATCCTTTAGAATTTGATCCTAGAAGTCATGTTACACCATTACAACAACCATCATCTCCTTTAGGACCATACAGAATCGAAGACATCACAAACAACCCATTTGAGCTCACTAGAGAAGAAATTTTAGAACATCAATCTTTTGAAAGTATATCTCCTATCTCCCTAACATTTGTAGCACAAATTTTCACATAGGATTTCACAACTCCATCACAAGGGCTAAGTGAAACTTACATACCTAGTCTTGCAACTAGCCTTGCTAAATATTTTGGTCACACTTTACCATTTGAAAATAGTACACTTGTGGGTACTCTTGAAACTGATCCTCCACCTCCCACCACTGTTTGGACACCTACCTTTGGTGCTCCTACCATTCCCGAGGATCCAAAATAGCTACACACTCCATTTGAACTTCACTATTCCACCACCACTTCAAAATTTTGGGGACAACCCTCTTCATCAACACCTATGAGTACCACAAGTATGCCTACCATCATGTAGAGTGGTAAAAACCAAAAATTTCAAAACAACACACAAGGGCATGTCAATATCGTATCACAGAATCAACCCTCAATGCAAATAGGGATATATTTATCCAACCCTCTGATAGGTTCATCCATTCCATCTACCATTACCACATCATCTAGTATCAATCCACCTCAAAACAATCCCTTGGTTACAAGTTCTATCAATCTCAGAAGTACCTTGATCATGAATCCTTTGTTTACATCTTTTGCACAAGGCAATCCTCAAAACATAGGACAAGGGAATCCTTTCAATCAATGGACTCAAGTTTCTACTATGTCATTTCCATTGCAAAATTTAATAACATCATCCTTTCCAACAACTCCCTTTTCTATGTAAAATCAATCAAAGCCTCAAACATACATTCCTCCATCTCACTCTATCATATTGCAAGGAATGTTAAACCAAGGGAACCCTCCACCTTGCACTAGCAATCTGCTAACCACTCAAAACAACATCCCTAATCCTTCACAGATATCTCAACAACCACCTGATCTTGCATTGCAAGCACATGCCCTAGCTCTACAACAAGCCCAAAAAAATTATCAACAAGTCGTACAAAAACAACAACAACAAAAAGCAACCTTAGCAGCTCAACAAGTAGCCTTAACACAACAACAACATAAAGCTCAACAAACAAACCTAGCACAAAAAAAACATCAAGCTCAACAAGTAGCCTTAACACAATAGCAACAACAACAAAAAATAGCCATTGCACAACAAGCTTAGCAAGCAACTTTAGTAGCACAACAAGCCGCACAACAAAAAGAAGCACAACAAGTAGCCTTATTAGCCCAACAACAATAGTAGGCCTAAAAACAAGCCCTAGTGGCACAACAACAACAAAAGCTCAACAACAAGCCTTACTAGCTCAACAATACACCCAACAACAACAACAAGTATCCTATTATCCTCATATGAACATCGTCAATCCAAATGCATCAAGAACATATTCATCACTTTCACAAAATCTAACACCTTCATACACCCCATATAACTCATCTCTCATCCCACCATATATTCCTCCACCCAATCTACAAGATGATCTTGCATCACAATTGAAAGCACTCTCACAATAAATGCTGGACCTTTGCATGGGAAAGACAAAGAAACCTCATATACAAAACCTGTGTCCTTACTTATTTGATCAAAACATAGTGATGATACCATTGCCTCCTGGTTTTGAAATCCCCAAGTTTGACAAATATAGAGGGAGAGGAAGTCACGCTAACCATTTTAAAGAATTTAATGTCATGTGCATGGAAGTGGCTTACAACGATTCATATCTAATGCGCCTCTTCCCTCAAAGTTTAACAGGTTTTGCTATGGATTGGTTTTCTCATTTGCCTCTTGGTATCAAATTTTTTCAAGAAATCACTGAAAAATTTATCAATCACTTCTCCTTCAATCTTGAAATGGACATTAGTCTAGAAGAGTTGTACACTCTCAAACAAAATCCAGGAGAAACTTTCACAAATTTCTTACAACGATGGAGACAAAGAGCTAGTAAAAGCAAGTGGCCTTTTCCTGATGAATAACAAGTGGGAATCATTATAGCCAACCTTGATCCAAATCTATCATTCCACTTGAAAATTCAATGTATCACATCATATGACGAGTTTTTTCCAAGAGCCCTTAACATTGAAAGATCCCTAATCTCACAAGGAAATACTCAATCTTACAAAGACAACCATCCTTCAACTAGTTCAAATGAAAAAACTCATGTATGGGCTAAGAACAAAAATGTAACAAAACGACGGTGTAGTAGATGCTAAGGTCATACTAAGTGCTCCTAGACCCAATAACAATCAAGTTGCTAATATCCAACCAATTGTGCAACAAATAGTACCACCTTAGAACAATCAAATCAATAACTCCAACATGCAACTAATAAAAAATAGTAATAGGAACAACTATCCCAAACACACGTACACACAGTTATCAGAACCCATCGAGACAATCATGAAGAAGTTGGTAGAGTCAAATTTAATAACACTTCCTAACTTTGAAAACTACCAAGAACCACAAGAAAATCCATCCTTGTACAACAAGTGTGATCTTTGTGACTATCATAAAATCAAAGGACGTAAAACAAAAAATTGTATGAAACTGAAGAATATCATCCAAGATCTCATAGAGAACGATACCATATCTGTTGAAGTACTAGCTGGAAATCAAGATCTCAAGATATACAAGACCCCTATGCTCGAACATAACAAAGAAAACAACAATGGAAAAGCTAAGGATTACACCAATGTTTAACATACTTGTTCCAATGTAGTTGCCTCATATGATAGCGTTATCACTATTGTCACCATCAAAGTAGCTAGTACAGAATGTGGAGTCACCACACGATGTGGAAAAATAACCATTCAAGGAGTTGTCCCAGCTCAATCGAGGACTCAACCTAGTTTTCCTGCATCTAATCCTAGCAAGTACAATCTTGTAGATTAGCTTAAAACCCCCACTCAGATCTCAATCTTGGAACTCTTAAAGTTATCTTCTGCACACAGGGAAATACTAGAAAAAGTATTATCTAAGTCATCTGTTCCCAAGAACATTGACACTGATCAGTTTCAAGATATGGTAGGGCATATCACTAGACATCTTACCTTCTCTGAGCAAGATTTATCATCACAATCATCTCATAAACGTGCTTTACACCTTGAGGTTTTCATTCATAAAAAAAAGGTCAAAAGAGTCTTGGTAGATGGAGGTGTTGGTCTAAACATTTGTACACTACAACTGATCAAGCATCTAGGCTACTCAGAAGATACTATTGAAAAGACAAAGAGTATCACCCTCAGAGCATATGATGACCAAGAATGTGTATCACAAGGAATCATTGCACTTCTTATCCAAGTGGGACCTCTTATTGTATAAACTACATTCCAAGTACTTCATCTTGATATTCTCTATAACATACTACTTGGCTGACCTTGGATCCATGCTTTGAAAGCTATAGCCTCAACCTATCATCAGTGTGTGAAGTTTCCTTTTGAGGGTAGAGAAATCACTATCCATGGAGATCCTAAGCCTTTCTACTATTGTAAGATCCTTGAAGCCAAGTTTTATAAGATCCCACAAATACCCAAAAATGATGAAGGACCTACACCATCAAGCTCATTTGTTGACCCAAAAGTGGTTGTACACCACTTAGTAGTTTATCTTGATATCAAACTAGTTAAACTGAAATTAAGAAAGATGCATCCTCAGATAGCACTCTTGGTTAAACTGGAAATGCAAAATATTCTTGATGTTGGATTCATCCAATCGATAGATTATCGTAAGTGGGTTTCCAACCTAGTAATAGTCTCAAAACCTACTGGGGGCATTCTTGATGTTGGATTCATCCAATCGATAGATTATCGTGAGTGGGTTTCCAAAGGATGACTTCCCTCTTTCAAACATTGATCTCATTGTGGATTTAATACCTGGGCATGAAATGTTGTCACTCATGGATGGATTTTCAGGCTACAATCAACTCATAATTGCCAAAGAGGATCAACATAAAATTGCATTTACTTGTCCATGGGGAACCTACTGCTAGAATGTGATGCCATTTGGGTTGAAGAATGCAGGAGCTACCTATCAAAGAGAAATGACCATCATGTTTCATGACATGATCCACAAAATAGTTGGAGATTATGCGGATGATATTTTGGAAAAATAAAAGAAGAGAAGTGATCACATACAAGTCCTAGGACCTATCTTTGACAGACTTGATGAATACAAGGTATGACTGAATCCAAAAAAGTGTGTTTGGGGTCACATCAGGGAAACTTCTTAGATTCATCATTTCACAAAGAGGGATAGAAATCTATCCAACAAAGGTAAAAGCCATCCTAGACATGGAACCACCATAGACATTGAAACAGATGAGAGGATTACAAGGAAGGTTGTAGTCCATCAAAAGGTTCATAGCTCAGCTATCAGATAAGATTCATCCCTTTTCACATCTTCTCCATAAAGGGATAACCTACAAATGGGATGACAAATGTGATAAAGCTTTCCAGTAGATCAAGGATTATTTACTAACACCTCTAGTGCTCATGTCACCAATATCAAACAAGCCACTAATACTGCATATCTTAGCAACACCAACAACACTAGGAGCTCTTTTGCACAACATGATGAAAACAAAAAAGAAAGTCATATACTACATCAATAGAACCTTGGTAGGCTATGAGATGAAATATTCACCCATTGAGAAAGCATGCCTAGTGGTAGTTTTCCCTTCACAAAAGTTCATGCATTACATGTCACACCAAATCAAGCTCATTGCAAAGATTGATCCATTGAAATATTTGTTATCCAAAGCAACCCTCATGAGATGAATGGCTAAATGGGAAATGATCTTGACAAAATTTGACATAGAGTATGTGGAGCACAAGGAAATCAAAGGACAAGTGATCATAGACTAGCTAGCAGAAGCACCCATCTATGATGAGGACCCTTTAATATCTAAGTTCCTTGATGAATTAGTGTTCCTTGTTAATCTCACAACTCAATGGAAGATGTAATTTGATGGATTGTTCACCCAACATGGATCAGGAGCTGGAATTATTTTCATCACTGCTCAAGGTGATTGCATCCCAAAATAATACAGGAAATCATTCCCATGTACCAATAAATTTTTTGAGTACGAAGCATTGCTCATAGGTCTTAGGATAGAAGTTCAATGGTAGATACAGATACATGAGATGAAAGTCTATGGAGACTCACAACTGGTTATCAATCAAGTCAATGATGACTGTCAAACTAAAGATGAAAAGGTCACTCCTTACAAGAAGATGGTGGAGAATCTCAAAGGTATTTTTATAGACATAAATTTTGAGAAAATTCCTTACATAAACAATAGAGTAGTAGACGCCATGGCAACAATCAAATCACTACTAGATATGCCAAACAACATTCTTCAATGTGAATTCTTGGTAGAAAAATTTCTCGTACCAACTTTTGAAATCCCTAAATCTAAATTCACGTGTGTCGTTGTTGGTCTTGGATCCCTGTGGTGCCATGACATCTTTACTTACCTTAACAGAGGAATCCGTCCATCGAATATTACCCCAAACCTTAAAAATATCTTCATCAAAAATGGATCCTGATTTGTGATCCTAGGTGATACCCTTTACCATTGAAGCATCGAAGGGACATTACTATGATGTCTTAACCAAGAGGAAGCCTTAACTACCTTAACAAAAGTACATGATGGCATATGTGGGTCCCATTCTAGCGGTATGACAATAGCTAAAAAACTATTGAGGACGGAGTACTATTGGCCAACCATGGAAAAAGAAGCTCATTAGTATGTGCAAAAATGTATCCAGTGTCAACAACATGGGGATCTGATTCATGCTCTAGCTCAAGAATTGCAACCAATTATTACACCATGTCCTTTTTCGTAGTGGGGACTTGACCTCATAGGAAAAATCACTCCAATCTCATCCAATATCAATAAGTTTATCATAACCACCACTGAGTACTTTACTAAGTGGGTTGAACCCATCCCTATGAACTACATAACGAGGAATAAGATAGCTAAGTTTATCCTGAATTACCTAATTTGTCATTATGGTGTACCAAAAACCCTCATCTCAGACAACAAAACCCCTTTCAAAAATTAGGATGTGAAAGAGTTGTGCCAAAGATTCAATATCCAATACCGATTCCCTACCCCATACTATCCCCAAGGCAATGGCCAAGTAGAAGCAATGAAGAAAACTATCCTAAAAAATCCTAAAGAAAATAGTTAATGAAGTTGGTCGTGACTGACATTTATAGCTAAATCCCGCTCTTTAGGCTTATCAAACCAGTATCTGTACACCTATAGGAGCAACCCCTTTCTCCCTGGTCTATGGATCAAAATCCATCTTGCCTATTGAGGTTGAGCTCCCATCATTGCAAGTGTCATTGAATAATATGATAACTAAGGAAGAGTACAAAGTGTCTCGACTGAATGAGTAAGAGTTCCTGGATGAACGTCATCTTAACACCCTTAATCATTTGCAAGTATATCAAAACTGATTGAAATGAAGCTATAACAAGAGAATCAAATTTCGGTCATTCCAGGTAGGCAATCTTGTCTTAAAACAAAATCAGAAGAACCTTCTAGATCAATACAAAAAAGGAAAGTTTGAGCCTAACTGGTTGGGTCCCTTTGTCATCACAACAAGCTACAGATCAGGAGCATACCAATTGTCAACCCTTGAAGGTGAAACCTTGCAAGAGACAATCAACAACTTGCATCTCAAAAAAATTTATGCCTAAACATGAAGGGTATAAATCAGAAAATACAAAAAGTCAAAATATGAGAAAAAGGATTGAAAAAAGTAAAGAAAAAAATCGTCCTCTAGTGAAAACCAATTTAGTGGCGCTTTGGGAAAGTACCTTGGTGAAAAGTTGGAAAATAGGTACCTTGCATAAATAAAGCATCTCCATCTATTCTTTGGCTCTTTTCGCTTGTCATTCTTTGCACCACCATTCATCCCTCACCCGCATCCTTATCATGGCTTGTCACTGTAAGGTATCATGAACTCTTTAGCACTACTTTGCATATTCCCAAGGTCAGTCTATCCTACCTTTATTGAAGTAGGCTAACATATCACACTAGGGGAATTTCATTATGTGTCACAATTGGGTTCTTGTATATCTTGAGGTCATGGGTCATCTTATCAGAAGACACCAAAAATATTCATAAAATCTTATCCAAAAAATCCAGAAACATTTGAAAAATCTTGTATAGCGAAAATCTAAAAACATTCAGAAAATTGTAAAGGAAAAATCCAAAACATCTAGAAAACATTGAAAACCCTAAAAATGTCAAACATCAAAAATCCAAAAAACAATGTCTCTTGTCAAACTACATTGTCTCTAAGCTTGAACGTAGGCAAGGCCATCATTGATGTGCCCCTAAGACACCCTAGGTTAGTCCTTTAGTGGTTTGTTGTAATTAGCTGTCATCTTTTGTCTGTTCATATCTTTTTCTTGTAAATGGGTTAAGTTAGTCAAACTATGTGACCTCTTTATGTGTATTGTGTAGGAAAGGATAATTTTTGATCAGCCCCTAAGGACCCTAGGATAGGCCCTTAGGTTAGGTTCTTAGTTGAAACACGAAAATTCTTAGAAAATCCAAAACATCCAAAAATCTCAAAAATCCCAAAACATCCAAATATCTCAAAAATCCAAAAACATTCAAAAATGGAAAATCCAAAAACAATAGAAAATGTTCAAAAGACCTAAAAAGCATCAAATATTCAAAAAGCCCTAAAAAACCTCATAAAATTTGAAAACCTAAACATCCATATAAACTTTCAAAAAGACCAAACACAACCTCAAAACATTTCAAAATACCAAAAACATTCAAATATTCCAGAAATACAAAAACCCATCCATCCCATCTCGCTTTCATCCGCAATAAAATTTCACCCATAATAAGCGATCGCCACCTTCACCCTTTGGCAAAACAAGCAAAAAAAAAACATAGCAATTTGTAAAATGTGAACCAAAAAGTCAAAATCTAAAGTCTAAATCATAGGTAAATACATTAGTGAAGTTTATAGCAATGGCTCATTTTTGCATCATCATCCCAACATCAAAACAACCCTCTGATCAACATGTCCTAGGATGTATCCTTCCTGCAACGGACATCAATATCAAATATCACTTTAAGCTAAATTTAAACTAGGAAAGAGCTATAGATAACATTGACTGTTTGTCTTTGATCTTTTCTTATGGTTTATCTTAATGGCCGATTCTAAGGACCTCTCGATGATGTCTAAACAAAATGATTTAGAGAGAAAGGAATGGGGCATCAATCATTATCTTTCATTTGTTGTGCTTGTGGATACTCTTGTAAAATAATCTTGGAGCATACTTGCTTAGTTGTGTGTAGGAAAGTTGTTTGGGGTATGTTGTTGACTATTGCGTATGCTTTGGTCCAATATGTTCTAAACCTCTAACTTGCATTCCAACAACGTTTTCATATGTCAAGATGTGAACAGGATATCCTATCTATTTGCCAAGTCAAAGTCCATTACACTAGATACAATGTCATCCTGGTTATCAATACCTTGATGCATCATATCTTTGTGTCATATCAAACAATAAGGAACAACAGAAAATCCCAATCTTGAAGGGTGAGCATCCCATCCTGCATTTTGCATTGTCTCATCACCATCTCTAATAAAGTCTTGATGGATCAAGGACTTGTTGGATCTTTTGAAGCAATCATCAACAACTGTTAATTATCCTTTATTCTTCTATCTTCCCTTTGCACTAACCTGGTATCATCACACTCAAAAACATCATCAACGCATCCATCCTACATCTACAAATCATTAGCATTCATACATCTCATAAACATTTTCATATCGCATCATACATTCTGCATCATCATTTGAGTTGTGAGTAATAATATAAATTTTTTATTCTAAGCATCTTAAATTGTTTCATATAAAAAACATTTACATCCATACATCCATATGCATACATCATCATCATAACATGCATGGAAAATATACAAAAAGAAATGCATCCACATCATTTTCATCAATAGCATTTGCATATCATAATCATTCATCCATATCATATTGTGAAAAGATAATGAAAAAGAACATCACACTGTATCCATCCATATCATGATCATTGTATATCACATATGCATAAAATAAAATGCATCCATACATGATTATAGATAAGCATCTATATCACATCATCCATACATGAAATAGGGTCAAAACATCATAGCATGAATCATCTGTATCTGTATCATATATATATATCAAAAAATGTGTCATGGTACAAAATATGGATCAATTTATGTACATCGATGATAAAACACAAATATCCACGAGGATATCAAAAAGGATCCCATGAATGTATATCAGTATAAAGAATGGGGAAAAATAAAAAAGTTTATGTATATAAAAAAGCTAGCCATGGTAGCTGCTACCCTCTCCAGCCTGCGACTCAGGTTGATGCTCAACACAGGGATGTGCATCACTACCCTGTGAAAAATTAGGCTCATGAAGAGCCGTTGGAACATCCCTGTGATAATGCTTCCTATAGTACAAATCCTCTATAATAGCCTCTTTGTACAACCTCATTGAAATAGTCTGACCATGTGTGGTTGCTACAATGACCTAGATTTGTTGTTGCCTCGCCACCTCTTGGTCTCTCTCCCTGGTGACAACTTGTACTCTCTGTAAAGACACATCCCTCTTAGTTGTCATCGCGACCACCTTCTGTCGAGCCTGGTCTCACTCAATAGACAAAACCAAAATATGCTGGCGAGCCTGGTCCTGCTCAACCATCAAAGCTTGTACTTGCTATTGCAACTGTTGTATCTAAGCATCCCATGCATCTAGTGGAACTGGTTACTGGTGCACTACTGAAGGCTACTAAGGAGGTTGTTTTCCCACTGGAGGAGCCTTTAGAACCTTTCCTTCATGGCTATCCTGGCCTCCCTATCCTCTGCCCCTGATACCTCTTCCTCATAGCCTCCCTCTAGGAGGAGCACCTATAGGATCTGTAAGTTGTTGTGGTGGGATGAACCATGCATCATAAGTTGGAGTGGTTTGCACTATGGGTTGACCCTGATCATATGCCCAAGGCTGGGAAACCAATTGGTGGAAACTCTCAATGACCTCTAGTGCCAAAATTTCCAGTCCCCATGTTAGAACCTCTTTAGCCGATCTTGTAAAAATAGCCTTATAGGCATCATCAGGCCTGTCTTGTACATCACCAAACTATCTGGCCACTCTGTCAAGAAGGTATCGCTTAATCATGGTATGCTCTTGAACCTACATATATCAGGTTTTTCTAGCGAAATAAGTTGTTGTATATCATCAAACCATGGTGGCATCTAAAGCCATGATCGATAGCAGAACATGGTCATATCATCTATCACCCATCTCCAGTATGGGAGCCTAATCTATCCTATGTGCCTAAGTGTGATGGAACCTCGATATCTCCATATGAAAAGATCATCTGGCTCCACATCATCCATTTGTAGAATGGGCTGAAGCACTACAAGGTGCTCCCACGCCCAAATGTGAAGGAGAGTAACATCTGCACCAATGGATCTCCCATCGTAGTAAACAAAATCATGCAAATCATGGTATAGGGAGGCCAACATCATGGGCTCCCATTCAAAAAGAGTCCTCCAATACAACATCCGATGCCATGCCAAATCCCATCCTAGACTGAAAAATTGGTCACATTTGTTTGGAGCCACCAAACCTGAAATGATGGCTACAACAATCAATTTAAAGGTTGGCACGTGACCACTATTCATCTCTAAATAAATCTGTGAGGTGACCAAAGTGATCTAGTCCATCTCCATTACCTCTAAACAGGCATCACATCCGACATCGGGGTCATAGATCACATGATCACCATGGATAGGCAATTTCAATATCTACCACACATCTTCTAAGGTCACTGTCACCTCCCTCGTCAAAAGGTGGAAAGACGAGGTTTCACTATTCCATCTCTCACACAACACTGTCATCATAGCCAAATGTGTCCTCACAACAGGCATGTATGTGATGTACGACAATCTGATCTCTCCCAGGTGCTCTTGGTGCAACTTTGAAAGATCACCCAATCTCTCAAGTATCGTGGGCCTATACTCCCTTGACATAAGTGGTGGGAAGACCTCTTGCACCCACAAAGTGCACAGTGTCAGGAAATCATCAAAATTTGAAGTTATTTGGAATTTTTGGCTCGAAAATCACAATAGTGTCGCTATTTACAATAGCATCGCTATATTCAAAACTCAAACAACGATGCCTATTGCATTTCAAAATTCAAATTGTCAAGTGCGTCACTAGAAAAGTTGGCGTCACAATTTAGAATTTAGCCTAACCTAACCCTAAATTTCAAATCAACAAGTCCATCGCTAGATACAACTGTCACCATTTAAAAATTGAAACCCTAATTTCAAATCAAAAAAATCATTGACATATACATGTGGGTCACCATATATCATTTGTGCATTGCCGATTGAAGTTTGGGCATCACTATATAGCGACACCGCTAAAATCTAAATTCTAACACCTAATAAATTCATTGAACTTTCAAATTTTAAATCAGGTTTTGAATCACATACCAGTGGTCCTGCGCCTGGAAGCCACTAGAACTCACGAAATCAATTAGAGATGTGTCGAGAAGCTCACAACATGCCATTTTTTCAAAGGTTCAGAGCTCAAATCACAAGAATTCCTTAAATGTGAATGCACAAATGAATTGAAAATGACCACTCTTAGCCTATTTAAGCTAGAAAATTAGGGTTTTTTGCCCTAATTTAACATTTTTAATGGGGTTTATTATCATTTTCACCAAATTTTCCAATCCGGACCTAATTTTGCATTGTTTTTTGTTTTTTTGGAATTATTTGTGCATCCCAGAACCTTTCTGGACCCTTGGGGCAACTTTTGAACCTTTATCGAGAAATCAACCAAAAATTTGAAATTTTTGCACGATTTCTCGAGGGGGCAGGGAGTCAGTTTTATCCTTCCATTGGGGCATCTAAAAATAAAAATAAAATTATTTTTTGATTTAAGCAACATTTTTTTTAATTCGATTAGCATTGTTCTTTTCGCTTAATTAATTCAATTAGCCTAGCTAATTAATTAATTACATCATTTTTGTCCATTTAGCCTAATTAATTAAATTAGGTTAATTCACCTCTTTTCACATTAACACTTCATCTCATTAAATTAAATAAATCAAAATATTTAATGTAATCTCATAAGTCATCTTATTTAATTAAATAACCCTAAGTTATTTAATTAAATGTTTTTTCACCCCTCCCCTATTTATTAAATCATCTAATTTAATAAATATATCTTTAATCTTATAATTCCCAAATTGCATAAATTAGACCTTGTTTAATTAGAAATTAAACTAATTTTCTTCTAATCAAAGGGAATATTATTCTTTATCCTTTTTTGTACAATTAAAACTTTGTTTTAATTTGTACCAGAGAGTGAAGGAATGGACTGGCAGAGGGTTGTTTAATGAACATGTGTCTAAGGAAAGGGGGGAGAGTGTTGTCATGGAAATTCACACCACAGATTTGGATGTTGGTCTGAGTCTATGTACCTAGAGTAAAACAAAGAAAGGTAAAATGGTCCCTAGTTGTGATGTTGAGGATATCATGGAGATGCATGATAGGCTAGCATCTAAGGATCTGGAGGCTACAAAGATGCTTAAAGAACTTCTCTAATGGTTGTTTGGTTTGTTCTACTATTTTTTGTTTTTGCTTTGGTTTATTGTTGATGGTCTTTTGATGTTCTAGTAATTAATTGGTTTTTCTGTGTGTTGGGTAGGTAGTCCTTTGTTCTATCTTTACTACCACTATCTCTTTTTGTTCAAGGTTTTAGGTACCCTTCAAAACCTGTTTATCATTAATCAAAAACTTTGTTTTAATTTGTAAAATATCTTTTTTCCTCACCCTAAAAGAATATTCTGAGGAATATTCCCTCTCCTCCAATCAACTCACTTGGTTTCTTCAACAAGCTAAACCTTCAACCTCTTAAGCAAGTTACCTTTGACTTGTGTGAGTAGGTCAAAAGTGTGTTTGTTTGAGGCAAGTGTGAGCCCTTGATTAACTTTCATCTTGCATTCTCATCCGTTGATGAGAATCCATGATTCGTGCCTCTCATCCCCTTCATCTTGAACTGTTGATTAATCTTTTTGATCTCAACCATCCATTCCTCATTTGTTCTCCCATAAATAGATCACTATTTGGAGACAAATGGATCCATCTTTCATAGAAAACTTACGTTGTTGAATTTACTCAATACTTACTCATCTTTTGATCACTTTTTAGCTTGTTTTAGTTTATTTTCATTACATAATAGCTCAAAGCATCCATTAATGGCTTCCATGCATCCATCTTAGTTTGTAAATAAATTAGGGTTTTCATCTTTTAGCATAATTTTATCTTAGATTAGCTTAGCAATTGCATAATTAGATCATTTATAGCATAAAATCATGGTAACTTAGCTTGCATCATGTTCATTTTTACATAATCTAGGTTTTCACACATCAAACACCATGGTTTCATTGATTCTCTTCCATAGAATCGATTGAAACAAGCTCACTATCACAGGATTGGGAAAGGGTTGTCAGTCCACATCAACGTGACACCAATTCCACAACAAGATAAATTTTGAATGTATTAGAATAGATGCTTTAATAGCTTTCATAATTTAGTATGTTAGGTTTTGATGAAATGTTTAGTTTTAATTTTGTTTGATCAATCTTGTTGATATTTGAGTATTGGTGGCTCTGTTATGCTTTGATTCTTCATGGATCAAGCGTAATTCAACCCATACTGGTATCCTTGTATCGACATCCTTCAATGGATAATATATCACCCCAGAGATAACCTATCACCATTTTGCATACTTGGAATAAACTTACTTAACAAGTAAGTACACATGCTCCCTCCCATACTGGATTAACTATCCTAGGAGTAAACACAAGCTATTCTAGTTAAATCAATAACTTAGCTAGGTGTATCATATATGCCACTCATGTTCAATCATACATAGTATATAATACCTATGATAATCACCAAAACTCGTATTATGGATTACTTAAAAGCACATCATGAAAATAACATAAAAGTTTCAATTTCCTTTTCAATTTCTATAATGCGTGCACTGGAAAAGACAACTCAAGCATACATGGAAGAAATATTTTTCATAAATAAAATAACAAAGAAGAAGAGATCCCCGTGCCTATTATTGCTTATCCAAATAATTGACAGAAATGCAGCCCTTTCCAAAAGTAGTAAGCTTGACAATTAGCTTCTCTAGAACGTCACAAAGAAACTCTAACTCTCAAGTTGATAGCTTACTTCTCTCAACAGAAATCTTCCTCACAAAAAAATATAACTCTCTCCCTTTCCCACTCACAATATAAAATAGAGCATGGCTAGAAATAATGTAGTATAAAGACTTTCAAGAAGAATGCAAAAGATGTGTCCTTTCAAATGAAATGGCTCTGCTATCTATAAAGCAGCTTGGCAACTTCACTACCTATAGTTTAGGCATGATAATGGACAACAAGCTCCATGCAAATCAACACATAAAACACAACAAAAAGGTGGTGACCTATCAAGTTCATACTCAGCAAAATCATCTACAGGTCGACTTGCAATATTGATAGCAATCAAAGACTTATTCAAACCTGCATATGCTCAATTCAAATTATATCATGAACTAGACTACAAAAATTGGGTTTCCAGAGGTGGCACCAAACTCATCCACACTTCTCACTATTGGTGCGGTTTACTTGCCTTCAAAAATAGTCAACTACCAATTTTTGACACCAAGCACTATCGAATTGCTTTGGGGATGAGTTGAGTAAGATGTTAAATACGTTTGACAAAGTCATCAAAAAATGTATAAAATATGGTAGATATATAAAATATGGCAGATATGTTTACCAAGTCAAAGTTTGATCTTAAACATAGGTGTCGACTAAGTCCATGCTTGTATCGACATAAGACAACAACTCAAAATGCAATATAAGTGTTTGATATCATGTGTCAGTATGAGTGTGAATTGGCTTCACAAAATAGTCATAATCTACTTCTATCAATCTCTAAGTCATTTATGATAATTGACTTTAAAAGCTACTTATATATCCTTATAATCAGTTGTTATTCATTGCCTAAGATAGCCAATCCCAAACAAATAAGACATTGTCCCTATGCAAGGTTTGCACGTAACATGTTTTGCCAGCTAATACTCAAGACTTGAATGCTAATACGTTGGAATCCTTATGTTTGACTAAGTCTTTTTAAGACTTAATGTGTTGGCCAATACACTCTATATGCTGCATAAATGATAGCATAGAGTTTGAATTTTACTCAAAGACAATATACGTTTTATTCAACCTCAACATGCTTATATATTAATTGCATATAAATTGACCCATATATATGTAATAGATTGGCCTCAAAATTACTAAAGTTTATCGAATTCAAAGCATCATATCTATATAAATAGTTATGTAATACCATATATTAATAGATATATATATACATACAGACACACACACACATATATATATAAGTCATCATATAGCATCAATGTTATATTTATATATATTTGTGTATATATATACTAACATATATATGTATATTTATCCTATGTTGTCAAGATTGTATATATTGAATATATAGATATGTAAATAAATATAAGCAAGTTATCTTTCACATATTAACCCTATCGACTACATATATATATATATAATCTTTTCCTTATAATATATACCCATTCTATATTTGATTGTATAACTCTTTTTATCATATTCCGTAAATAAAAATACGTGTGTATATCCATACACATATACTTATAAATGTACACTTCTCTGATAAGCATTAAAGCTTAAGAAGTATATTAACGTATACATTATATAGAAATATGATAATCAAATCATCCATTCGATATCAAATGATTATGAACATGTGGTTTTACACACACACATTTATCATGTTACCCCTATCATATCATTTACTCATCAATATATATATTCGTTTAAGTTTATATTCACACACACACACACACACACATATAATTGATTCCACATGTGAGTATGTTTGTAAGTATTTCTACTTACACATACATGCATATGATTATGCTCTCACTGGATCAATGTATGTATATACTTCTATACATGCATACTTTTGATGTACAAATATGTATCGATGGAAAGCTCAAAGGCACATAACATCATAATAACATTTATATACATATATGCATGCCTATACATATGTCATCACACTCGTATGGACATCCCATTATATCCATCGTACACGTATGTCAACATGTGCATATATCTCAAATACTTATTCAACTACATGATCAAGCATAGTAAGGTAAGGAACTCACAAGATCAAATAGATAAACATCATCCAAGCATGCATTCAGTAGTAAACAATACCTCTACTATTGTAGACACATCAAACTAGGGATGACTTACCAACTTCCTACTTCTATGTATAGACTCGACCATTCTACTGTGAGTGTGTGTAAGCTGACGTAGTTTATGTTACCGGTTACCCGACCAAGATCTTCTCCTAAGTGATACTTCCCCTCTGCCTAGAGGAATAAACATTTACCTACAACCACTAACACATGCTCATGACAGTCTACTATTCACAAAATATATAGTATATGTAATACATTTCCAAAGTTAGAATATCAATTCAATAACCATCCATTTCACATATATGCATGTATTTTTACACAACATCAGATGTGGATCATACATTCATAATGCATTGATAACCAAGTATAAGCATACTTTATTCATCTCCAAAATTCACATCACATTCACATTTTACCCTACATGGTAATAGTAAATAGTAATTACACAATTGGGGTGTAATAGTCAATAGTTCTTATCCTCTATTTTTGTTTTAATTTTCATCTCTTACACACTAATAAGGTTTAGATATGCAAATTTAAGTTCTCTAATATATAGTTTTATTTGCTTAGAATGTTTTCCTAGTTTGTAATAATGAACCATAAATAGCATACAAAACCTAATCCAAACCTACAACTAGTCTAAATAGGAACATTATTTAGATTAAAATTTTTAATTGCAAACTAATAAATATGGGTGTCTAATTAATTGGGCAATAAAGTCATAACAACAACTTGAGGAAAAATTGAACTCAACACAACATCAAAGGAACTAGGTTTGCATATGGATATAAAAGGTTACATTTTAATGAAGAACATTCTTAATAATCTTTGATTATAACTATAAAACCCTATATGCATGAAGAGAATAGTTATTACAAACACATATAATACATTTGGTGATATCACACATACATAGAACCCTAAATACATTTGTGCTACTAAATGTGGCAAGGAATACATCTAACTATGATTACAGTATTTCCTCAATTGCTACAAACAATCATGGATATATTTTTCATAGAATAAATTTACATAATAAAAAATTATTATGTTATAATAGAGTTTATGTTTTTGTCTATAATTACAACAATAAATATTTGAAACCCTAGGGAGACCTATAAAAAATCAAAGCCAAAAACTATCTCAACAACCAACCCTTTGAATGTTGAACTCCTTGGTATATATATCCATAATTTAGGTACCCAGTCCACACAATGAAGCCTCGTGATGATGAAAATGGTGAAGAAACTTGAAAACTAATCATCATCTACACACAATCATCCATATGTCATGATTTGTAATTGAAATTGCATGAAAACTACCAAAAATATTTGAAAATACCATAGGAAATAAGGAGGAACATGCAATAGATCTAAAAAATCACACTAAATTGAGGAAACCTAAGGATATGGAATAATATGGTCTATACAAGTCCAAAAAATCAATTAACAACACCACCTAGTGATGGCATCAAAATATTGGGTCATGAAACCCTAGTCACAAAAATAAATTAGGGCATGGGGCATGTTGTTTGTTTATCATTAATGTGCACCACTTTGAATAAAAAAGTATTTGAGTACTTATTAGTCACTTTTGATATTTGTAGAGGCTTATTGTTCACATCGATAGCTTTCTAGACCATTTATAGGATAGGTGGGAGTTAGTGTGAAAAAGTGCATGAGTTTAAGACTTTAGAGATTAGGGGTGACATATGATTCATACTACTGGTGGATAAAAAAGGAGGGAAGTTTGAATAAGAGAATCCAAAATTTATGAGCAATGGAAAATGTTAGGGATCAAGGGAGTGATACCACTAAGGCATGATGGAAAGAAGAAGACCAAAGGTTCAAATCTAATAAAGGAAGAGATCAAAAAAATCTTAGGGTTCACAACTTAGGGTTACCCCATGATGGGTATTGGGATAAGGGAAATCTATAATTATAACTTTTAAAATTCTTTTATCAAGGAGATCAATAGAATTTAGAGTTTTGGGTTGACAAAGAAGAGGTACCCAATTAAGGATGGCCTAAAATTCCATCCTAAAATAATTAAATAAATTATTGGTTTAACATTGGGGAGTTAAAGTTGGACAAGAATGCATGTAATTCCAATCTCTAAAAAAACTCAGATGAATTTTAGCATAGGAAATAGTGGGGTTTGGAAGGAAGAAATTTTGGGTGATAGATGAGTCTAAAGGCCCAATAGAGTAAAGGAAAGTTGATTTAGGTGAGACATTGACGGGGTAGGGAAGTTTGAAATACCAAGAGAGTAAAGGAAGTAGGGAGAATTTGGAAAGCATGCCAATAGGGGAAAATTTGACAACTCCAATATTTAGCATAGACTTATACATTTTCAACTTGCAACCCAAACACTTAAACATTCATTAAAATTTTGGCAATTGTAACACAATATAAGCACATGGGAAAAATAGTGAATGACACATATTTAATATTGAAAAAGAGAGAGCCATATACTTCTCATATAAGTTAAATTAGGGCTTATTACATGCAAAATACACAAAACTAAAGTGGAAAACAAGAAAAGTTTTGGAGGAAAATTTAAGTACACCAAAATTGATTCATGGATATAAAATTCACATAAACGACTTTGAAGCTAAGTAGTGATTTCTTAGTAAACCCTAAAGAATGACTTAGGAATGTATATTTTGAAGGAAGATCATAGTAAACTTGAATAATTTAAAATTGATTAGCTTTTCCTTCAAAAAATGGCATGTATCCTTGTAGGAGGGTGCAAATATACTATTTGTAAATTTAGTCTTGACAAGTTTTCAAAATTTTCCTTTAACCCTATTATTTTTATTTTTATTTTACAGTTCCTCAATAAATTTATCTCTCATTTCTTTATTCTCCTTATCCCATTTTATTTTAGTAGACCTGATGGCATCATCCCTCTTCCATAGTAACACTCTAAGGGTGGCTTCGCTAGTTTCTTTTGCTACTATTTCTAATTTCTTAAGAGCATTAACTTGATTAAAATTATGACATTTACTATTTAGAGTACCTATAGTAGGGAACACAATTTAGTCTGTAAGGAGAGAATTTATGGTTGTATTCTACTCTACTATATATTTTTCTCATTCCATTTATGATCCTACCATCAAGGCCAGCTTATTTAGTCCACTCTTCTAAATTCCATTCATCTAAATCCATGCTTCTCATTGCTCAATTTTCCTTGGGTAGTATCTCTTTATTTTACCTTGTTGGCATAGGTACTAATTATTCTTCATGTTCAAAACATGGATTTTTAGAAGAGGGAGATTAATCCATAGCTAGAGTAAATACAAGATTATTAGATACATCAAAGTATTTACTTTGGGAACAAAAATATCTTCCCTTTGAGAATCTATATCTTTCTCAATGAAAATAATTTTGGTGTTTTATTTGGAGGTTCTTGGTGTCAACCCCTTTTCCCTAAGAAAATGTGAGTACCAAGGTTGTGTATGATTTAACATTAAGGACTATTTGTTTATTTTTTGATGGTCTAGAGGAGGACGGGGTATCGATAGAATTACTGGTAAAGTTACATGCATACGAGATGATGTTTTATGTATCAAACTTATGGATACATTTATGAAAGAGGATGTTATGTGTAAAAACTATGAGGCTTTAGGTCCTACATCTAGTTTTTCTCTTCTTCATCTAAATATTCTTATGGTTCCAATCCTCTCCTTATCCTAGCATCTTCAAATTATCATGTTTACCGTTTTCTTTCCCTTAACCTCCTACCATGAGGGAACACATTTTTCTAGTCCCCAATATCATTTAGCATAAGAAATTTCACCATGATACCTCCATAAATTAGTCATGTACCTACTTTCCTTATAAGAACTTGAATAAAAAATGTGAACAAGGCATTGGGCTTACTCTTTTGATAATATTTGGCCATGTTGATGATGTTTTCTGCACAACAACAACTTAGATAGAATATAACATCCTATCTCTCTTGAAAGGTAAATCTCTATCAGCAAGCCTCAAGAGATAGCCCTAAGGTCTCTAATGTTAGGTCTTGACAATGCATAAACAACTCGGTGATAAATATGAAAATGTTGGTAATCACAATGGGACCTTACTACAAGCAAATACTGAATCTTCAATTTATCAAATCTAGCAATATGATGATACTTTAATCCTAAATATAACCCAATGATAAAATAAATAACAAAAGATATAAGGGATCAAAGAGATTTCTATATTTAACACTACTCCTAATATTAACAATGCAAATGAAAAACACTCGAAATGGACCAATCCCTCAGAAACTGATTTCTACTTGACCTAAATGGACCTGCAATCTTATAGAAACAATGCAATCTTCTAAGGTGTTAAAGATTTTCAGATCATGAACATTCATCTAAAACAACCCTATTGCAATTGAAATGAATAAACCTTCACAATTGAACTAAGCACAATGAATATAAAAGTCCAGGCTAACCTTGCAAAGCAACTAACAATTAGTTGGTTGCGAAAAGTATGGACCAAGGATTGTTGCAAATACTTCAAGTACTAAATCACAAACACTATCAATTTATCTAACATTAACCCTAATGCATTTATCAAATAACTTAAGCAATTCCAAAGATAGAATCACAAGAACCATGCAAGATAAATCAACACAAGAGAATTCACCAAAAGCACAATGTCTCCAATTGTATTGAATCACCCAAAGTAGCAACAATTCTAGTATTTTGTTACAACACTTGCTTGAAAATGAACTAACTTATAACTTTTCTCTACTGCTTAATTCGCTCTAGCTCAAAACTATCTATCTTTCCTTCTAGCCCTTACAAATGAGGCAAAATGCCATATTTATAGAAACCCCCCAAGATACATCAGCCTAGTTTAGGGTTTACAATAATAATTGGCCACAAAACAAGTCAGCCAAGAGAAATTCAAAATAAAATAAAATATGCATTAAATGCTTGAACTTCATCCAGGTTGGCCTAGGATCTCCAATGTAGCTCGGACCAATGCATGCAAAATAATAGGGAAGCAAAAAACTCGATGTAGCCCAACATTAACTATCTTCCCCTTTATCCTTATTTCGATCCATTCTATCATGCACCATCAAAAGCACCTTGTCCAAGTTGGCCATAGGTGGTAAAGGAAAAACCTTAAGTTGGCTCTCAATTGATGTAATATCTTCCCTTGATTGTTTCACCGATTTATCCCACTCAACCTTATAAGTCTGATATTTATCAATAACTGTGACATATGTGGCCGCATCATCCAATTGATGTTTAGTAATCGAACCCTCACTGCCTGGAGAATATACATCTTGCCACCATTTTCTCATTTGTTCCAAGCTCAAATGCATTGGTGCAAACTTCCTTCTCCCTATCATGATCTCAGAGAAAGAAATGCATCCATTATAGATACTAGTCAAGGTGTCCTCAATTTGCCTTCTCTGCTTATGTATCTTCTTCAAAACCTTTTTCCTTATTTGCAAAGCTTCAAACCATTCCCAAGGTTTGACAACTTTAAAGGAAGGGAGAATTCCATCATTCACCAGTTTATCTTTGGTATACTCCATGATGGTTCTGGTTTTCTGCAACAAGAGGTCTACATCCTCTTTATCTCGATCCAACACTTCTTTCAACCAATTAATTGCCCTCATAGCATCTCCTCCAATTGAGAGAATGTCCTTAATAACATAATTTCCTTTGGTTTGCACCCCTTGTAGCCAATTTTCTATAGCAAGAGTATTAGCCTTCATTCTTTCTAGCTCAGTGATAGTTTCTTGAGCTAGGAAATTCATAGCAGAAGATGAAGAGCCAATAAATTGCAAAGGTTTCATTAGATCCTCCAAACATTTCTTGAGTCCTTTGATCTATTTCTTCATCTCCTATTTAGTCTTTATTTCCTTTCTCAATCTACCCAAGATTACTACACTTGAACCCTCATATTCTTCAATATCCTACTCTACAGAGGTGGGTGCTAGGTTGATGGTTAGCAAATTGTAATCCTTATCAGTTACATCATCCCTGTTCTTATCCAGAGTAGGAGTTGCAATGTGGACCACTCTATTACTTGCTTCATCTCTTTCAATCTTTGAAATGACCTTGGCCTTATTTTTTCCTTTATCTTTTCCTATTTTCGCCAGTAACTCATCCCAATTGGGCGGGGTATCCTCCACAACAACTTGATTTCTCCTGATTTCTTTATCTAGCCATTCTAGAACAGTGGAATCTAACTGTACTTCACTTTGTCCCACTTCCTCTTACTGGTCCTTAGGTGGTTCCTCATTTAAATCCTGCCTCTTAGGGTTCTCTTCAACCTTATCTTCCTTTTCTCCAATATGCTCCTCTCTGTTCATAGGTGATAGAACCTTAACTAACTCTTCTTCCTTTTGAGGAGATTTACCCTCTTCAGTTCTAACAAGTGAATCTTCATATGCAACCAAGGGAGACTGCATCACTTTTTCCACTTCTGCCTCAACATTATAAAGCTCACCTTCATTAAATTCTTCTCCTTCTATGTCTTGGTGATCCCCAGCTTCCTTAGATTCACCTAGTTCATTTTGAGCTTCATGGGAAGAAGGGAGATCATCATGTTGTTCTGCATATGAGGCAACTAGAGGGGAATCTTTCTTTAACACATTATCCTTAGGAGAAGGAGTCCTCGATTTCCTTGTATATACCTATGTCCTTTCTCCTGAACTCTCTACACTTACCATAGGTGGATTAACTTCCTCTCCATCCTTGGAGCTTGACTTTTGTGAGTCTTACAATTCTCCTTCTTTTAGGCACAAAAGCACTAACCTCAAGATCCTACTTTTCAGTTTCTTCTCTTCCAGACTTCTTAGTCCTTGAAATATGCCCCTTTTTCTTGGCAATTGGCTTTCTCTATTTTTCTATTTCTTGGGCTTCCTCTACATGAACACCCTTAATCTTAATTTTGAAAGGAGAAAATACTTTTCCTTTACCCTTGGGATCCTGCTCAACTGACTCCTCAGAAGTAGAATGATGGTCTAAATCTCCCATCAAATCATAAGTGCACTGTACACCTTCATTTTCCAATTCCCATATCTTATGCTTTAGCCACAACTTGGTGTACTTAATGACTGGATTCATTAACTATCCCAACTCTGGTTTTTCTTCTTCCAACCAATCTACTTCACCAATTGGTTTGTCCTTTACTGCCTCATAAGCATGGCCTTGAATAAATTCCCCATCATCTTCAATCTGGTCTGGAACTTCCTTCACATTATATAATCAGACTGATTCAATTGGAATTTGGGAAAAATTCTTCTTTCTAACCTCATATTCATCACTACAATTAGCCCAGTGGTCTTCCAAATCAACCTTGTGGCTACATTCTTGACTGGCCTTCTTTTGAGCTTCACTAGTTATATCAAATCTAGACCTCTTGGAATGGAAAGATAAACCAAGAGTACTCATCTCCTCTTCTAAAGCCTGAGCTGAAGTAATGGAAGGGTATGCCTCTCTAGTGCCAATCTTCAAAGGGAAATATCCGCCAAACCTAGTCTTATGTTTGTCCCTTTTAACAATAGCATCGAAGTCACATATCTATCTAGTGACTTCCAAAAGTAAGATATGATCAGTGGGATACCTTGGAAGTTGATATGGAGCCCTTTGACAACCATCAACCTAGATGTATGAGAAGGTTGGGAACTGAATAAACCAAGCACCATAATTCTTAATTAACTCCTTGGCTTGATAAAAAATTCTTATGTGTTCTACACCCTAAAGTAATCTGGTGATATGCATGGTGAATTCATCATTCACCCTCCTGTAGCTTGAGCTTCCCAAGTGCAATTGAGGGTAAACCTCATAAATAACATCATGTCCAAAGATCCCCCTTGTACTTAATCCTTTGTAGGGATGAAATATTGCAAGTGTATAGACTAAGTATGAGGTCATTGTGAAGGTCTTGGTTTGCAACACATTGGACAATTGCTCATGAATCGCCCTACTTATGACACCTTCCCAATGATAGTTGATCTTTTCCTATTCCATCCTTGCAATGACATGGCACATCCAACTCTCAAACATACCTGCACTCTTTAATCCAACCACCCTGTTAAGAAGAGTGATGGCATCATAATACTCCTTCTTGAACTTTGCCCTGAATAGCTGTTTAGGTAGTTTAGAATAATGAGACTTGGACTTTTCCAACTAGGAATTGATGAGCTGATGTGACTTAATAGTCTCCTCTTCATAGAAATTTTTAGCTTCCTCCATGTTGAACGCCACCACATGAGATCTATTTGGCATATCAAAGGTTTGAGCTATGGAGACATGATTCAAATTTGCCACAATCGTCCCTTGGGGACCAATTATTCTTTGGGTATCACCATCATAATGTCTAGCACACTCAAGAACCAATTCATAACATTGCACTACAGAAGGGAAGCTAGCTACATGTGTCAGTCTTGATTCCAACATTCTTTTATCCACCAAAGGAAGATCTTGCACCACCATTTTTCCCTTGAATTCTTCATAATCCCATAGTCCGACATTCGTGTCAGTCACCTCTGACTAGATAGAAGTGATCCTACTCTCCAAGATCTTACTACTGATGTCCATCTTGATTCTTTCTGCCTTAGATACCGAAGATCCCTCCATATCACCCTTAGATTTTCTAGCTACTACCTTACTAGATTTAGCTTGCACTCAACAAAGGAAACCATAGTAAAGATCACACAAACAAAGTTTAATTAATCAAAATCATCATTAAAATGAATCCCAGATAAGAAAAGTATCATTAAACCTCATATAGAATGATCATATTAAACTTCGGGTTCCAGGACCATCCGCATAATCCAAGCCAGGGAGGAATTTCGAAGAATTTTTGGCTAGACGGATTCCAGTGGAATGACCATGAAAACACCTATTAGCAACTCAATACGATCATTTTCAATCAAGAAACAACATGTGAGATCTAAAAATAGCATAAATTAATCATAAAATACATAATCATTTGTTAACAAGTCTTGTTACTCCATATTTCTTCACATTCCATTAGGTTCCAGGAAAATTCACCTGGGACGGATTTCCATGAAGGAGGAGACATTCTACAAATTTTAGAAAAACCAAGGAACAAAGGATTTCAGGAAAATCCAGAGTTGAAGGAAATTCGCGAAGAAGATGAATCTCTGGAAAACTTGTGAATTTCGGGAAAAAGAAGAAGAGTGGGAAAATTGGGAAAATCCGCCAGAGCCGAAAAATCCTGAGATGGATGAAAAACCTGAATATCAACCTTATCACATTATTTCACTCAAATTAATGGATCGATCATAAATTTTAGGAATCTAGGCCTGCGACGAGTTTGCTATGAACCTTCTACAAATTTTCTTTAAATTCTAGACCAATTCAAAAAGAAAACTAGGGCGAAATGATGATTCCCTAAGTATCAAACCCCACAAATTTTCCATTGACGCACAAGAAAGCCCAGGATTAAATTATTTCAACTGCTAAATCCTTACTAGAGGTATTCACGGCTCACAAGCAAGTTGTCTCATGATGTGAATAAAAGAGTGAACTCAAAACTTGCTTGGGAAACCAAGAATCAAATAGTATCATGCAACCCTAGCCACGAAATACTCAAACATAAATAAATCCAAACTCTAGGAAAACCAAAGAGCTAAAGCACTACCTACCTTCATCAATCAAAAGTAAAGCAATCATATACGTACCATTTGATGAAGCAGAAACCAATTGTGGTAGAAAATATCAGTTTAATGGTGCCCAACAAAGAACAACAACAAAAATGCCAAGGAAATCACCACCAAAACGAACAATTCGCAAACCCAGCGCTCCAAATCAAGTCCAACACTCAAAGAATAAACTCCTCATCTCAATGGAACACAAATAATAAAGCATAATGGCACAAGAGTCCCAAAGATCAATTATAAACACCCCCCTCAAGTAGTACGAATGAACATTAATGATGCCGACAAGACAAGGTGGAGAAATCCAGAAACGCGATGGCAGAGAAGAATTCAAAAAAATCCGGCCCACGCGAAATTCTGTGAAGACTAAAAATCTCTGAACCACAGCGTTTTTCTGGAGTTTGAGCGAGATCCGGGAAAATCCGGCTGGGGTGGAAAATCTTGAACCAGGGTAAAAACTCGAAATTCACCCAGAACTTAAGATTTTCAATGAATAACTTAGGGGAATCACCTAGGCAAGCAAGATAAACATTTAGGCTCGTGCCAAAGCAAGATAAATCCTCAAAATAAAAGGGCAAGACACCAAAAATAAAATCAAAAGAGGGTCCCGGCTTTCAGTAGGGCGTGTGTGCAAAAACTGTACAACATGCCATTCTTTGTAATATTTAAAAAAATTGGGACAATTACCAATTTGTTGTGTTAAAGTTGGCTTAAATATTAAATGCACAATATATAATAGATATTGGCCCACCTTCATTGGTAATACATGTTAGAGTAATAAGTTATTCCACTTAATTAATTATATCATATTGGTTAATTAATGAAGTCACTTATTCCTTTAGTTACTTAAGCTAAACTTAGGAACATTAATAATTGATTAATTATTAAGTGTGCACACTAGGGTTTTATTTAGGGTTTCCCTTTTAGGGTTTCTTGATCTCCTTCATAAGGATTGATCTCTTTGTAATAATTGATTCTCAATAATGCATTTTTACTTTGAGGTTTACAAAACATCTTTTTTGGTTTTGCATTTCTTTTGCATGTGATAGGTGATTGATTGCATGCAGGTGATCTTGGTTTCTAACATGGTATCGGAGCACTTTCCAGTGGTGTTGTTTATTTTTCAGTATTTTACTATTTTTCTTCATTTATTGCTGTTTGAAGTCAGATGTTTATTTTGGACTTTCGAGCTCATAACTTTTTGCCATGATCTCCAATTTTTGCTATCTTTGCGGCATTGGAAAGGTATTGAGGAGCTCTATGTTGCTGTCCATGCACTTTTCTGTATCTATCCCAGGTTGATCGCTTAGTCCAGATTTGGCCTGATGGGTTGTTTGGAGATTACTTGGATGTTTTGGCAGTTGGGAGGGTGCATCTTGCATCTCTGCACTTAGTTGTCAGTAATACATCTTTCAATAATTGCTTGCTGCTTCATAGATTCTAGGGTTGTTCCCGTTTGGATTTTTTGAGTGTTCCAAGGAATCGGGTCTACTGTTGCTTTTTTTATGATTCCTTGAGTCAATCAGTGACTCTCATCCGGTTTTAGTAGTAGACAGAAGAATCTTTCCTTGCTTGCCAGATTTTGGTTCCAGTGTTACTCTACAGAGTTCTTCTAGTGCTTTGCAGCATGTCATCTCCTTGTAGGGGGGTTTTGTCCCACTGGGTTTTTCCTTCTCTACCTCATTCTTGCATTTGTAAATGGGTACCTGATCAGGCCTTTGTTGCCGGGACCCATCCTTGCTTTCATGCATCTTCTTCTAGTGTTTTAGCTTCTTCCTAAGTTCATCTTAAGGGTGGGTGTTAGAGTAATAAGTTATTCCACTTAATTAATTATATCATATTCGTTAATTAATTAAGTCACTTATTCCTTTTGTTACTTAAGCTAAACTTAGGCACATTAATAATTGATTAATTATTAAGTGTGCACACTAGGGTTTTATTTAGGGTTTTTTGATCTCCTTCATAAGGATTGATCTCTTTGTAATAATTGATTCTCAATAATGCATTTTTACTTTAAAGTTTACAAAACATCTTCTTTGGTTCTGCATGTCTTTTGCATGTGACAGGTGATTGATTGCATGCAGGTGATCTTGGTTTCTAACAATATACCTAATAATATGAGTTACCAACTCATCACATAAAATTGGTAGTGAAGGTTATTTGGTTCTTATTGAAGAATGTTCAAAGTTATTCCTAGGCTATGTAAATTCATTAATTTCTATAGCTACATTAAGTCTCTTTGGTCATGGCTCACCAACTATAGGTATTCCCAAAGCTTATAAAATGTCATCTTTAGAAGTTATCAATCTAATCCCCTTTATAGTTGCTTCATTATTAATCAACATTCTTACAAATTGATGAGAAAGATCCTCATTGTATCCATCCAACCTTTCAAAATAGTATAATAACCCTACTTATAATAAGATAGGAAAATTTTCCTACTCATTTAGGATTACTGTATGATATGTAGGTTCTCTACAAATGACGCCTCCCATTTTATTTCAAAGAATCAAAATAAGCTAGAAATTTACTTGAAATTACTACTAAATTTAATCTCCTATGTTACTATTGACTATATTAACATCTCTAACTATTAGTAACTTCTTGTAACTAGTTTGTTTCAAATTGATTGTAGTTTGTAGTAGGTGAATTCAAAATGGTCATAATTTAAAAAAAATGTGACAAGTTAGGACAAAAAGGTGAAGAGCTCATGCATGTTTGGGTGCATTTGGACTAAGTTGGTAGCTTTAGGTATTATATTTTCATTATTATTTATTCATGTTCATTAATTACATTGTTAGGCCAAGCATGCCAACCATTCCCCTAATATATAGTCATTTTTCCACAAGTGACATGGGGTAGTTGGAATAGGGGATGATTGGTAGGGAGTATGGAAGATCAAGGTGGAGGTATAATAATTATTAAATTCAACAAAAGACTAATTTACCATAAGTATCATTAAATGTCATATAAAAAATATTTATTAACAAAATAAATAATAGTTAATATTAGTACAAGAGACTTTATTACCTCAAATTTTATGTCTAGAGAAACAATGGATGTGAGAGGAGGAAATTATTGATGTTTATGTTGAACTAGAAATGGTGTTGTGTTACATTTTATTGAAGGAATGGACTCAATGATAGCTCATAGGCAATATGGTGGAACCAACATTGGCTAAAAAGAGGATCCATCTATTTAACCAAATGGGAGCAATTAACTATAGGTAAATGCTAATGAAGAATTGGACAAACCATTCATGGTGAGATTAAATGTATGTTGAATATGTAACTCATGTAATGGTTGTAAGGTGGCTTGAAATAGTTTGGGAAGAAAATTATTGACTACAATAAAGACATAGGCTACAAGAAACATCTAGCTAGAGTTGGTGAATATTGGATTGGTTGCAATTTGGCATATAGTAGGAGTGGTTGCAATTTCCCTTACTAGGCTAATGTTCTCATGGGTTTGGACTATTCACCTTAATGCATCCATGCCAAGAATGATGTCTCATGTTTGTGGTCTCACCTGATTCAATCCAAGCTAAAAATTCCCATGTTATTCATAAACATTCATTATTTTTATTCATTTTAACTCAATTTATTATTTAATTTTTATTTATTGTATGTTTATAATTTACTTATTTTATTTTATTTGTTGTTATTAGTTATACATTTTTTATTTTTTAAAATTGAATAGATTAAATTTAAATATTATTATTATCATTATTTTAGTATTCTTATAAGTTAGTTAATAAATAAAATATTTTCCATAATTATTTTGAACATTGATTATAAAACTCTAACTTTTAAACAAAACTTGCAACTATGAATAATGCATTGTTTATAATAGGATATCGTCATGTCATCTCTATCAATTTATTCCCTCCTCATGCTTTTATTTTATAAGCTTATTTTTCCAATTACCTTGTATAGATGAGCTAGTATTTATTCACCAGCGCCTCTTTGTTGCCTTATATTTTGCTCAAAAATATATTTTTTTAATCTTCAAAAATGAAATTAATATTTATTATAGCATGTTAATCTTATTTAAACATAGTATTTTATAAGAGAAATAAATTGTACATGATCCATAATAATGTATAAGAGCAAAAATATTCTTTTGTCCACCTATGATGCTTGAGAGATTCAATTAATAATGCATATTTAGGGTTCTAGGAAGCCATATTTTTTGGGTGAATTCATGCAAATGTAGTCACAAAGGTTTATTTCAAATTGAAATGATTGGTAGTAAAAGATAATTGATACCAATTTATGAATTTTTTTTGGTTTCATGAGAAGATGATATTGAATGGCACAACTAATTACAAGTCATTACTAATAATGGATAGCAATGAGGAGATAACTACCAATAATATTAGCATTTAAATACTTAAGTTTCTTATACCAAGTACATAAAAAATTTTCTAACTCCTTTGTGGAATATATCCTCCACACAAGATTGAAAGTAATGACACATGTTTCTCCTCTAATTCCTTTCGCAATCATTCTTTCTCCTAATTTGATAGAAATATCTTAACTCTTTTATAATATTTCATTAATTTTGAAGATAATCTTTTTCTATTATCATGGTTTGGATTCATACAACCATTCCCTGTATTTTATTGTCTAATTCTTTATTATATATTATTGATACATTTTGCTTCATTTTCTATGCCATTATTTTACAGACTTATATACGTATTCATTTCACTATGCTACACCATTCATTCTCCATGTTGGTATTTATCATCATCCAATCCTATGTACACTCAAAATTGTTGAGCACCATAAAAAATTCTTTTTATTTCTTACATAATCCTTAATATGTTGTTGTGAGACAAGAATTGTCAGTGTGGGTTGATTACACTTAATCCATGATGAATTGAAGCATAATTTACCCAAATAAATCTGCATCTACCAAACAAGATCATTCAAATTGAAAATATTAAACTAAGCATTTGTACAAACTAAAAGTTACAAACTACAAAACAGTTAAATTCCCACTCTAACCCATTTGAAACTTATCCTGTTTTGGAATTGGTGTCATGTTGATGTGGAACAACAACCATTTCCCAATCGCATGATTAGTGAACCTATTTTAGTCAATTATATGGAAGAGAATTGATGAAACCATTGTGATAAATGGATGAAAACCTAGTTTATGCTAATTTAAACATGATGCAAGCTAAGTTAACATGATTTTATGCTACAAATGATCTAATTAGGCAATTGCTAAGCTAATATAAGCTAAAAGATGGAAACCCTAATTCATATACAAACTAAGATGGATGCATGGAAGCCATTAATGGATGCTCTAAGATATTACGCAATTATAAATGAACTAAAACAAGCTAAAAGTGAGTAAAAGATGAGTGTGAATGCAAGTGAGTTCAACAACATAAGTTTGCAATTGAAAGATGGATCCATTTGTCTCCAAATAGTGACCTATTTATAGGAAAGCAAATGAGAAATGAAGGGTTAAGATTGAAAAGATTAATCAACGGTCAAAGATGAAGGAGATGAAAGGCATGGATCATGGATTCTCATCAATGAATAAGAATGTGTGATGGGATTTAATGAAGGGTTCACACTTGTCTCAAGCAAACACACTTTTGACCTACACACAGGTCAAAGGTGACTTGTTCAGAAGGTTAAAGGTTAAAACTTTCTTAAGAAGCTAAGTGAAAATATCCCTTTTTCAAATGATGGAGGAATAAGAATATTCTTTGGAATATTCATTTGGGTGAGGATAAAAGGAATTTTGCAAATTCAAAGAAAACTTTAATTGTGCAAAAAAGGAGATAAGGAATATTCGCCTTTTAGAGGAAAATTAGTTTAATTGCTAATTAAACAAGATTTAATCATGCAGTTAGGGGATTTGGAGAAATAAAGTGATATTTATTAAATTAATATTTAATAAATGGGGGGAGAGAGATGGAATGATATTTAATTAAATAACTTAGGGTTATTTAATTAAATAAGGTGACTTAGGAAATTAAATTAAATGTTTTGATTTATTTAATTTAATAGGATGAAATGTTAGTGTGAAGGGGGATGAATTAACCATATTAAATTAATTAGGCTAATAGATGAAAATGATGCAATTAATTAAATAGTTAGGCCAATTTAATCAATTAAGTGAAAAGAAGATGGGTTTAAAGAGGAAATGATGTTAGTAAATCTATTTCAAGTGTAGGAGATCATTTAGGACTTTTTTCAATGTCTACATTTTTCCCCTCTTTGAAGCGAGGTACCTGCTACTTTAGTTCAAAGGATAACGCTTTTTGGACTAAAACTACTACTTAAATAAAAAAATAAAAAAATAATGATTTTTAGATGCCCGAGCAAACGGATAAAGTTGACTCCTTGCCCCCTCGAGAAATCGAGCAAAAATTTAGAATTCTGGGTTGATTTTTCGATAAAGGTTAAAAGTTGCCCCAAGGGTCCAAAAAGGCTTTGGGATGCAAGAATTATGCCAAAAATGCAAAAAAATGATGTAAAATTAGGTTTAGTTTGGAAAAATTAGTGAAAATGATGATAAACCCTAGCTTGAAGGTGAAATTAGGGAAAAAATTCCTAATTTTCTAGCATAAATAAGCCAAGAAGGGTCACTTTCAATTCATTTTTGCACTCACACTTAAGAGATTCTTGCTATTTTAAGCTCTGACCCTCCAACGAAATGGCACACCAAGAGCATCCCAGGCACATCTCTGACCAAGTTCGAGAGTTCCAGTGGCTTCCAGGCACAAGACCATTGGTATGTAACTCCAAACTTGATTTGAATTTTGACTTTTGGATGCATTTATTACACTTTGAAATTTAAATTTTGGCGGTGTCTCTATATTGTGACACCCAAATTGAAATTGGTGACGTTGAAATGAATTATAGCTACACATATGTATATGGCGACGGTAGTCGTGATTTAAAATTAAGGTTTCTAATTTTAAAGTGTGATGCATACTTGTATAGTGATGCTTCTACCAATTTAGAAATTAGGGTTAGGGTTTTCCAAAGATTAAAAAATGGCACCCATGTGTTTGGCGACGCATATTGCGATTTGTAATTCTAAATGCTTTTGGGCATCGCAATTTGAAATTTGAATATAGTGATGCTATTGCAGATAGTAATGCTATTGTGATTTTTGAGTTGTAAATTTCAAATTGAGTCAAATTTTATCGATTTCTTGATGTTGTGCGCTTCGTGGATGTAGGAGGTCATCCCATCGCTGATGTCATGCGAGCACATACCCACTATGTTGGAGAGATTGAGGAATCTATCAGAGTTACGCTAGGAGCACCTAGGAGAGATCGACCTATGGTATGTTGCATATGCACCCATCATTCGTACACATCTTGCTATGATGACAACTCTGTGAGAGAGATGGCACAATGAGACTTTGTTGTTCCACCTTCTGAAAGTTGAGGTGACAATGACCTTGGAGGATGTTTGGTAGATCCTCCATTTGCTGATTCATGGTGATCGAGTGATCTATGATGTTGATTCTGGATTTGACGCTTGTCATGTGGTGATGGAGCTTGAGGAAATCACCTTGGTGACATCATAGATCGACATTGAGATATATAGAGGTCATGTGCCCACGTTCAAATTGATCATTGTGACCATTATTTTAGGTTTGGTTACTCCTGATAGACGTAGCAGAGGGTTCAACCTAGGATGGGGTTTGGAGTGGCATCAGATGCTCTACAGGAGGACACTCTTTGTGTGGGGGCCTGTGATTTTGGCCTCTTTGTATCATGACATGCACAATTTTGTTTACTGTGATGGGAGAGCCATCGGTGCAGGGGTGACTCTACTTCACATTTGGGAATGGGAGCATATCATCATGCTCTGACCTATTGTTTAGATGGAAAACATCGGGCTAGATGATCCTGTGATCTGGCAGTACAAAGGTGCTATTACACTAAGGCACACTAGATAGACTGGGCTCCCATATTGGCGATGGGTTATTAATGATATGACAGTTTTCTATTGGAGCCCATGGCTACAGATGCCACCATGGTTTGATGATTTGTGCAATAGTTATACTTCTCTAGGAAGACCAATACATGTAGGGTCGTGAGTACACCATTATTGAATGATATTTTCTAGATAGGGTGGCTCCAAGACAGACCTAATGATGCGTACAGGGCTATTTTTTCTAGGTTATCCAGAGAGGTTCCCACATGGGGACCGACCATTCCAGATCCCAAGGCAATTGAGAGCTTCAAATAGTTAGGGGGTCAGCCTTGGGCCTATGATCAGGGTCAAGTAGTAGCAAAAACTACAATTGCATATGATGGTTGGTTTGTACCTCCACGATGGTTGAGAGATCCAATGGGTGCTCCTCCGTGAGGGAGGCCCAGAGGCAGGGGGCTAGAGGAAAAGGATAGGGTGGCTAGGATGACAAGGATGGTCAGGTTTTGGGGGCTCTGCCAATTAGACAATAGCCTCCCCAGTAACCTCCAATTTTACAACAGGGACCATAACAATAAGAAACACCACCACCACCACCAAATGCCAAGGATGCATAGATTCAACAGTTATAGCAGTAGATGCAAGCTTTGACTGGTGAGTAGGATTAGGCCCACCAACAAATTTTAGGTTTTACTATTGATCAAGACTAGACACAACAGTAGGTGGTAGCTATCATGATTGAGAGAGATTAGGCATTACAGCGGATACAGGCCATGACCACAGAGAGAGACTAGGAGGTTGCCTGGCACTTGAAGATAGAGGCTATGATGGTGGCCACTCATGGTAGGAAAGTTTCAACCAGATTATATAGATAGGCCGTTATAGAGGCTACAAATTATAGGAAACATTACCACCAAGATGCATCACAGGCACTTAGCCTAATTTTTTGTAGCACAGTGATGCACAACCAAGAGCGGAGGATCAACCTGAGAGGTAGGTTGGGGAGGGTAGTAGCCATCAAGGCTAGTTATTATATATAGAAACTTTTTTATTTTTTTTCCCAATTCTTTATCATAGATATACATGCATGGGATCCTTTTTGATAGCCTCATGGATATTGTACTTTTGATCGTTATACATACACTGATTCAGATTTTGTACCATGACATTCATTTTTTTGATATATATATGATACAGATATGAATTATTCATGATGTGTTCACTTTATTTCATGCTTATGATGTATGGATGGATGAGATGCTTATACTTGATCATGTATGGATGTAGTGTACTTATGCCTATGTGATATACAATGATCATGATATGATATGGATGCAATGTTATATTCTTTTTTAGTATCTTTTCACAATATGCTATGGAATGAATGGCATGTGATGTAAATTTTATGGATGCAAATGATTTGAATGTATTTATTTTTGTGTATTTTCTGTGCAATTTTATGATGATGATGTATGCATATGGATGTATGGATGCAAATGCTTATGATATGCAATGATTTAAGATGCTTATAATCACAAATGTATATTATTCATCGCAACTCAAATGATAATCCAAAATATATGATGTGATATGCAATGATTATGATGATGGATGCTATGATTATGTTATGATTATGAGATGTATGTATGTTGATGGTTTGTGGATGTAGGGTGGATGCATTGATGATGTTTTTGTTAACTGTCATGATACCAGGTTAGTGCAGAGAGAAGATATAAGAATAAAGAATGAATGACTGTTGATTTCGATGATTGCTTCAAAAGATCCAACAAGTCCTTGATCCATTGAGACTTTATTAGAGATGGTGATGAGACAATGAAAAATGAGGATGAAATGTAGGATGATGAGATGCTCACACTTCAAGATTGATATTTTAATCATTCCTTATTGTTTGATATAACACATAGACACAATGCATCAAGGTATTAATAACCAAGACGACGTTGTATCTAGTGTAATGGATTTTGACTCAGAAAATAGATAGGATAGTTCTTGTTCACACCTTGACATATGAAAACCTCATTGGAATGTAAGTTAGAAGCTTAAAATATATTGGAACAAAGCATACACAATAGTCAACAACATACCTTAAACGACCTTCCTACACACAACTAAGAAAGTATGCACGAAGATTATTTTACAAGAGTATCCACAAGCATAGAAAATGAAAGATAATGATTAATTTACCATTCCTTTCTCTAAATCATTTTGATAGAAATCATTGAGAGGTCCTCAGAATGGGTCATTAAGATAAATCATAAGAAAAGATCAAAGAAAATCAATCAGTGTTATCCATATCTCTTGCACATTTTAAGTTTAGCTAAAGTGATATCTGATGCCGATGTCCATCGTAGGAAGGATACATCCTAGGACATGTTGATTAGAGGTTGCTTGATGTTAGGATGATGCTAAGATGAGTCATTGATATAAACTTCATTGACATATTTACCTATGATTTAGACTTTAGATTTTGACAATTAGGTTCACACTTTAGAACTTACTATGTTTATTTTCTTCTTGTTTCACCAAAGGTTGAAGGTGACAATCAATTTATTATGGGTGAAGGTTTATTATGGGTGAAAGTGAGATGGGATGGGTGGTTTTGGATTTTTTAGAATATTTCAATGTTTTTGGAATTTTTAGAAGTGTTTTGAGGTTGTTTTTGGTCTTTTTGCAAGTTTATGCGAATGTTTAGGATTTTCAAATTTTCTAATGTTTGGGGTTTTTTGAGATATTTGGATGTTTTGGAATTTTTGAGAGCTTTACAACCAAGAACCTAACCTAAAGACCTATCCTAGGGGCCTTGGGGGATGATCAAAGATAAGCCTTGCCTACGTTATACATGCAAAGATCACGTAGTTTGATTGACTTGACCTATTTACAAGATGAATATATGAACAGATGGAAGATGTCAGTTTATTATAATGGACTCCTAAAGGACTGACCTAGGGTGTCTTGGTGGCACATCAATGATGGCCTTGCCTATGTTCAAGCTTAGAGACAACATAGTTCGACAAAGGGACACTATTTTTGAATTTTCAATGTTTGATCTTTTTAGAATTTTTTTATGTTTTCTGGATGTTTTGGGTTTTAGCTATACAGGAGTTTGAAATTTTTTGGATTTTATGATGAATGTTTTAAGATTTTTTTTGGATTTTTGTATGAGATTTCTGATGACCTCAAGATATACAAGAACCCGATTATGATCCATAACCAAGTGCCCCCAGTGTGACATGTTATACTACTTCAATAAAGGTAGGACAAATTGACCTTTGGACTATGCCAAGTAGTACTAAAGGGTTCATGATACCTCATAATGTCAAGCTATGATAAGAACACAGATGATGGATAAATGGTTGTACAATGAATGATAGGAAAAAAATGCCAAAGAATAGATGGAGGTGCTTTATTTACACAAGGCACCTATTTGCCAAGTTTTCACCAAGGTACTTGCCCAAAGTGCCACCGAAGTGGTTTTCACTAGAGGATGATTTTTCTCTTTACTTTTTTCAATCCTTTTTCTCTTTTTTTTAGATTTTATACCCTTCAAGACTAGGCATATTTAATTTTTTTGAGATGCAAGCTATTGGTTGGATCCTCCAAAGGTTCACCTTTAGGGGTTGGTAGTTGGTATGCCCCTGATCCATAGCTTGCTATGATGACAAAGGGACCCAACCAGTTAGGCTAAAACTTTCCTTTATTGTCTTGATCTGGAAGGTTCTTCTGATTCTTCTTTAGGAAAAGATCTCTAACTTGGAATGACTGAAATTTGATCCTCTTGTTATAGCTTTGTTTCAATCCGTTTTGATATACTTGCAAGTGATTGAGGGCATCGAGATGATGTTCATCCAGGAATTCTAGTTCATTCAGCTGAGGTACTTCCTCAGTAATCAGGTTTTGTAATGAAACTCATAATGATGGGAGCTCAACCTCAATAGGAAAGATGGCTTCTGATCCATAGACCAAAGAGAAAGGGGTTGCACCTATTGGCATGCAAATATTGGTTTGATAATCCCAAAGAGTGGGATTCAATTGCAGATGTCAATCATGAGCAGCTTCATTCATTGTTTTCTTCAAGATTTTTAGGATAGTTTTATTTGTAGCTTTGGCTTGGCCATTGCCTTGGGGATAGTACGGGGTAGAGAATTGGTGTTGGATATCAAATCTTTGGTACAACTCTTTCACATCCTAATTTTTAAAGGGTGTTCTATTATCTGAGATGAGAGTTTGAGGAACACCATAACAACAGATAAGGTAATTCAAGATAAACTTGCAAATTTGCTTCCCTATTATATATGTCAAAGGAATGGCTTCAACCCACTTAGTAAAGTCCTCAGTGGTGGTTATGATTGTTAGTTTTATGATTAGATTAGGCTACAGAAAATTAATTCAAAATTCACACACAATAACATAACAAATACCCTAGGAAAATCTTCCTCTTGAGGGAGAAAAATCCAACAACAATATATCACTTATATATTGAATTATCACAACAATGATCTCCTTACAAGAGGCCGATATGAAGGCCTATGTACAAGCACCAAGATTATGATGCACACAAAAATATATAGAGACAATTCGTTGATGAACTTCACAACCTTCAATAATGCCAAACTAAGATAACTCAATCTTCCTTGTATAAATTTGCACCAAGTAGGAATGAAATCGATGATGAATGAGTTACAATGAAGGAGTATATATACAAGATGGAAAGAGAGGATGTGTCTCTTCAAGATCATAAGTTGGCCTTCTTTGAAAGGATGTGATAACAATAAGCAAGAAGTTATCCCTCTTAGAAATTCGTGTCTCTTCATAATTCAAGTCTCTTCAATAACTAATCACCATTAATATTAAAGACGTGTCTCTTGATCTTATCCAATCACTATATAAATTAAATATCCTTAGCTATTATTTAATTTATTATCTTGTAACAAGGAGATCACTAGAAGTGGCGACCGACACTACAAACATTAACACTCCCTCTCAACTAGGGAGAACACTTCTAGTTGCACAAGACATATCACCTCATTGTGATGTCTACCACAATGGCTACAACCATATGTGGAAAAGAAATGATATCACCTCATCGTGATATCAGATATCACCTCATCATGATATCAAACATAATGGCTACACCCATGTATGGTATGTATAAGTGTTCATCACTTACGTGATGTTGTCACCTCAACATGATGTTCACCATGGCTCTCCCAGAGGGTGAAACATGAGTACAAGAAAATCATCACAGACTCTCTCTCATGATGTTGTCATGGAGTCACACACATAAAAAGAGAAACCTCAAATCTCAAAGAGAAATGCATTAAAAAGGGCTTGCACCTCAAATCTCTCTCAAAGAGAAATGAATTAAAGAGGATCACTGATACTGAGACTCCTTCTCAGCTAGGGCTTGATTCTCCACCATACCAAGCTTGTCTCAAAGGTACTCAAACATTATCCTGGAGAGAGGCTTGGTGAGAATGTCTGTCATCTACTCATCAATGTTGATATACCTCAACTGAATTGCTTTCCTCAATACCATATCTCTGATATAATGGTATTTGATCTCCACATGCTTGGTTCTATCATGAAACACAGGATTGACAGAAAGCTTCACACAACTCTGGTTATCACAATGAATGATAGTAGGCTCCATTGATTGTCCAAACAATCCTGCAAGGATCTTACGAAGCCACACTGCTTCTTGAGTTGCCACACAAGCTGCAATGTACTCTGCCTCTGATGTACTCAATGCTATAGATGACTACTTCCTGTTGTACCAGGATATCATAGCAGACCCAAATTGAAGCAACATCCATAGGTGCTCTTCTGATCAGTGACACACCCTACCCAATCAGAATCAGTATAACCATGCAACTTCAAATCCACATCTAAAGAATATCTCAACCCATATCCAACTGTGCCACACAAGTATCTCAAGATATGTTTTGCTGCAACAAGATGTATCTGCCTCAGTTCACACACAAACTAAGTGCACTCACTACATAGTAGATATCTAGTCTAGTGTTGACTAGATACATCAATGATCCAATCAATTGTCTGTACATCATGGGATCCATAAGATTTGAACTAGTTGCAGCCTCCTTAAGCTTATGTAGGTTGATCTCCATAGGCGTAGACATGGATTTGTAATCCATCATACCAAACCTCTTAAGTATATCAATGGTGTACTTCCCTTGACTTAGAATCATCTCATCTGGCTTCTGCCAAACTTCGAAGCCAAGGAAGTAATGCATGAGCCCCAGGTCCTTCATTTCAAACTTAGAAGCCAACTCCTTCTTACATTTGAGAATGAGGTGATCTTCTCCAGTAAGAATCAAATCATCAACATACAAAACCAAAATCAATGCTTCACCATCAATTACCTTGAAATATAGATTTGAGTTAGCATCATTCTTAGAGAATCCCAAGCTTGACAAGTAACGATCAATCCTTTTGTACCATGCATGAGAACCCTGCTTAAGACCATATAAGGCTTTCTTCAACTTGCAAACATGAGACTCCTTCCCATGTACCTCAAATCCATCAGGTTGCTTGATATAAACTTCTTCCTCAATCACACCATTTAGAAAAGTTGTCTTCACATCCATCTGATGAATTTTCCATCCTCTAAAAGTAACAATGGAAATAATGGTTCTGACAGAAGTATAGCGAAAAATTCGAGAAAATGTTTCTTCATAGTCAACTCCCTCTATTTTTGAAAACTCTCTAGCCATGAATCTTTCCTTGTACTTCTCAATGCTCCCATCAGCTGAATGCTTGATCTTGAAGATCCATTTTGAAGATATCATAGATTTTCCTTTGGGTCTAGGAATGATGTCCCAAACATCATTCTTGAGAATTGACTGAGACTCCTCTATCATAACATCTCTCCAAACTTGATGACTAGAAGCTTCCTCAACACTGGAAGGCTCAGAATCAATAATCTGACTCATCAACACAACATAACTCGAGAACTTATGCGGTCTCTTACTTTCTCTTAAGGTACCTCTTTGTAAGGAAAGCTTAGGTGCGGAACAAACTCTCCTAACGTTAAAAGCTCAAGGATGAATGTAGAGGTGACTTTAAATTTTACAATTACAGTTCAATTTAGATACTCATGAAAGAAATAACAGAAACAGAGAAATGAACATACACAAATGAACACCAGATTTACGTGGGAAAACCCTTAAGGGAGAAAAACCCACCACACCAAGAAAAAACCCTTTGTATTATAGTAAGCAAATTACATACAGAATACAGGCTTCACTTTCTGATGTCAATTTACATCAGCATAATTTCTTGATAAATTTTGTACAGAACATCCCAGTTACAATGCTCTTTGAATTAAATTCATACATACTGATCACACATTGAATTATTCATTGAACCGATCATCATCTTTGATTACAAAGTATATCCATGTCACTCACGGTCTGTTGATCTTCCTCATAGGAATGGCCACAATAGTCCAACTACTAGTAGTTTACATTTCGCTTCTCTGATTGGTCGAAGACAAACCACGTAGGATAGTCATTTGGTCAAGGTGTTCAAATTGTGTCGCATGTCAATGAGACACTAGGCCATGTCTCCTCAATGCCACAATGCCTGGCTGTCATTATCACTTAGAGTCACCACCATCACTAAGACATCATATCGATATCCAGTGTAGAAGCAGATCATCACTATCGGCAAGAGATCATACCGAACAAAAAATTCATCTTGTGTGGATCTATCGATGAGACAAGTGCTATCGGAAAGAGTTCTCACTAAAAACACCTGCTTGTTGGCGAGAGAAACCTTATCTTTAAGAGGTCACACTGATGGTCAACTCATGTAGCTCTATCAGCAAGACCATCGCAATTGGCGAGACATCACACAGAGCACAGAACAGTCGGAGAGACCACCACTATCGCCAAGAGGTTATATCAAATGCACCAGCCTGTCACTGAGATCAAATCCATCGGCAAGATTTCTTACCTAGCACAAACCTATCAGCCAAGATTCTCCCTGATGACATCCTTGTGAATAACCACGGTGAGACATACACTGTCGGAGTGAGTCTTTTCAAAAGTTCAAGCCTCTCCCTGATCACTTCTATCACCACAAGTCTCCTCGATAACCATTAGAAATCAACCCATCGACAAGAGATTTGCTTGGGCGGAATGAGTTGGAACCTATCATAGTGATCGACATGTCTTGCCCATGAATCCTGTCGGCAAGACAGAAGTGAAGTATCAGTGACTTGAGCACTTCAAATGATAAGAATACTGCTACTAGTTGGTAAGACTTCTAGAGTGTCTCACCAACTTTGCTCTTTTAGGAGTTTACATGCCAGTAAGATTGAGGGACATTTTCTAGCAATCTCCCACTTGACGAAGATCTTATTGACATCTCTAGAGCACAACAAAACTATTGAAATTCATGGGCACTGAGGCCTATCGAACTGGCACACCACCTAAACTTTTTCTGTGCTCACTGGCTTTGTTAATGCATCTGCAAAATTTTCTAGAGTATCCACTTTTTCTAAAGAGACCTTTCCATCCTCCACCATATCTCATACAAAATGATACTGCACATCAATATGTTTCATCCTGGCATGGAAAGTAGGATTTTTTGCCAAACAAATAGCATTTTGACTATCACAGTATATTGTAATTATCCCTGCATCAAACCTAATGTTAGAACACAAATTTTTTAACCAGATTGCTTCTTTACAGGCGTGTGTTGCTACCATGTATTCTGCCTCTATAGTAAACAAAGCGACTACAACCTACTGCTTACTCATCCAACTAACTGCACCACCATTCATAATGAAAATATATCCACTGGTGGATCTTTTGTTGTCAATGTCCCCTGCCCAATTAGAATCCATATAGCCTCGAATGCTAAGAGTCCTCTGTGATTCAACCAAATTTCCATGGTAACACAAAGAATATTCTAAAGTGCCCTTCAGATATCTAAACACCCTTTTTACAACATCCCAATGTGTCCTTCTAGGATTTTCCATATAACGACTAAGTACTCCCACTGCTTGAGAAATGTCTAGCCTTGTATAGACCATTGCATACATTAAACTGCTAACTGCACTAGAATAAGGCACTCTGGTCATGTTTTCTATCTCAGTAGGAGATTTTGGATAGTTTTCAACACATAGCTTCATTCCCTACAAAACTGGAACAACTAGTTGCTTTCAATCATTCATACAAAATCTCTCTAGAACAATATTAATATACTTACTCTGACTGAGCCAAATTTTTTTACTCTTCCTGTCCTTGGTTATTTCCATTCCCAGAATATACCTGGTTGCACCAAGATCTTTCATTTGGAACTTTGCAGACAATTGAGATTTTAGATCAGAAATCATTAAATTACTATTGCCTATGAACAACATATCGTCAACATAGAGAGTAATAATAAGAATATGATCACTTTCAACTTTATACTATACACAATGATCATATTTTGATCTTACAAATCCCAATGACAAAAAAAACGTGTCAAACTTCTGGTACCACATTCTAGAAGATTGTTTTAATCCATACAAATATTTTTTCAACTTGCAAACCAGTTTCTCTTTATCTTTTTCCACAAAGTGCTCAGGCTGGGACATATAGATTTCTTCTTCAAGGTCACCATGAAGAAATGTTGTCTTCACATCCATCTGTTCAATCTCTAAGTCATACACTGTTGCAAGTGACAAAAGAAATCTGATAGACGTCAGCTTAGCTACAGGAGAAAATATTTCTCAACAATCAATTCCCTCTACCTGGGAATAACCTTTCACTACCAACCTCACCTTATACTTTTCCACACTGCCATCTAGACTTATTTTCTTTTTAAATACCCATTTGCAGCCAACAACTTTTCTACTTTCAAGCAAGGGCATCAAACTCCAAGTATCATTCTTTTCTAATGATGCCATTTCTTCATTTATGGCTTCCAACCAAGAGTTTGAATCAGACATTCTAAATGCCTCTTTCACAGTCCTAGGCTCATCAGTGCTAGAAATTAAAGCATAGGCACAAGTAGAATCTAACAAAGAAAACCCATACCTATCAGGTTGCTTTCTTTCACATGTTGATCTCCTCATAGGCCGAGGCTGAGGTTGTTCTTCTTCTTCAAAACTCTTTGAACTACTTGAGCTCTTAGTTTCAGGTACATTTTGAATTTTCAATTCCTCTTTATCTGGTGTCGGAGGAATTTCAACTACATCCTTTTTGTTTTCTAATTTTGTCTCTGACTGCAGATCCAAAGTAGAAGGTTTCAGCACACAAAATATAACACTTCTACTGTATAGAACCTTCTCCGTATCAGGATTCCAAAGCTTGTATCCTTTTATGCCAGCACTATAACCAATAAAAATACATTTAACATCCTTTTTTTTCAGTTTAAATCTTTTTTCATTTGGCACATATGCATATGCCTCATAGCCAAAGATACGAATATGTCTCAAAGAGGGCTTCTTTCCAGACCATGCTTCCAAAGGTGTTTTCTCAACAAGAGTGGAATTAGGAGAATGATTTATCAAGTAACATGTTGTTGCAACTGCCTCAACCCATAACTTCTCCTCCAAGCCAACACTTCTTAGGATACTTCATGCTCTTTCCATCAATATCTTGTTGAACCTTTCTGCAACTCCATTTTGCTGCGGAGTGTAAGGTGTAATTTTATGTATTTGAATCCCATGATCTTTACAATACCTCTCAAACTCATCAGAACAAAAATCACTGCCATTTTCAGTCCTTAAAAATTTTATTTTTCTTCCAGTATGATTTTCCACAAGGTTTTTAAATTCCTTAAAATGACTGAACACTTCTTTACTTTTCAAGAAATAAAAAAATTCCCTTCTTGAATAATCATCAATAAAAGATACATAATATCTTGATTTAGACAAATAAGGAACATTTATTGGACCAAAAACATCAGAATGAATGTAATCAAGTAAATCAGAAGATTTGTGAGGACTGGAGTAAAATGAAACACGGTGTTGTTTACCATATATACAATGTTCACAAAACTTTAATTCGAGGTTACTATCATCAAGCCCCTCAACCAGGTTTTTATTTTTCAAGGTTTTTAAACCTTTTTCACCAATTTGGCCTAGCCTATGATGCCAGAGCATAGTCTTTCCTACTAGAATTTTAACTTCCATAGAGTTTGCACTATTAAGAAATTTTTCCTCTTTTTCTCCATGAGAAGCTTTCTGTGACTTTGCAGAGACACTATTGCATTGAACAACATGTGCATCCAACTTATACAAGGTACCAATTTGAGCATCCCTTGCTAGCACCATTGAACCTCTAGTCATCTTGCAACCATTTCTAGAGAACGTGACTTGCACTCGAATATCATTCAGCTTACTAACAGAAAGTAGATTTCGAGCTAGACCTGGTATATGTATTACATCATTGATTCCCTTCACTCTTCCATCAGGGAATTGAATTCTAACTCTTCCACGGCCAACTATTTTGAGAGATGAATCACTTACCAAGTACACCCTTCCACCATCATGTTGTTCATACTTTGTGAACCTGTCTCTATGAGATGTCATGTCGAAGGATGCTCCAGAATCAATCAGCCAGATATCATTTGATTCCTGTGTAGCCAAGGCTGCAATGAAGGCATCTGCATCACTCTGAGAAGAATCATTGTTGGAAGAATACTTCTTTTTCTTTTTATCCTCTTTACAATCCTTTCAGACATGACTAGGTTGCCCACAATTCTAGCACTTCACCTTGGACTTCTTTCCAAGAGACTTTGATCTCCCTTCTGATTTTGATTTGGCCTTCTTGTCCTTCTTACCTTTTTCTTTCGATCTTCCTCTAACAGCAAGAGCCTCCTTCACCATCTCAGAAGATTTTCTTCTCATCTCTTCTGATAACAAAGAAGTGACAACATCTTCCATCTTAAAAGTGGATGTCGTACTCCCAATAGCCATCACCAAGTGATCCCAAGAATCTGGAAATGAACATAATAACAACATACAATGATCTTCTTCATCAATCTTCACACCCACAGATGCCAATTGAGCAATCAACATGTTGAAAGCATTCAAATAATCAGCAACAGACGCTCCTTCCTACATTTTCAAAGAGTACAACTTCTTCCTCAAGAAAACCTTATTTACCAAGGACTTGCCCTAATAAATAGCTTCCAGTCTTTTCCACAAAGAAGATGTAGTCTTTTCTTCATGAGCATTCAAAAGAATAGAGTCTGCTAAAAAGAGCCTTATTAGCCCCTTTAATTTTCGATCTACAAGGTCCCAATCCTCTTGCTTCATGCTTGTAGGCTACATTCCAGACACAACAAGCCAAAGATCATGATCAACCAACAGATCTTCCATTTTAAGTTTCCACAACTCAAAATTATTACCATTGAATTTCTCAATTTCAATCTTTCCTGACGTGCTTGCCATCTTAATCTATAATTTGAATTACCAAACTTCTATAGGACTCCCACTGAATAGAATTGACACAAAAAACCCAACGTACCCACAAGGATAACATAACTAGCCAGGCTCTGATACCACTTGTAAGGAAATCTTAGGTGCAGAAAAAAATATCCTAATGTCAAAACCTCAAGGAAGAATACAGAGGTGACATTAAAGTTTACAATTACAATTCAATTTAGATACTCATGAAAGAAATAATAGAAACAGAGAAATGAAAATACATAGATGAACACCAGATTTATGTGGGAAAACTCTTATGGGAGAAAAACCCACCACACCAAGAAAAACCCCTTTGTATTACAATAAGCAAATTACATATAGAGTACATGCTTCACTTTCTGATGTCAATTTACAACAACATAATTTCCTGATCAATCTTGTACATAACATCCCAGTTACAATGCTCTCTGAATTGAATTCATACACACTGATCACACATCAAATTATTCATCGAATCTATCATCATATTTGATTACAGAGTATATTCATGTCGTTCACAGTCTGTTGATCTTCCTCATAGGAACGACCGCAATAGTCCAACTGCTAGCAGTTTACATTCTGCTTCTCTGATTGGCCGAAGACAAACCACATAGGATAGTCATTCAGTCAAGGCGTTCAAACTATGTTGCATGTTGGTGAGACACTAGGCCGTGTCTCCTCGATGCCACAATGCCCGACTGTCATTATCACTCAGAGTCACCACCATCACTAAGACATCATATCAATATCCACTGCAAAAGCATCGGCCAGACCATCGCTATCGGTGAGAGATCATACCGAACAAAAAATCATCCTGTGTAGATCTATTGGCGAGACAAGTGCTATTGGAAAGAGTTCTCACCAAAAACACCTGCCTGTCGGTGAGAGAAACCTTATCGCTAAGAGGTCACATCGACATTTAACTCATGTAGCTCTATTGGCAAGACCATTGCTATCGGCAAGACATCAGACCGAGCATAGAACAATTGAAGAGACCACTGCTATCACCAAGAGGTTATATCAAATGCACCAACCTGTCGCCGAGATCACATCCATCAAAAATTGTTCTTACCAAGCACAAACCTATCAGCCAAGATTCTCCCCGATGACATCCTTGTGAATAACCATCGATGAGACATACACTATCGGATTGAGTCTTTTCAAAAGTTCAAGCCTCTCCCCGAACACTTCTATCACCACAAGTCTCCCCGATAATCATTAGAAATCAACCCGTCAACAAGAGATCTGCTTAGGCAGAATGAGTTGGAAACTATCACAGCATTCGATATGTCTTGCCGATGACTCATGTTGGCAAGAGAAAAGCAAAGTCTCAGTGACTTGAGCACTTCAAATGATAAAAATACTGCTGCTAGTCGGTAAGACTTCTAGAGGGTCTCACTGACTTTTCTCTTTTAGGAGTTTACATGCCAGTAAGATTGAGGCACATTTTCCAACACTCTTGGTGTTGCAAACCTTTTTTCCTCTGCATTGTTTTCCTAGCCTAGAGAGGTCATTTTATCCCAATCAAAATATTGGTAGGCCCATCAGTAGGTTCCAAGGGCTCAACTGGATCATCATCTTCCTTCGGTTCTGAAGTCTCCCTCTGAATCTCAGGAGTATGGTCAACTTACATATCCTGAGGAGACTCTTCACTATCAATCTCCATGTGAGTGCCCTTGGATCTTTTGAATGCAACATCTTCCTCAAATGTGACATCTTTGCTGATCTCAATCAACTTCTGACCTGGAATGTATATCCTATAGGATTTTGATGTCTCACTGTAGCCCAAAAATATTCCCTTCTTTCTAGAAGGCTCCAACTTTGTTCTCTTTTCCTTCAGAATATGAACATAAACTGGACATCCAAAGATCCTCAAATGACTCACCTCTAGCTTCTTCCTAGTAAAGGCTTCTTTAGGATTCATGTTCTCTAGGATTTGGTGAGGAATTCTATTATGAACATAGACTACTATCCTAGATGCTTCTATCCATGGGAAGGTTTGCAGATCCTAATCATGAATCATGGCTTTTGCTGCTTCCACGATTGATCTATTCTTCCTCTCTACAACACTGTTCTGTTGAGGATTATAAGGGACAATCACCTCCCTCTTAATCCCAGCTTCAATGCAATATTTTTGAAAGTTGTTAGAAGTGTACTCTCCTCCATTATTGGATCTCAGGACTTTGATCCTCTTCTCAAAAAAATTCTCCACCTGAGCTTTGAATTCCTTGAACCTTTCTAATACCTCCTCAGATTCTTTAAATTTCAAGAAATAAATCCAAGTATTTCTAGAGTAGTCATCAATGAAAAGAATGTAATATAAGAAACCACTCGAAGAAGCAACAAAGATTGGACCACATAAATCAGAATGAATGAGATCTAGAATACATTTGGATCTATTTTCTCTACGATGAAATGGGCATTTAGTATTCTTACCCAAAGCGTAGCCTCTGCAAATACCTTCATGCTCCTGGTTGAACTTTGGAAGGCTTGTGACCATCTTCTCCATGATAGGTAGAGCTCAAAAGTGTAGGTGATCCAATCTTCAATGCCAAAGATCACACAAGCTTGAAGAATCATGTACTAATTCCTGAAATGGATGAGTGCATAGCCTATAGAGGCTCTCATGTCTAACTCCAATCACCCAAGCAGTCTTGAAGTTGGAATTCTTCATCCACACAAGAAATTTTACTTTAGAGAAGGCAACTTGGTATCCTTTTTTTTCCAAGGGTAAAATGGAAACAAGGTTACGCTTGATGCCTGGAACATAAAAAACATCATTCAACTACAGGGTAATGTTGGAATCCAAGTGGAGAGTGGCAGTCCCAATTCCTTTCATTGAGTAACTATAATCATCTCCAATTTAATTACTTGTTCAGTAGAATCTCTCTCCACCAAGCTTGATAAATACTCCCTAAAACCAATGATGTGTCAAGAGGCACCACTATCAATCAGCCAAGTGCTAGTTTTGGTAGGTACATTGCTTGACAATGCTGAATAGAACAAGTATTCACATCAGTCCCTTTGTGGAGAGGCATCATCAACATCTACAATGGTGGTCTGTTGCTTAGGCCTGGTTGGAAAATTCTTAGCAAAGTGACCATACTTATCACATCTAAAGCATTGGAATTTGGATAGGTCCCTCTTCTTCTTGAATACAGGAGCATCATTAGCTCCTTTATCTTGATTCCTCTTGAAGTGTCCTTTCTTCCTATTTTTTCCTTTCTTCTTTGAGGATTGAGAGGCGAGAACATGAATGTCTTCATTAGTAGAGATTTGACCAATTCCTCTAGCATCCAATTTAGACTCCTCTTGAATGCAATCCACCCTCAATCGATCAAATTTGGGAAGCTTTGATCTTGCAATGATTCCTTGAATGAAAGACTTCCATGATGAAGACCATTAAGAGCAAGCATGGTCAAGTACTTTTCATCTATTACATGACCAATTGTAGAGAGTTGATCTCTCAACTCCAAAATCTTTATGAAGTAAGCAATAACAGTTTCTCCTTTTTCCATCTTCACATGATGTAGTTGTTGCTTCAGTGCAAGAGCCTAGCTAGTATTGTTGATTTCATACATCTCCTCCAAGGTTTTGAACATGTCTCTTTCTATCTTCAACTTGGAGATGATAGTAACAATATGATCCTTCATGGAATCAACTAGCATCTTCTTCGCCTTGATATCTTTCTTCCTCCATTGAAATTTCTCTTCCTCATCTGTAGGTTTGGGAACTTTACTCTACACAAACTCAACCAATTGATTTTCCTCCAAGGTGAGCATAATTTTGAATCTCCATGAAGTGAAATTTGATGCTCCCTCGAGTATATCCTCAATCTTAAGACCGTTCACCATATTGATGAAGAGATAAAGATAGACAATAATGAGAAAGAGAATAAAGAGTATCTATAAATAAGAAATATAATCACGATCTTCTTCACACCCGCTCTGATACCATGTTAGTTTTATGATCAGATTAAGGTACAAAAAAAAATTCAAAATTCACACACAATAACACAATAGATACCCTGGGAAAACCCTCCTCTTGACGGAGAAAAACCCAGCAACAATATATCACTTATATATTGAATTATCAAAAAAATGATCTCCTTACAAGAGGCCGACATGAAGGCCTATGTACAAGCACCAAGATTATGATACACACAAAAATATATAGAGAAAATTTGCTGATGAAATTCATAGCCTTCAATAATGTCAAACTAAGATAACTCAATCTGCCTTGTATAAATTCGTAGCAAGTAGGAATGAAGAGAATGACAAGAACAATGAATGAAATCGATGATGAATGAGTTACAATGAAGGAGTATATATACAAGATGGCAAGAGAGGATGCATCTCTTCAAGATCATAAGTCAGCCTTCTTTGAGAGGATGTGATAATAATAAGAAAGAAGTTGGCCGTCTTAGAAATTCGTGTCTCTTCATAATTCGAGTCTCTTTAATAACCAATCACCATTAATATTAAAGACTTGTATCTTGATATTATCCAATTGCTATATAAATTAAATAGCCTTAGCTATCATTTAATTTATTATCTTGTAACAAGGAGATCGCTAGAACTGGAGACCGATGTTGGAAACATTAACAATGATAAAATTGTGGCCATTGGATGAGGTTGGGGTGATTTTTCCTATGAGTTCAAATCCCCACTATGAAAAAGGCCATGGTGTGGTCATTGGCTGTAATTCTTGAGTTGAAGCATGAATCAAATCCCCATGCTATTGAAATTGGATGCACTTTCACACATACTAATGAGCTTCTTTTTTCATGGTTGGCCAATAATACCCCGTCCTCAACAGTTTCTTAGCTAATGTTATACCGCTAGAATGGGACCCACATATGCCATCATCTACTTCTATTAAATTAGTCAAGGCTTCCTCTTGGTTAAGACATCATAATAATGTCCCTTCGATGCTTCGATAGTAAAGGGTATCACCTAGGATAACAAATCAGGATGCCTTTTTGATAAAGGTTTTTTTAAGGTTCGAGGTGATATCAAAAGGGAGGATTCCTCTGCTTAGGTAAGTGAATATTTCATGATACCATGGAGATCCAAGACCAACAATGACACACACGAATTCAGATTCAAGGATTTCAAAAGTTGGTACGAGAAGTTGTTTTACCAAGAATTCACATTGGAGGATGTTGTTCAACATGTCTAATAGTGATCTGATTGTTGCCATGGCATCTGCTGCTCTATTTCTCATGCAAGGAATTTTCTCAAAAGTTATTTCTATGAAGATATCTTTTAGATTCTCCACCATCTTCTTATAAGGAGTGAGCTTGTTGTCTTTAGTTTGATAGTCATCATTGACTTGGTTGATAACCAACTATGAGTCTCCATAGAATTTCATCTCTTGAATCTACCACTGAACTATTATCCTTAGATGTTTGATTGGGGCTTCATACTCAGCAATGTTGTTAGTACAAGGAAATGATAGCCTATATGAATTTTGGATACAATCACCTTGAGGGGTGATAAAAATAATTCTTGCTCTAGATCCATGTTGGGTGAATGATCCATCAAAGTGCATCTTCCACTAAGCTATGAGATTAATAAGAAACATTGATTCATTAGGCAATTCATATATTAAGGGGTTCTCAACATAGATGGGTGCTTCTGCTAGTTGGTCTAAGTTCTCTTTTCCTTCGATTGGCTTGCGCTCCACATACTCTATGTCAAATTCTATTAAGATCATCACCCATTTAGCCATTCATCCTGTGAGAGTTGCTTTAGATAACAAGTATTTTAATGGATCAATCTTTGCAATGAGCTTGATTTGATGCAACAACATGTAGTGCTTGAATTTTTGTGAAGCAAAAATAACTACTAGGCATTCCTTTTCAATGGGTGAATAGTTCATATCGTATCCCACCAAGGTTCTATTGATGTAGTAGATGGCTCTTTCATTTCCGTTTTCATCATGTTGTGATAAAAGAGCTCCTAGTGTTGTTGGTGTTGTTGAGATGTATAAGATTAGTGGCTTGTTTGCTATTGATTGTATGAGCATTTGAGGTGTTAATAGATAATCTTTGATCTACTTGAAATATTTATTACACTTTTCATCCCACTTATAAGTTATCCCTTTATGGAGAAGATTCAAAAAGGGGTGGATTTTATCTAATAGTTGTGCTATAAACCTTCTGATGGACTGCAGTTTTCCTTGTAATGCTCTCATCTACTTTAGTGTTTGTAGTGGTTCCATGTTTAGGATGGATTTTACCTTTGTTGGATCAATTTCTATCCCTCTTTGTGAATGATGAACACTATAAGTTTCCCTGATGTTACCCCAAAAACACACTTTTTTGGATTTATCTTTACTTTGTATTCTTCCAATATGTCAAAGATGGGTCCTAAGACTTGTATGTGCTCACTTCTTTTCTTTTATTTTTCCAAAATATCATCCACATAATCTCCAACCATTTTGTGGACCATGTCATGGAAGATGAGGTCATTTCTCTTTAATAGGTTGCTTGTGCATTCTTTAACACAAATGGCACCACATTCCAACAATAGGTTCCCCATGGAAAAGTGAATGTAGTTTTATGTTGATCCTCCTTAGCGATTATGATCTGATTGTAGCTCAAAAAACCATCCATGAGTGATAGCATTTCATGCCCAACTATTAAGTCCATAATGAGATCAATGTTATGAAGAGGGAAATCATCCTTTGGGCATGCTTTGTTTAGGTATCTGAAGTTAGTATAGATTTTTATGCCCCTAATAGGTTTTGAGACTGGTACCAAGTTTGAAACCCACTTAGGATAATCTATTGGTCAGATAAATCTAATGTCAAGAAGCTTTTGTAACTCTAATTTGACCAAGAGTGCTATCGAAGGATGCATCTTAATTTCTGCTTAATTAGTTTGGCTTCAGGATAAACTGTTAAGTGATGCACAACCACTTCAGGATCAAGGCCTAGCATACCTATTTATGACCATGCAAAGTTAGCTCTTCGTTCTTTGAGGAATGCTACTAGGTTCTTTTGTTCTTCATCTAGCAAGGATTTAGCATAGAAGGTAATTTTAGGTGCTTCTTCTATTCCCACATTGACTGGACTCGCCTTTTCTACTAGCATTGCTAACTTTTCTAGATGCATTGCACTAAGGGGGATATTGAATCCCTCATCCTTGGGTTCCTCAGAGAGGTTTTCACCATCAGATGTGTCCTTTGTTTTCACTATTTTAGGATCATAGAGTGCCACTATGTGGTTTTCACTCAGGGATCTACATGTTAGTTGCATTTCATTAACTTTGCGACTGAAGGATTCAATCATCACCCCATAGTATGCCACTATGTTGAGATCTATGTCGAAGCCTGATTTGTGATCTGCCCATGATAAGTTGTCATAGAGTCCATGAATTTTGAGATCGCTTCATCATTTTTGAATAAATCTAGAATCAATGGTCCTTGTTGGTCCATGTTAATGAGTTGTGGGTATACTAGCTGTATTTCAATTGGTTGGTTTCTTGGGACAAGGGATTTTATGGATATCATAAAGAGGGTTTTGTTTTCAAATAGTTTCACAACATCAAGGGGGAAGTCATCTAAGGTTGTATCATGCAATGTAGGTAACCAAGCGGAAGCCTCAACTCGTTTAGTGGAAATACCTTTTCAAATAAGTGTGACCTTGCTAGTAGGACAACCTAAGCCAAGATTCTTTATTCGTTTCTTAAGAATGATGAGTTCTAGTAAACCATTGTCATTTTGTCCTAGCTTTTCATTCTTGTTGTATCCCTAATTCTACATGAGTTGTGGGCCTTTGTTATCATCTTCCATGGGAAGAATAGGGATAGGTCTTTCATCTTGATAGAGGAGTTTAGAGATATCTTCCTCATTGACATCTTCCTAGTTCAAATCCCCCCACTTGGTGAAGGTAGTAGTTGCCATCTTGATTGTTTCAAGTTATTTGGTGCTAGATGTGGGTTTCCCATGAGATTGAGGAGAAATAGGTAACTCTCCTAAGACAAAGGTGTCTTTTAATAGCTTGTATTTTCCACAACCATCATCTTGGATCATTGCTTTGATGTCGGGTATGCTCTGCACAATGGGAATTTTTGTTGCTAAGGTAGAGGCTAGGGATGATGGGTCAATAAATGAGCTTGATGGTGTAGGACCTTCATCATTCTTAGGTATTTGGGGGATCTTATATAATTTACCTTCAAGACTTTTTCAGTAGTAAAAAGGCCCAGGTTCTCCATGGATAGTGATTTCTCTACCTTCAAAAGGAAACTTAACACACTAATGATAGGTCGAGGCTATAACTTTTAGTGCATGGATCCATGGTTGACCAAGCAAGATGTTATAGGTAAGATCAAGGTCAAGCACTTGGCATGTAATTTCTACAATAAGAGGTCCCACTTGGATTGGAAGTGCAATGATTCCTTGTGATACCCATTCTTGGTCATCATATGCCCTGATAGTGGTACTCTTTGCCTTCTCAATAATATCTCTTGAATAGCCTAGATTTTTGATCAACTGTAAGGCACAAATGTTCAAACCAACACCTCCATCTACCAATACTCTTTTAGCCTTGTTTTTATGAATGACAACCTCAAGGTGTAAAGCACAATTATGAGATGGTTGTGACAGTAGGTCTTTCTCGGAGAAGGTAAGAAGATGGTTGGTGATATGCCCTACCATAGCTTGAAACTAATCGATATCAATATTATTGGGAACAAATGACTCAAAAAAGGATTTCTCCAATATTTCCCTATGTGCAGGGGATAACCTTAAGAGTTCTAAGATAAATATTTTTGTGGGGGTCTACTTAAGTTGATCCAGAAGATTGTACTTGCTAGGATTAGATGTGAGAAAAGTAGGTTGTGTCCTAGATTGAGATGGGACTCCTTGATTGATTATTTTTCCATGTCGTGTGGTGACTCCACATTCCTTACTAGCCCCTTTGATGGTGACAACAGTAATGATGCTATCATAGGAGGCAACTGCATTGGAATAGGTATGTTGCATGTTTGTGTAATCCTTAGCTTTTCCACTTTTATTTTCTTTGTTATGATTCGGCATAGAGTTCTTGTATATCTTAAGATCCAGATTCCCAGCTGGTACCTCAACAGATATGGTATCATTTTCTATGAGATCTTGAATGATGTTCTTAAGTTTCATGTAGTTTTTTGTTTTATGTCCTTTGATTTTATGAAATTCACAAACATCATGCTTGTTGTACCAAAATGCCTTCTCTTGTGGTTCTTGGTAGTTTTCAAAGTTGGGAAGTGTTATTAGATTTGTCTCTACCAATTTCATCATGATTGTTTTGATGGGTTCTGATAGTTGTGTGTACTTGCATTTGGGATAGTTCTTGTTAGTGGTTCGCCTTTGTTGCATGTCGATGTTATTGATGTGATTATTCTGAGGAGGTGTTGTTTGTTGCACAGTTGGTTGGATGTTAGCAACTTAATTTTTATTAGGCCTAGGAGCACTTAGTATGACCTTAGCATCTACCACATAGTCATTTGTTACATTTTTGTTCTTAGCCCAGACAGGAGGTTTCTCATTTGAACTAGTTGAAGGATAATTGTCTTTGTAATCTTGAGTATTTCCTTGTGAGATTAGAGCTCTTTCAATGTTAAGGCTCTAGGGATAAGTTCGTCATATGATGTGATACACTGCATTTTCAAGTGGAATGACAGATTTGGATCTAGATTAGCTATGATGATTCCCACTTGTTGTTCATCAAGAAGAGGCCACTTTCTTTTACTATCTCTTTGTCTCCATCATTGTAAGAAATTAGCAAAAATTTCCCCTTGATTTTGTCTAAGAGTGTATAATTCTTCTAGACTAACGTCCATGTCAAGGTTGAAGGAGTAGTGATCAATGAATTTGTCAGTAATTTCTTGAAAAGTTTTGATACCAAGAGGCAGATGATAAAAAGAATCCATAGCATGACCTGATAAACTTTGAGGGAAGAGGCACATTAGATAAGAATCATTGTAATCCACCTCCATGCACATGATGTTAAATTCTTTGATATGGTCCATAGAACTTCCTCTCCATTTATATTTGTCAAATTTGGGGATTTCAAAACTAGGAGGGAATGGTACCATTGCTATGTTTTGGTCAAATGGATAAGGACACAAGTTCTGTGTATGGGGTTTCTTTACCTTTCCCATGAGAAGGTCTTGCATTTCTTTTGAGAGTGCTTTAAATTGCAATGCTAGATCATCTTGCGAGTTGGGTGGAGGAACATATGGTGGGATGACAAATGAGTTTTATGGGGTGTATGGTGGTGTGAGATTCTGTGAAGGTGATTGGGATATTGATGTATATGTTCCCAATGCATTTGGATTGACAATGTTCAAGTGAGCATAATAAGAACCTTGTTGTTGTTGTTGGGCATACTATTGAGCTAGTAAGGCTTGTTGTTGAGCTTGTTGTTGTTGTTGGTGTACTAATAAAGTTGCTTGTTGTGCCTGTTGTTGTTGTTGTGTGGCTTGTTGTTTTACTAAGGCTACTTATTGTTGTGCTAAGGCTGCTTGTTGTTCTTGATGTTGTTGTTGTGCTAAGGTTGCTTGTTGAGCTTGATTTTGTTTTTGTGCTAAGGTTGCTTGCTGAGTTGCTAAGGCTACTTCTTGTTGTTGTTGTGCTACTAGGGCCTATTGATAGGCTTGTTTTGCTTGTTGTAAAGCTAATGCATGTGCTTGTAATGTGGGATCAGTTGGTTGTTGAGACATCTGTGAAGGATTATGGATATTGATGTTTTGAGTGGGTAATGGATTGTTGATGAGAGATAGAGGGTTCCCTTATTTAACATTCCTTGTAATTTAGTAGATGATGATGGAATGTATGTTTGAGGTCTAGATTCATTTGGCATGAGAAAGGGAATTATGGGAAAGGATGAAGATGATGCCATTAAATTTTGTGATGAAAATGACACATTAGGACCTTTAGTCCATTGATTAAAAGGATTTCCTTGTCCCATGTTTTGAGGATTTCCTTGTGCCAAAGATGTAAACAAGGGATTCATGATCAAGGTACTTCCTGGATTGACAAAACTCATAACCAAGGGATTGTTTTGAGGTGGATTGATGATGGATGGTGTGTATGTGTTTTGTGAAACCAATGGTATGGAAGAGCCCATTGGAGGATTGGGTAAGGATGTCCCTATTTGCTTCAAGGGTTGATTTTGTGGTATGGTATTAGTATGCCCTTGTGCACCATTTTGAGATACCTAATTTGCATTGCTTTGTGTAATGGTAAGAACACGTGTGGTACTCATGGATGCAGATGAAGAAGGATGCCCTCGATATGTTGAAGTTGTTGTTGAGTAATAAAGATCAAGAGGTGTGTATATCTGTTTAGGATCTTTAGGAATGGGAGGAGCACCAAAGCGAGGTGTCCAAGTGGTTGTGTTAGATGGAGGATTGGTTTCAAGTGTTCCCACAAGTGTACTGCTTTCAAATGAAAGAGCATGTCCAAAGTCCTTAGCAAGGCTTGTTGCAATATTGGGAATGTAGGTTTGATTTATCCCTAATGATGGAGTTGTGAAACCTTATGTTAATTTTTTTGCCACAAACATTAGGGAGATAGGAGCTACATTTTCAAAGGCTTGATGATCCATAATTTCCTCCCTAGTGAGTTCAAATGGGTTGTTTGTGATATATTCTATCTCATATGGTCCTGATGGGGATGAAGGTTGTTGTGATGGTGGAACTTGACTTCTTAGATTGAATTCTAAAGGATTTGGATCATTTGAGGTGAATTTCACTTTGGTTTTCTCCATGATTCTCTTGTGTTGTGATCTAGTCTTTACCATAAATGTTGTGTCACCTGTGGGAGAGTTTTGTTGTGATTTGTGATGTTTGAACTCTCTAGTTGACTCAAATCTAGGTAAAAGAGATGCTCTAAGTATTTTGGGAGCAATTTTGATAGTGGGGGATGAAAAGATGGATGATGTGGAGAGTGATCTTTACAACCATTTTGGGAAAAAACTTTTGACTTACTCTTGATGTTTTGATGTTAGGATAAAGGATGTTTATGAACATGCAAATCTTTAGGGTAGACTCTTGACCCTCAAGATAAACTAGTTCAAAATGATAATTAACTTGTCTAAATGCATGGAAAATGATGCATTTCACATACAAAATAGGTAAGTTAGATGGTTGGTTTGATTTGATGTTTAAGTCACAAAGTGTTGGTGTACTCAAAATTTGGAAAAGTTGGATGAAGTGAAAGATGAATTTTGATGAAGGGGTAAGTGAGATGTTTGACCCAATGTTGACTTTAAAGTGACTCTTTGTTTCAACAAGACCAAAGTAGTGAGAATGATGCTAGACCTCTAAAGTGTTCAAATCCTAAAAAACGAATGTTGATTTAGATGAGAGGATGAATGGGGATGCTTAGACCTATTCGGATTCTCCTAGATCGATCATAAAAGTTTTTTAACAGCTGGTAACGATTGCGGTAGAGTATTGAAGCCCACTTCCTACTAAATTGTGCACTACGATATCTACGCTTGCAATGATGGGATGGAGATCTTCCCCTATGGATTTTGATTGTGTGATGGATCATTCAGAGGAGTTCAATATCATGAAAAAGACTAGGATTTTGACTCCAAAAGAATGCATATATTTCTAGACTATTTCTTGAAACATGTCTATAGAAATCTGCTACCAACTTTTCTCTATTCTTGTGATGTTTTAAAAGATTTTTCTTGAGATATTTTGGAATAAGATTCCTAAGTCAAAAAATGACAACCTGTAGACTTTATTTTAGGGATCCTAACTTTACATGAGATCATGTAGAAACAATTCAAGTTTATGGAAGAAAGGAAGATATTTATTGCCACGCGAGTGGTGGTAATGTGGGCCTTCTAGCCTCAATATTAGCTTGTTCCTCTTCTTCATCTAAAATGGTTGTTGTGTTTTTCTACTAGGTATTTGTTTCTTTTGTTTCAAAAGTGAAGCTTCTCAAACTGTTAATGAGATCGGTTTGTTCTCCATTAACGAGTTCAAAGTTTGGTTGAATAATATCACCTAGAAGATCAGGTTGTTCAACAGGAGTAGTTGGTCTCCAAATAGTCATGTGGGGTTCATTTGTCAATTTATTTTGCTTAAGTCAATTGATTTTACAAACACTTGTCTTGATTATGTTTCCAAACTAAATGTTTATGTCAAAAACATCATAACTTTCACAATGTCCATTTCATGAAAATTATGAGATTAGAGCCATAATTACCTATGTTTTCTTTGGGAAATATGGATTTGAGATTAATGTCAAGATATTTAGAAATCGCTAAGGATAAATCCTTTGGACAAGCAGTAATATCAAGGCTAACTAAGGAGGTCCATATTAAAGCCAAAGTGTTTGAAATTTTGAGGAAGATAGTAAACGTTTGTTTTTGCATCATTTTAGAACCAAGCAAAGTGTTAAATCGACTCACGATCATTAAAACCCAGGTTTGAAATGGCTATATTTGTTGAGTCCCCACTCAAATTTCTCCAAACACTAAACAATGCGAACAGTTAGAGATTTGGTGACACTGGCTCCCCTCCACAACACACACTTCTCAAGATCACCAAATCTCAAAATCCTTAAAATTTGGACATGAAAAGGATTTTTTTCTGTTTCAACAATTGAATAGTACAACTGTGCTTCAAAATGATCATTCTTGCACCAACAAATATTAAGGACTTTTGGCTTCTAAATAAGGGTTTCTAATAAAGACTTCCAGTTTAGGGGGTGCAATGATAAACTTCATCAAGAGGTCTCCCAACCCTTAGAACAAGGGCTTTATGCATGATAAAGATATTGGGGGAGAGCTATCATGTACGGCTTCCCATTCATCACAATTTTTATTGCAACCACACATTTATGTCACAATTTGGAAGAGCTTGGCATTAGCTTATTACTGCTTGGGTCGTTTCCTTGGGGTGAGTACTTTTTCCCACCAAGGCAAGCCCTCTAAAGATAAACAATAGCAAGGAAGTACATTTGTATTTTGATCATCTTTATTTGTATGAACACAGAGAGCACACACACTATGCCTTTTTCTCACACTTGCAAGGGGATTCTATTTTAATCCAAATTGAAAGATGTAGGTGATTTTGCAAAGTGTTAAGGAATGTTTCTGTTTCTCAAGGTAGCCAAATGGAATGAGAGAATTGCATATGCATCCACTAACAATGTTAAAATTCACAAAACATAGAAAATAGTTGTAAATTTTAACCCTTCAAAGCAATGATGAGTTCATTTTAAGCACCAATTGAAATATGAAGTTGCCTTGTTTAGTTTTAAACCCAAAAAACAATGATGAGATGAGGGTTCAATTTTAATCCTGTTTGAACATTCTTTTTAAACCCAATGGAAATTTAGTGTGTCCTAAAGCAGAAATTAGAAAGCATAAAATTTGGGTTATAATTGCCCCAAAGCATCAAACGCTTGTTACAATCACAAAATTTTAAGATAATAAAAGGCTTTATTCACTTGAGCTCCATGTCTTTCAACCTACAAAACCTTGTTATTCTAACACCTAGAACACAGTCATAAGCACATCAGTGATCAGATAAATCAAGGAAATTAAAGCACATGTAAAAAAAAAGATCATAAAGTTTCTTACCCTAGTTAGGCATCACTCAACATGATAGAGTTGTAGTTTGAAGTTTGGGCGTCGCTCTAGTGAAAACGAGCGTCATTCTGTAGTAGAAATAGAGAGCACAATAGCATTGAGATTTTGTCTAGCATCATTGCCTTACAGTAGCATCACGTTTTGAATTTTGGGGGCACCGGTCTAGTGAAGTTGGGCATCATCTTTTGAAATTTTTTATACCTCTATATTAAATTAGTGTCACCATATTTAAATCAGCGGTAGTGCATTAATCGACATCGATGTTTCAAATTCTAGTGGTTTTGCCATATTTAAATCGACAGTAGTACATTTAATGAACATCATTGTTTCAAATTGCAGTGGCGTCACTATATGGTGATGCTCTGCAACGTGCATCACAGTTTGTAGTTTGGGCATTGTTGTATCCTACAAAATATTTAGCAAACAAACAAAATTTGAGCTAAAAATTGTTAAATTAGCAGTTTTCCCTCTGTCTAGCACTAGAATGTGAGATATGGATTGTTAGTGTGGGTTGATTACACTTAATCCATGATGAATTGAAGCATAATTTACCTAAATAAACCTACATCTACCAAACAAGATCATTCAAATTGAAAATATTAAACTAAGCATTTGTACAAACTATAAAACAATTAAATTCCTACTCTAACCCATTTGAAACTTATCCTATTTTGGAATTGGTGTCGTGTTGATGTGGAACAATGACCCTTTCCCAATCCCATGATTAGTGAGCCTGTTTCAATCAATTCTATGGAAGAGAATTGATGAAACCATTGTGATAAATGGATGAAAACTAGAGTTTATGCTAATTTAAACATAATGCAAGCTATGTTAACAAGATTTTATGCTACAAATGATCTAATTATGCAATTTCAAAGCTAATTCTAAGCTAAAATATGGAAACCCTAATGCATATACAAACTAAGACGGATGCATGGAAGCCATTAATGCATGCTCTAAGTTATTATGCAATTATAAATGAACTAAAACAAGCTAAAAGTGAGTAAAAGATGAGTGTGAATGAAAGTGATTTCAACAACATAAGTTTGCAATTGAAAGATGGATCCATTTGTCTCCAAATAGTGACCTATTTATAGGAAAGCAAATGAGAAATGGAGGGTTAAGATTGAAAAAATTAATCAACGGTCAAAGATGAAGTAGATGAGGGACATGGATCATGGATTCTCATCAACGAATGAGAATGTGTGATGGGATTTAATCAAGGGTTCACACTTGCCTCAAACAAACACACTTTTGACCTGCACACATAGGTCAAAGGTGACTTGTTCAAAAGGTTAAAGGTTAAAACTTGCTTAAGAAGCTAAGCGAAAATATCCCTTTTTCAAATGATGGAGGAATAAGAATATTCTTTGGAATATTCATTTGGGTGAGGATAAAAGGAATTTTGCAAATTAAAAGAAAACTTTAATTGTGAAAAAAAAGGAGATAAGGAATATTCCAAGGGAATATTCCCTTTTTAGAGGAAAATTAGTTTAATTGCTAATTAAACAAGATTTAATCGCTAATTAAACAAGATTTAATCGCTAATTAAACAAGATTTAATCGGGATTTGGAGGAATAAAGTGACATTTATTAAATTGAATATTTAATTTAATAAATGGCAGAGAGAGAGATGAAATTATATTTAATTAAATAAATTAGGGAATTAAATTAAATGTTTTGATTTATTTAATTTAATAGGATGAAATGTTAGCATGAAGGGGGATGAATTATCATCCTGATTAAATTAATAAGGCTAATAGATGAAAATGATGCAATTAATTAAATAGCTAGGCTAATTTAATCAATTAAGTGAAAAGAAGATGGGTGTAAAGAGGAAATGATGTTAGTAAATTTGTTTTGAGTGTATGAGATCATTCAAGACATTTTTCAGTGTCTACAGTTGTGTCATCTTTTCTTTACTTTTAGAGATTGAAACTAGTTGATGGATACTTGTTTTGGGCGATGGTGTTGTGCGGGGGGTTTGTAGGAGTGTGCTTTTCTTCTGCATGCATTGGTAAGGGATCCATTTGACTCCTCTAAGGGTAAGGTCCCATGGATAGGGGCTTCCTAAAAAAATTAGTGGGTGCTACTAAGATTTTTTAAGAATATTTTAAAGTTGGTGCTCTCGTGATTTTAATAGTGCAATTCAACTTAAAAGTTTAAGCTCCAAAAATTAAGGAATGAACTATAGTGCTTTGATAAAAATTAATAAATAAATAAAATTTTCTCTCATTTTTATTTTCTAATAAGAATTTAAAATTTCAGATGATAAGAAAGTGGAAAAAAAAATTCCTAAGCTGTAGGGGCAATTTCTAGCCCCACCCTAATTTCACCTACTCAAATCTATAGTCCTAAAAGGTAGGGGCTGCTATTTTTAAGAAAAAGATTCTAATTAGTCATGTAGCATATATTTTTTGCTTCATGGGACCCCTCACTCTAGGAAAATAGATCATAAATCACCCTCATGGGACTACACTCTAAGCAATTGTTTTCTTTCTACTATGGCCTCTCCTTGCCGGATCTAGAATTTGTGCACGTTGGTAGGGGTTTGCAGTGGATGCTCGTGGGTGGTAGGATTTTTTCCTCTTGTTGTTTTTAATTTTTTCCTCTAGTTGCCTATGTTATTTAGTGGTGGACTTTTTATCCTTTCATGGCATTTTTGGGGGGTGTTGGGGGCCTCCCCCCATCTCCTTCAAAGATGAGCTTTTCTTGGTGATGATTCTTCATCATCATGGCACACTAATGTTATATATTTCCTTTTGCATGCAATTTTGAAGGCCAAATCAGCTCAAAGAAAAGTTAATCTCAATCATCTGGGTGTTTGGATTAGAGTAAGAATTGACCAATTGTGGTCATTAACTCAAATGTGATTGCTCAAGACGTGATGTAGTTGGTAGAGCACACTTTAATTTTCAAATTCATGGGTATTAGGGTTTTTTTGAAATCCTAGGTTCATAAGAATTGGCATCCAATGGGAGATATGGAGATAATTATCACAACAAATTCCTATTTCTATGTAGTGTTCTCAAGAATGGTTGACCATACTACTACTTTTGAAGGGGGTTGTACTTTCATAATCAAGTGGGTCTCTTCATCAAACCTTGGCATGTGGGTTTTGACCTATTGGAGGAACTTTTGAAATTCTAGTTTTGGTTCAACTTCCTTGTCTCCCCATGGAGTTTTAGAGACCTAACATTATGTAATCTATCATCATTTTTCTTAAGAAATCATTGGGTCCTTCACATCAGAATTTGGAAAGAAAGGTAACAAATTTCACTCCCATCTGTGTTGAAATAGATTTGAATAATCCATTGCATGACTCTATATAAATTAGATAAGGCAACATAAAATGGGTTCAACAACTAGATTATGAGGTTCTCCCTTTCCAATGTTGAACCTATCATGTAGATGGACACCTCCATAGAAATTGCCTAAATAAAGCCTTGGAGGAGACACAACCTATCTTTTAGCCTCAATATTTTAGAGATAGAGTAAAAGGGAAATCCCCTATACAAGCAACAGACTCAGGTGTCAATGGTTTTATCCTAGTAAAACCCTAGAATAAGGGGAGGAATCAACAACATAAGAAGAAGGATATTACAAGAACAAACTTTAATAATAAGTTTGATATTCTTGAGAGCTTTTGAAGACCTTAATTCCTTTTTGCAGGACAATCTACAGGTTGAGAAGGAAGAGATTACTCCCATTTCTAGTGCTTCCACAAGCATAGTTGAAGGTAGTATCCCTTCATATCCCCTAAAAAATTTAATCAATGATGTATCCATCTAGGGGGATCATTTAGCTGTCCATGATTTGGAGGTTGTGAGGGGTGACTCTGCTATGGTGGAGGTTGATACTTTGGTACAAGAGACTCATTTGGAAATGAATGATGGTAGCATCATGATTGGGGCAATAAAGGAATGGATGATAAGGATGAAGGGAAAAATAAGCTCCAACTTATTTGGGGCTACATCAAAAGAGCATCAAGAAAGGGAAATCTGAAAATATTTCAAAAGGAGGGAGAAAGAGATTAGGAAAAATTAAGAATGATGGAGGAAACACTTGTTGAATTGGGTGTCATTCAGACATTAGATACCCTCTTCCACAACTAAAAAAAATGATTGTGATCTCATGGAATGTTGGGGATTTGGGCAACACATCTTGTCAAAAAGTTGTTTGAGATATTATTGGAGACAACAAGCATGTTATTATCTTTATCTAGGAAACTAAGTTGTCGGTGGAGAACATGATAACTCTTTCTTCCAATATTTGGAGAGATAATTATTGTCAATGCATTGGAGCTCAAGGTATGGCTGGTGGGCTTGCTTATCTTTGGGACCCTTGAAAGCTCACCCCTTTAGGCTAGTTTGCAAACAAACACTCTATATTTTTTGTTGTTGCTTCTTTTTTATTTTGGTAGGGAGATTTTTCTTTCTAATATTTATGCTCCAACATATTTTCAAGGTAAAGTTTCTTTTTAGTCTCATGTTAGATTTTTTAGAGATATGACTCCTCTTTTCCCTTGCATCCTTGTAGGATATTTTAATGCTATTCTTAGTTTTGAGGAAAAGTTGGGAGGTTTTATTCAGATAGATCCTTCTTCGACTTTATTAAGAGACAAAGTTTCCTTTCTTAATTTGGTGGATGTTAAACCAAGAAATAGGTCTTTACCTAGAACAACATGAGGTGTGGTTCAAAGGCTATTTATTCCTATTTTTAGAATATTGGATAGGTGATGTGTGGGCCTCCTTTTCAGATATCTTGCCTTGGAAGGTCTCAGATCACTAGCCTATCAGGTTCTCTTCTTCTATTTTCTCCCTGCCTAAAAAGACTCCTTTTAAATCTTAGTTCGTGTGAATCAAGGACCCTAATATTCATGATCTAGATACTTCTTGGTGGGTGGAAGGTAAGCTAGCCTTTGGTATTGAGATGTATTCATTCTTCAAGAACCTTTATTTTATCAAGTTTAATCTTAAAGCAATGGAAGCACACTAATTTTGGTAACATCTTCAAAGAAAAGGCCTTGGATAAAGCTAAACTTGATGATGTTACTGCATGTATACATGATCAGGGCTTGTCTAGGGAACTCTTATTAGAGGAAGCTACTAGATCCAACACACTCAATGAGTGGGAAAATAGGGAAGAGAGTTTTTGGAAGTAGAAGTCAAGAATTAATTGGTTTTAGGAAGGGGATAAGAACTCTTTTTTTTTTCACAATTCAGTCAAAACAAGGAGTGGTAACACATTGCATTATATTATCTCTACGCAGGGAGATCTTCTCTCCTCCTTTTAAGAAATTTTTGTGGAGGCATTCAGGCACTTTTCTACTTTGTTCATAGAGTCTAACTCTGGTATGGGGGATAGGGTAGGGAGATATTATCTTACATTCCTTCCTTAGTCTCTAGGGAGATGAATGATATTCTTATGTGCCCCATATCTATTGATGAACTTGAGAGGGTGGTTTTCTAGATGAAGAAAGGTAAAGCTCATGGTATTGACAGTTTTCCTATTGAGTTCTTTCAAGAATTTTGAGACATCTTAAAAATAGATCTTTTAAGGGAGGTTCATGAATCCCAGAGTAATAAGAAAATGCTAAAGGCTAGCAATTCTACTCATTTAGCTTTGATTCCTAAGAAGGAGGATGATTCCTCAGTTGATTCTTTCTGACCCATTGTAAGGTTAAAAAATCATTATCAAAACCATTATTGAGTGTTTGAAATACGTTTTAGCCTCTCTTATTTTTGTGGAACAAGTGGCTTTGTTAAAGGGTGACAAATCCTTAAAATGGTGTGGTGGTGGCCTTGGAGGAAATTCATTGATGTCAAGTTTTAAATAGAAAGCCATGTTTATCAAACTAGATATGTCTAAATCTTATGATAGGGTTCAGTGGTCCTTTCACAAAAGTGTTTTATCTTCATTTTTCTTTTAAGGAGGCTGGATTTAGTGGGTAATGAGTCATGTTTCATCTTCTTGCTTCTCGATTCTCATCAATGGTATTCCTTCTCCTATCTTTCTAGCTTCTCATGACCTCATGCAAGGGGACCCTTTGTCTCCTTATTTATCCTCATGGCAGAAGGTCTTGGAAGATTAATTAATCCTTGAAGGACTAATGGTAGCATTTAGGGCTGGTCTTGGTCCAGGAGCTTGGCCTCCCAAACCCACCTTTATTTTGTGGATGATATAGTATTGATGGGGGTTGCATCTATCTCAGAAGAAACTAGCTTTAGGAAAGTTTTAGATGTGTACATAGATGCTTCTATTCAAAAAATTAATGAAGATAAGTCCAATATTTTATTCTTTAATGCTCTGAAGTTAATTTAGCATAGAATTGCTAATATCTTACACTTTCATATCAGGGGCCTTCCCTTTGAGAATCTTGTCATTCCCTTAACTCATGGGAAACTTAAAAGAGAGCATTGGAAGAGGATTTTAGAAAGGTTATAGATGAAAGTGAGTCACTGGTCCTTCAAGTGGCTGTCCTTTGTTGGCAAGCTAGTTTTATTGGGATCCATTTTACAAGTGCTTCCAACTTACAAATTCTTTATGTTGTCCGCTCCTAAAATTTTTCTTAAAGATTTTGATATGATCTCTCAAAGGTTCCTTTGGGTTGGGAATTTGAAATCCCATAAGTGGTTCTTAGTTAGCTAGGAACATGTTTCCAAGCCCAATATTTTTGGGAACCTCTCGGCCTTTGTCATATGGTGCTTAATTTTCAATCCCTTTCTACCAAGCTTTATTAGAGGTCGTGCAAAAACCCTATGCAACTTTGGGCTCAAATTCTAAATAATAAGTACTTATGGGGTGTTGTAGTTGAGGATATCCCTAGGAAAACTCTATTGGGGAAGGGTTCTATGATATGGGATACTATCAAGAAGGGTGCTTCAATTGTGAAGGAGGGTCTTTTTTGGATTGTGAAGAATGGCGAAAAGGCCTTGTTTTGGAAAGATTCTTGGGATATTGACTCTCCACTTCTTGAGTCCTTTATTTCTTTACATCCTCTAAGTGAAATTTTCCTAGAGGTCGGGTGGTCAAAAGTGGTTGATTTCAAAGCTCCATTCAATCTTGGGAATTCAAAAAAATTCCAATGAAATCACCTGATTGTTGGGCTAGAGAGGGTTTTCCTGAGGCTCGTAGTACTCTAGATGCCATTTTGGCTCAGAGACCTTGTTTGTAACTGAAGGGGGAGGATGTGCTTTCTTGGGGCATGATTCAAAGGGTTCATATTCAGTCACTCTTGGCTACCAAGATTTAGAACAAAATTTGGGTGACAAAAGGGTCGATCCTTGGTGGAAGAAAATTTGGAATAAATTCTGCTAACCAAAATGCAATATGTTTATTTGGCTCATGAGTCATAATAAATGTCTCAACTAGGATAATATTAGGAAGCATGGTCTCCAAGGACCATCCAGATGTGTGTTATGTAATTTTAATGAGGAAATTTCCACTCATCTCTTTTTCTAGTGTCCCTTCTAATTGGTGCTTTGGAGTCAATTATGGAGTAGGTGGGAGCAACCCCTTATTGATGCTTCTTTTGATTGTGAATTCTATTCTAGCATGGGTACAAGCCACTTGCATATGCTTCCTTCTTTTTATTTTACTAGGAGATTGGTCCCATCTTCATTCTCTGGAAGATTTGGTTAGAGAGATCATTAGATTTTCTAAGATAGCCACAAGCATGTTATTCATGTGTGGAAGAAAATTCAAGTTTTAGTCAATAAGACTATCTCAGATAAGTGCATTGTTCCTAAAACCCCTAATTATTTTGATATTCTCTTTGCTAACCATTTGGAGCTCTCTTGGCACTTTATATCTTTGATCACTTCCACTAAATGAGGAAATATTTCAAAAAAAGTAAACAAGACTGGGAAGTGGCTTGGTCCCTCTCTAGGTTTTCAAAAAATTAACATAGATGGATCATCTTGTGGTAATCCTAGGCTTACATGAATTGGAGGATTGGGTTGGGATAGTAATGTTTCGATACTATTTTTCTTCTCAATGCACATGGGGGTTTGCACCAATATCAAAATGGGGGCTAGGGATCTCTTAGTTTCTCTTAAGGAAGCTTGTGTGCTAGGTTGGAGAAAGGTTATTTATGAGTTGGAGTCAATGATTTTGGTGTCCCTTTTGTCTCTTAGTTGCTCTTGAGGAAGCTTGTGTGTTAGGTTGGAGAAAGGTTATTTATGAGTTGGACTCAATGATCCCAGTGTCCCTTTTGAATAAAGGTGAGGTGTTTGAATCTTCTTGGAGCTTAGCCTCTTTGGTTGAGGAAATTTTACTCACTATTAATTTTGAGTTGATTTCCTTCTCTCATATTCCTTGAGAATGAAATAGGGCAGTTGACTGTCTAGAAAAATAGGCCTCTTTTGGGGACAGTTCTTGGAAGGCTAAGGGTTGGGATGAGTTACCCAATGACAATGTAGAGTATTTGCAAAAGATTATTTAGAATTATCAGACTTGATCTGACTTGTTCCAAAATTAGTATGTCAAGAAGTGTTGTTGTCTTCTTGATGTCCTGGCAGTTGCTTGGGTGGTAGTTTTGGGGGAAGCTCCCATGGATTTTCCAAATCTTGGCCCTAATGATGGCCTTTGTTATTTGGAAATCTCTTTGTTATAAAATTCTTCAATATTGCTTTATTTAATAGATTTATCCTTTTTTCCCCAAAAAAATCCTTAATATGTTGTGCTAGAATATGCCCATAGTTTTTTCAATATTCATCCTTGATTTTGATCCTTTCCAATGAACCAATAAAAATATTATGATTTCCCCAAACATTTGAAATATTTTTTCATATACGATATCATATTTAACTCAAAGATTAAAAAAAAAAAAAAAAACATGATATAAACCCTAGAAAGTAACAAGTGAGACTTCATTAGTACAACCCACTTCCCATTAGTAAGGAAACTTCCTGTTAGCTATCTTCTTTAAGGTATTCAAATGCAAATGGGAGAAAATAATAAAAGTAATCACCACTAGTAATAGGTCATAAGGATTTTCTAAAAATAACATAGATTGTAAACCCACAACACAATATAAATGTATGACAATAATATTTCCTATAAGTGTGAACTATTCTAATTTGTAATTATTTACTCCTTTATCAACTTAAACATGGGTTTAGAAAATATTTTTAAAATAATATTAAATTATTTTTACCTTTGGAAAATAGAGATAACAAATTCAATATTCAATCAATAAACTATTAGGATTGTTCTATCAAGAGAATTTATATCCAAAAGGTAAAAATGTTGACCAAAGGTATCTATAACATATTTATTCTTCTCAATATATTATTATTTTATTTTATTTTATTTTCTATGTGCAGTTTTCTCATAGATGTCCAATGAAACAAGACACACTTTAGAGTTTAAAATCATAATTGTTACCCCAAATATAAAAGGAAAATAATATTAGAAATGTGAAGTTGTTTCCAACATAATCCAACATAGAAAACCCTGAGTGTAACCTAAAGTTAAATAGTAGAATGATTATACCTCTAGGTGCTTTGTACTACTTGCAAAATATATAACGAGATATATTTATGTAATAGGATGTCAACTATACTTTTTATAATATGTTGACAAGTGTCCTATGTGCATGGTTCACTTACCATGTGTCCAATAGTGTGAAATATATAATTTTTGCATGGTGAAATTTGGATGGTGGGATAGAGTGTTACTAGGAATCATATATGGTTCCAATGGGATACCCTAATTATGTGGCTATAGGTCTAGTCATGTGTCAAATGATAATTGATTGCACTAGTTTAGATGTATGTGTACCCATGTACAAGCTATACATGATACAATGTGTGTGATTAGGGGTTGGTGAAGCTATTACAAAAACTATATTGAAAAATATTTTATTGGTGTATGTAGTGCCCCTCCGCTTTTGGCCTTCGTGACAATTGAGTAAGGTGTTTGGTTGAATTGTGTGTCATGTTGGGTTTGTTAGTTTACAATGATTAATGGATTTTGAATTATGCGATTAAGTTAATTGAATTATGTTTGAGGTATCCAATAGATTTATTAATAATTTATTGGTTTGGTTAGCCTTTCACATAACTATTAATATACAAATGATGAAAGTAAGTTCAGAGAAAAATTCTTAAGTTATTTCAAGTGTAATTACTAAGGAGTAATAAAGAGCTTGGAAATATAAGAATAGTTATATAAAATTAATGCAAATGAAAATATATTTAATAATATTAATTTGTATAATTAAATATGTTTATATATATAAAATTTAATAATATTCAAAATAATAAATGAAACTTATAAAAAGCATTTAAAGAATTTCTCTCATCGTCATGTTACAATTATCAGCTTAAATAATATATATTGGACATTTTAAGCTTATTGTGACGTATGGCCTCAACCTATTTGAAGCTTCCATTTTGGAAGAGTACTAGAAAGTTTTTATAGAATTATAACATTACACCTACCACTTGCATGTGCCCTCCACCTTGCTTCGAGGCTTTCCTTCCAACGTTCCACGTGTCTTGTCCTTGCATCCACTTTCTGCATGCATTTCTATGTAAGGCGGCTGTGTACACAAGGAAGGAAGAGATCACGGTAGGCATTTTATTGATGAGACTACATTTCTCTGAGGTACTCTGCAAAAATGGCTCTAGCGCCTTGTCTATGCATCTACATTTCCTTGAGTTCATGTGCCCATTCCTGCTCCCACATTTTGCGCAGAGAGAATGTTGGCAAAGGTTGAGGAGTATAGCTTAACACCGCCAGTTGCATCTGCTTAAAAGTTTCAAAAGGGCCTTTGCAACAAACCCATACTGTGTACATCTGGAAATCATCGCACTCCATGAGACACATCTTCTGGGAGGCATGGGACAGCAATTCATTCACTGGTCTATGCTCATTTGGCATTCATATCCACCCAAGAAATCTTTGTCGAATGGTGGTAGATGGTGGGAATAAGCTATATCAACGGGGAGAAGATATTCGCTCCTCCAAACTCATCCTCCCTGGTATTGACCCCTCACTTCTCCAATTTGGTAAGCTGCAGCCTGCAAATAATGTTTCAACGCTGATTTTAGAGTATGTTTGTTAAAATCAAAATTATAGTTAAACAATTCACATGTCTTGTCTATGCTTTCTCATTTTGCTGCAAATCTCACGTCTTCTCTATGCTTTCACTTCTTCCTGTGAGATAGTTCACATGCCTTGTCCATGCTTCACATTATGCATGCATGGAGGCTAGAGCACTAGAAACTGCATCATCTTACTAAATTCCCCTATCCTCCTTGCTTTGATTGATTCCCATAACCTGTCCCAAAGCTTTCTTATGGCACTGACAGTTAGGATGCTGGCTAAGGTTGTGAAATCAGGATTTACACCTGCCAATTACTTTTTCTCTCTAATTTTCTTAGCCTTTTCTTCGAAACCAAATTGGGCTGAGGCAATTCCTAAAAAGCTTCAGGGCTTTATCAATAAGCCCTCTCTGTCCAAACTCCTTTATCATCGCCTTCCATGGGATGACATTTGATTGAGGGATTTCGCTAAACATTTCGTGTCCAACTATTTTCTCATTTGAAGGCTTGCGAAGCCCTTTCAGTAATCCATTTCGTGCATCTTCTGCAATCATTGGAATGAGATGATGCGATGCCTGCTTGAGGGGAAATCCACCAAACAGGTCATGTGACTTTTATGTGCTCCCATTCTTCCACCATCAAGCCACTGGTATGCGGATTTTAACCCATCACAATATTTGATTGGAAATTTTGAAATAATTTAGCACATATAAACCGCTAGTTGCATATGTACTCCTGAAATAGATGTAATGTAATATTTTACCCTCATAATCCTTATGTGGTTAAAAAGATTCATGGTAACTATTATTTGATGTGTTGTATCTATGGAAATATTCTCTATTGAATTCACAAGATGATAGTATGTTTATGGTTAATGGGAATAAGTTAATCTTTTCTATGTTGAGTTATCATCTATGGATGTTTCTTATTGATGGTGTATAATGTAATCTTGGTTCGTTCATTACCATTATGGTATGAGTTTAGGTTTCATAGTGTCGTCATGTGTACCCCAGGGGACGTAGTTGATATTGTAATTGTTTAATTGCTTTACATGTAATGTATGTTCATGTTCATCTTGCGTAATGTTCTACTTTAAAAAAAAAAAGTGTGGTAGTTTGTTAGTTCTAGTTGTCCTTTGGGGTTTGCATGGAAAGGCGTTACAATGTATGACCATGATCCTACAAAACACAATCAAGAGATGTGTGTTTCCTTCTTATACAAAGAGGAAAGGATCTATTTATAGTGGAGAATTGTATAGATGTATATATAATAAATTTTCTATGAGAATCATATTGGCATTATTTTAACTTCTTGGGGAAATCCACAAAAAGGAATGGTATATGTTGAGCCAAAGCACAAATATGTGTAATACATGAACTTATGCTTAGATAATTGACGATTTCTTGTTAAGATAAATGGTTTTAAAATGTTAATTATGATCTAAAAAATTGGTGGTGCACAATTATATTATTGTGTTCAAATCCCTCACATCTATTAAAGAGAAGAGTTCTCATTATATTGGATAATACCTAAAGGTATTAGCACAAAAATGGACATGGTCAAAATTATGCATTAAACTAAGGTGTGCATGTGTGTATCTTGATGCACATGTATCTATTGATGACTTGTAGATGCATATTGCGAGAAATATTTTAGTCCTACTTAGGAATCAATAAATATTTGAGGAAATTGTATGCTAACCAAGAATTAGTGAAGGTATAGAGTATACTAGCAAGATCATTCTTTGAATCATGCTATAAATTATGTATTATTGTTGAATCTAATGGAAGATAATGTTAGATACATAGGAAAACTGAGAGGGGGGTGAATCAGTTGTATACTTAAAACATTCAATCCATAATTAATTTTCAAACCTTTATCATGAATTAGCAAAATGTAAACATATGAAACAGTAATGCAAACACAAGCAAACACATAACAACACTAGATTTACGTGGAAAACCCAAGGGAAAAACCACACTGAGGATTAGATCACATATATATGAATTTTAACACCAAATACAATTAGGCTCACTACGAAGGGCTCACTACCCAAAAAAGGAAGAAAGGCTCACTACCAGAAGGACTCATTCTCTGGAAGAAAGAAGAATAGAAGAAGACTATTGTAAAGAGATTCACTATCTCAAGGCAGCATGAGAAATCCATCATTGCAACTTTATGCCATTCACATCCTTCAACTCACTATCTCTGGTAACTTCAAGCACACGAAAATGTAGACACTTGCTCACTACATTTGGAAGTCATAAGGTTGACATCATCAACAACAAAAGTCTTCCGAAAGTATCTACATACAAGGGGTTGAGATCAATGACAAAACTAATGACAACACCAGTTTCCAATAATCTTCCCCTTTGTCATTGATGGCAACACTAGCTCTTTAAAAAACCATCAAAAAAAAAGGCAACCAACAACACTCCCCTTGACTGGGGCATCTCCTACTCTTCACACTCTCTCTTTTACATCTACTTCATAGACTTCTCCCCCTTTCCGAGGAGTAAATCATTCCCACATTCTCCAAAATCATCATTCTCTCTTTGCCTATCTGAGGAGTTCTTTAGATTATACAATTTCCTATAATACTCTTTTGCACTATGGTTTTTCAACCAACTCTCTCCCCCTTTGACATCAATGGAAAAGGCCCATAAACTCAACCAACTATCTCTTTCTTGCATGCTTTACATTTTTCACTACTCTTTCTTTCTTTTTTATTGAACTCTTTTTCTCTCTCCCTTTGACAACACTTAAAGGGAAAAACTTGCACCTTTCACACATCATCTACATAGAATATTTATTTTTTATTTTTTGTTCTCCCCCTTTGACATTTTCATACACCACTTTAGACAACACCAACAAGTAATTGCTCTCTCTCCACTACTCTCACTTTTTTGCACTCTCCCCCTTAGGGGCACAATATATGCTTCATCTGACTACACCAAGTAACAATACCACTACCTACTCCCCCTAAGAGGTATCCTTCAACATCATTCCAAAACTAAGAATGTATCTTGAATGCACACTTGGACAAATGCACCAACATATGCATCTAATTGAAAGGAGGGATAGTAACCCCTAACTTTTGTTAGAGATACTAAAAAGTATCTTTTGGAAGAGCTTTTGTAAAAATATATGTAACTTGATCAGGCTTAGTAGGCACATACTTCAACTTCGTGTCATTCTCTACATTTCTTTCTCTCATAAAGTGATACTAGATAGAGATATTTTTTTCCTTGAATGCATTACTAGGTTCTTTGAAATATTTATTGCACTTATATATACTCACACAATATAGAAATAGGTTCATCATATGATACTCTAATATCCTTCAATATTTTCTTCATCCATAACACCTGGGTACAACATGAACTTTTCTGCAATATGTTCTACTTCGGCATTAGATAATGACATTAAATCTTGCTTCTTACTCAACCATGAAACCAATCTACTTCCAAGATAGAAAGCTCCACCACTTTTGAGTTGATAAACATTACCTTATGGCCTTGCTCGATCATAAACCAAAGTATTGGATCTTCCTTTTCTGATTTCACAACCATCATCCTGAAACACAATATTATATCTTCTGCTACACATTTTTCCTACACTTAGAAGATTAAGTCAGAGATCCTTGACATAAAGAACATTTTTTTATGATTTCCATCAAAACTAATTGAACCTTTTTCACAAATCTTAGCAGATGTATCATCACCAAACTTAACAAGACCACCATCATATTTTTGAAGTTTAAAAAACTTACTAATCTTATCACCTATCAAATGATTTGAGCATCCACTGTTAATAATCTAGTAATTCCTCTCCTCTCTTGCCTAAAAATTAGTCACCATAGTTCCTTCAACCTCGTGACCTATTTTTGGAGCACTTTTATTCATGCATCTTTCATAATTAGTAGAATTAGTTTCAAAATTTAAAGCCATGAACAAGAATTCATCACTATCTTCATCGATAAAGTTAGATTCTTCATCATTAGATACACAATTGTATTTTTCAACATAATATCTCTTCTTGACAGATTTACCTTTATGATCCTTATGTTTGTCATTTGAAACTTTTATTGGACACTTAGAAGCATAATGACCAATCTTTCCATAATTTAAACATTTAAAAGGTAACTTACCTTTGTACTTACCAATGCCCTTTTTCAATCTCCCTACAAAATTTTCTTCCACTTCATCAAGATCATTTGGATCTGATTCATCATCCTTCTCTACTTTGTAGACTTTAAAGGTGGTTTCTTTACTTGTAGCATCTTTACCGAACTCTCTCATTTCAAAAGAAGTTAAAGCACAAAACATCTAATCTCTAGAATAATTGTCCAAATTTTGAGCTTCCTCAATAGCAAAAACTTTTAGAACTATAATATTTAGGAAGAGTTCTTAATACCTTTTTCACAATTTCACTTTCCTCTAGCTTTCCACCAAGACCATTGATGGCATTGACAACTTCATTAACTATGATCATGTAGGAAATAATATCTTCATCTTCAGACATCCTCGAGATTTCAAATTTGGCTTTGTAGTTTTGCATCCTCACTTGTTTGACCTTATCAAATCCTTCATAAATTCTCTCCAACTTTGTCCAAATATCTTTAGTAGATTTCAAACTTATCACCTTTCCAAGTTCAGAATTAGAAAGACAACTCAGAATCGCATTCCTTGCTTTGCCATTATTCTCATAATCCTTGATCTCATCATCACTTTTTGAACCATTTTCAAGCAAGGTATATCCTTTTTCAACAGATTGCTAGAATCCAAATCCAAGAGAAACTAAAAAGGACTCCATCCTAGCTTTCCAATAAGCATTTTTTTTTCCATCGAACATAGGGGATTTGACACCCTCCCTATGCGCCATCTGGATATACCTCAAGAGGTTAAGCTTTTTCCAAGGAACCACAACTCTGATACCAATTATTAGATGCACATGACAATTGAGGGGCGTGAATCAATTGTATACTTAAAACATTCAATCCCTCATTAATTTTCAAACCCTTATCAACCTTTAATATCTTATCATGCATTAGCAAAATGTAAACATATGAAACAATAATGCAAACACAACCAAACACATAAGAACACAAGATTTATGTGGAAATCCCAAGGGAAAAACCATGGTGAGGATTAGCTCACATATATATGAATTGTAACACTGAATACAAGTAAGCTCACTGTCAAGGGCTCTCTAGCCAGAAAAAGAAGAAAGGGTCACTACTAGAAGGACTCATTGTCCAAAAGAAAGAAGAATAGAAGAAGATAGTTACAAAGAGATTATTTATCTGAAGGAAATAGGAGAAATCCACCATCACAACTTTATGCCATCCACAACCTTCATCTCACTACCTCTAGTAACTTCAAGCTCACTACATTTGGAAGTCATAAGCATTTAAGCTCTCACTCAGATCACCACATTTGATCATATTCACATCTCTCACATCTTTCATGCACCACACTATACCTCCAACAACTCACCTTGCATTTATACCATCCACGACCTAAAACAATCTCAATTAGGTCGAGCTCAATGAAATGTATGCACCTCAAATGTGCAAAACCAAATAGTTTGGCACCAAACACTTCCGCAGAGGAAAGAATTGAAGGCACACCATGCCAAGGGTTAAATACGACCCAATCTACATCACCATGCTACACAACACATTCAAAATCCATGAACAACCTCCATAATTAGTGCTAAAACACTAGGTTGGCCAAACCTACACTAACACTAACAAGCGACCACATACATACCTCTCTAGGTTTGAAAACATCTCATGGACCACACAACAATCCAAAAAATCTAGGAATATTCCACATCATTAGAATATTCAAAACCATTGACTCAACCACCTAAAACTGAAGAACACTTTCATTCTATGCAACTAGACATACTAGCATAGACATACAACTCACAAACCAACCTTGTGGAAAACCTCAAAACCTAAAACCTCAAGGGAAATTAGATACATAAAATATGAGCACATTCCCAAATCCACAAGAAAAAAATAGTCAACATGGAGAAATGCAGAGAAATCTCATTTCTCTAAGACAACCTTCTCAAGAAAACACATTGTCAAACACATCTTTTACTATCGTATGATCTAGAACCTAAAAATATAGATATAACACCTCTAAACACCTTTGATCATCATGTCCAAACCACACAATCATATATTCAACCATGAAGAAATGTAGAGAACAACACTGAACACACCTCTGTCATAAGTTACACACTCTTTTATTCAAATTTTATCAAAAGCACTTGCAAACCAAGTGAACCAACTGCATCAACAACACTATAGACATATTCTCATCTGACTACACTAGAGTTTGACATCAAATCATGACAACATAGTGCAACATTTTGAACAAATCTAACACTCATCAAACCAAAACATCCATATTACCAACAATCTCCCCAATTATATTAGAGGTTAACATCATCAACGCCAATAATCTTCCAACAATCTCTACATACAAGGGGTTGACATCAATGACAACATTAATGACAACACCAACTTCCAACAAATAATTGGTACACTCCACTGATAAAATTATATGGTTTTTTGAATGCATGCATCCTTTTTAGGTGATGCATGTTCTTATATACAAGAGCTAGAGCATAGAGTAGTGCATATGCATGGAACACTACAATCCAAAAAAAATTACAAGTGAAGAAGTGACTCAATGGAATAGAATAATCAAGAATGTTTTATAAATGTGCATGGAGAACTATTTATAATCATTTTGTTGTTGTCTAGAATTCAATGAGTCTAGTGTAGTCAAACTAATATCCTAGCCACCAAACTGAAGTTATGGAGTTTTTGTGCTTGTAGTCATAACAAGAGTTATAAAGCTTCATCTTGAACATGAACATGAGATGTGGTGAGCATTCAAATATATATTCAAGCCTAGTTCATTCAAATTCTATAGATATTTGTGAATATGTGTGAATCTATCATAATATGAACAAAGGATGAAAGCATACATAGAAAGAGTTAATTTGGTTGCATAGATTCTTGCAAATAATATGGTTTACATAGGCTAACACATTGATATATGATGTCATGGTATGTCAAGTGTATTTTATATAATCCTATTTGTAATTGATGATAGAGGGTGTTAATTTTAATGTAGCATGGTGAATGATTTCTATTTCCTCCACCTAGATGGAAGTGCCACTTTTTTATTATGTAGATTTTTATGCATAACCAAAATATCTAACTATACCTTTTTACAATAACCGATAGAAGGAATAAATATATTCATGTTCAAGTTGTCTTTATGGATAAAGTGATCCAAGATAATATCTATATCTAGTATCTACCATTATAAAGAGTTTCATTTGAGGAAATAATATTTTAGAACCTTCTTAGCTTGTGGTGTCTACAACACCAATGTATTCCAAACATAGCAGTACTTGACATCTCATTAGTTCAAACAACATACAAGACATTAGAGATAATTTTGGGTAAAATATTTAATGTTAACAATCAATTGACAGATATACAATAGACCTCACTAATGAATCTATTGCAAGAACACACAACAAAATTTGCATGGCATTATCATGACATGGTGGGGATAGAATGAGACTTGTGCATGCATAGGATTTATATCAATAATGGCTTTAAACCCATAGGGAAATCCCAAAGAAGAATGAATGTTGCAGTCAGAGACAATTAAATCAAAATTGCAAAAATTGTTTGATGCGGGTTTTATCTATCTTATCTTTTGATAGTCAATAGGTGTCACCTCTAGTAATTGTCCCAAAGAAAGGAGGAAAATGGAGAGTGTGTGTAGACTACTGAGAATTAAATGTTGCAACTAGGAAGGACCACTTTCCACTCCCCTCCATTGACCAAGTACTTGATTCATTAGTAGGAAAGAAGTACTCCTTTTTGGATGGATTTAGTGACTATAATCAAATTCAAATAACCCTAGAGGACCAGGACAATACAACATTCACATTCCCTTGGGGCACATATGCTTATTATGTCTTGCCATTTGGCCTATGCAATACACCAACCACCTTCCAGAGGGAAGTACTAAGTATATTCTTAGACTTTGCACATGATTCCATGGAGGTTTACATGGATTATTTCAAAACATATGGGTATGCATATGATGGAACACTTGGAAATCTAGAGAAGGTGCTAAAAAGGTGTCAAGAACATAACTTATCCCTAAGTCATGAAAAATGTTTCATGATGCTGACATAAGGGATTGTATTGAGGCATTTTGTGTCAAATGAAGGAACTCAAGTGGACCTCGACAAAATTGAAGTGATATCAACACTCCATGTGCCTCAAAGACAAAAATTTGTTAGAAGTTTCCTAGGACATGCTAGGTAACAGGAGAATCATCCAAGACTTTAAAAAACCTGCAGCTCCATTGTTTGTTTTACTATCAAAAGATGTAGAATTTGAGTGGATAGTTGCTTGTCAACACTCCTTTGAAGCACTTAAGACAACATTAACCAAAACCCCTATCTTGAGAGGACCAAACTGAGCCTTACCTTTCCATATCCATACAAATTCTTTTTATTTTTCTATAGGAGTTGTGCTTGGACAGAAGGAAGGAACAAAGAGTATTCCATATATTACATCAACAAAAAACTACAAAGGGCAGAACTCAATTATATACAGAAGGAGATGTTGGTAGTAGTATATGCAATAAATAAAATAACACATTATATTATAGGATATCTAGTGTTCATACACACTTACCATACAAAAGTAAGGTATCTAATGAACAAACCAATGGTTGGTGGAAAGCTTGTCAGGTGGTTACTGTTGCTTCAAGAAATTGACATTACCATTATGGATAAGCCAGGTAAAGAAAATGTAGTGGAAAATTTTCTATCCAAGCCACCAACCAAATTAGAAGAAGATGTTGATGACTCATTCCCAAATGATCACTTATTTGCTCTATCTTTGCATGCACCTTGGTATGTAGATATAGACAACTATATTGTAGAAGGAAAGACACCATCACATTTCTCACCCAGAGAAAAGAGGAAATTGGTTCACAAGAGTTTTCCCTACTCATGGATAGTTGGATATTTATTCTACATAGGTTGAGACAACATAATGAGAATATGCATTCGAGAAGATTAAGTATATGATATCCTCGAAGCATGCCATGATGAACCCTGTGGGGGACACTTTGCAGCAAAGAGGACAACTCTTAAGATTCTCAACATTGGCTACTATTGGCCAACTCTTCATAAAGATGTAGTGAAGTACACTAGGGGTTGTGATAGATATCAAAGAATGGGAAGACCAACAAAAAGATGAAATTCCATTATAGCCATAGTTAGCAATAACACCATTTGACAAATGGGCATTAGAATTTATTGGCCCAACTTCATCAACATAAAATAACAAAGAGTACACACTAGTCTGCATAGATTACCTTACAAAGTGGGTGGAGGTTAAGGCTTTACAATTTGTAAGAGATGGAAATGTGGAAAATTTTCTCTATGAATACATATTCACAAGATATGGGGTTCCAAGAGAGATTGTCATAGACCAAGGACTTGAGTTTACGTCAGAGCTGATCACAAAATTAGTTTAAGAGTACATGAGATTAGACACAAAAAGTCCACAACTTACCACCCTCAAGAAAATGGATAGGTGGAAGTTACCAATAGGGAAATTGAAAACATCCTCACATAGATAGTACAAATTCATAGGAAGGATTGGTCATCCAAATTGCTTGAGGTAGTTTGGGCTTATAGAACAACTTGGAAAATAATGATAGGATTTACACCATATGAATTGGTGTATGGAAAGAAAGCATTACTTCCTATTGAATTTGAATACGAAACATTGGGGACAATAGTTACATTGGGCATGGACTTTTCAAGAGCACAGAAGGAGAGATTACACAACCTAAATGCACTTGATGAAATTAGAATGGAAGCCTACACCACACTAAATTTTTGCAAAACCAAAGAATCTGATGGCATGATCACTTCATCAAGACAAAGGAATTCAGTGCAGGTGGTTGGGATTTTCTTTATGACTCCAGATACAAGGACTACAAAGGGAAATTACAAACTAGATGGATTGGTCAATATGAGATAAAAAAGTATTTCCAAATGGAGTAGTGTATCTACAAACAATTGATGAAGTGAGGTTCGTATTACTAGTTAATGGGCATAGATTGAAGATTTACAAGAAACCATTATAGAAGCATGATTTCATTCTTTCGTTAATCTAGTAGTTTGAACCAAAAATTAAAAATTCAACAATAGAAAGTACAAGTTCTACAAATGAATCAGTCAACAAGCTACACAACTCACCCACTAATGTTTTAAAAGTATGATTACACCACATAATTCACATGCACACACTAAAAAAGTGACAAACAAAAAAATTCATTTTCTAGAATAGTCAACGAAGCAATAGGGACCTACAACATCATGCTTGAATATGAAAAACTTTCAGAAGAAACCTGTTACGCTAAGTTCTTGTAGCACTTTTCTGATAGTCATTTCATATTACCACCCACATTAACTGCATATCTCTTATTTCAAATTCTACCCTTCGTACATGCCACCACATATATTTCAATTCATTGTAACCTTTTTATTTATAGAATTATCACCACCTTTCTTGATTATCACATACCATACAATTCATTTAACATGCCCATTTCATACACTTCACAACCTTTTCAAACCATCATTCACCACATGCCATGCATTTTTTTCATTCATTTCAAATTGCAATTAAGCAAGGTCACTTCACATCCTACCAAAACTAGTCGTCCATCACTTCACACAAGTTTAGTTTCAAATCAACAAACTTGTACAAGTACATGCATTAACTTATCATAATTAACATAGGAAATTCTTGATTTTTTGCATATTTATACATTAATTCGTGCATGATTTATATCAAAATATTTTCCACTATTTTCATTTCACCCTCCACCAAATCCATACCACTAAGTGCAGACACTTAGTACCTTTATTTTGGGGGAGGGGTATTCTTCATTTTCTTGAATTTCAAAAACTCTCTGCAAGCTTTTTGATGTTTCATTTTCCTCCATTACCAAACAATACAAGCTCAGAGGAGAGAAAAAGGATTAAAGGCAACTGAATTGAGAGGGTTACAACATAGAAACATAGTGGAAGTGGTGTAGTTGAGGTGATAGGTAGAAATTGATCTAGAACAAAGTAGAATTAAGGAAATTTAGAACAACAACAATATCATGGGAGGTGACATTATTTGTAGGGAACCAACAACACATACACAACTATTAGAAGATAGGCTAGTATTGCCCTTTTTCAACAAGCCGACTGGTTGGAGTACTCCCTAAAACTCATAGAGCTCAATGAAGTCATGACACAACAATTTATTGCTACATTACAAAATGATGAAGAAATTGTGAGAGGTTTAAGGGTAAATGCTTCAAATGCCACCATTGCTGAAGTATCAAGATTTTCATGGGAAGGAGAAAATTTTCTAGCAAACCTACAAATGATATTGCTGCCAGGAATGAATTCAGGTGGCCAAGAGAAAACCTAGACTCATCTTCTCAATGTACTAAAATATTATCTTTACCCCGGATTTGGGCTTTAGTAGCTTCTTACATAGTCAAATATTTAACTTGTGATGGTAGACAATCCTTGTTATATATAATTCATTTTAAAATGTTGAGTCACCTTCAACATGATTGGTGTGTGAATGTTCCAATTTTTTTGTATAATTTGTTGAAAATAATTTCATCCAAGTATAAGAGAAAAAGGAATAACAAAACATTATCTCATTTCTATTTGGTCACATTATTGATAAAAAGGAGTTTGAGGACTCAATTTCCATATACATCTTGGAAAAATTTTCTTGATTGCAATAATATCAATGATATCCATGAGGCTCCAAATGAGGAGAACAGGGATTAAGAACAAAACATGGAAGAACTTGCTATTTCAGAAAGGGAAATATCCTCTAGCTCCCTTGCTACGCCTCCTACCCACAACATAGGAGAGACAGAGGAGTGGATCCTATAGGACACTCAACCTATAGCCTCTAAGTAACTCGTAGTAGGAGATACACAAGAAAACCCTATCTCTGGAAAAACACCAAGAGCTAATAAAAGAAAAGGTGGAGCTTCTTTTGCACCTATAAAAGGGAAGAAGAAATCCACACAACCTAGGAGGTGATCACATCATCTAAGAAAGAAGGGTCATGTGAAAGGGTCAAAGAAAAAGTAGAAAGATAATGTTGTGATGATAGAAACTGATGAAGACTCAAAATAAGAGGGGAATTCCATTGGCAATGTAAATACACCTATCGCATAGTCTTGGTACTATACAAGTTCCTCTAAATCTAATTCAGAAGATTCTTTTGCAGCAAGTAAAATGGGGAAAAGATCCCCAAAGAGCCTTGATTCAGAAGGTTGTAAATATAACATTACAATGGGGGATAATGAACAGGTTTTGCAAAAGGATGAAGAATTTTTTATAGAAAAACAAATATTGGCAAAGAATTACAAGAGGATATGGAGTGGATAAAGTAGTTAGAAGAATTGGTGAGAACATATCAATAGAGGGACAGTGAAAGGGATACAAAAATTTAAAAAATAGAGAAAAAGCTGCATAAAATTGAGCATGGATCCAAATTGGAGATCCTTGCACAACCTATTATGGTTGAGGTAGGAAACAAATAAATTGTGTCTCAAGGAACAATTCCTCATTCTAGAATCCCCAATGGGCCTACTGTAGTGTCCTTGGGTGTGGAGTTGTGGAAGAGAACCCAAGAATTCTATTAGAAAAAGAAAGATTGAGATAAAGAAAAAGCTAAAATGATATCTAACCACACTAGGGTCCATGAAAGATAGGAAACATAAGTGAAAATATTGAAAGTGAGAATTGGAGAGATAGTAGATAAAGCTACTCAATTACTAAAATTTAGACCACTTGTCAGGTTCTATGCATTAATTTTTCAAGAAAAGTATTTGTGCTTTTAGTTCAGTCAGTTAATTATTGATTTACCAATTTCCATGAATAAGAAATTTGTGTTTGTAGATACTTTCTTTGATTCTATCGGACATGCAAGACCAATTATGTGACTTTTACTTACATCACTTTGTTCTCTCAGATGAAATAGAATGGGATCCACAGATGTTTGTGGGAGACCTACAAATTAGAGAATTGGCCTCTTACATAAGGAATGAACAAGAAAGGGGCGAGATCTTACAAGAATACAATGAAAAGGAAAAATCTATTTCTTTCTAGTTCCAAAAAGAGTCAAAGGATCCTAATGCAATTATAGAATAGTGGTCATGTCTCCTAGATTAAAAAGGTGTAGGAAGAAGATAATGAGCATTAGAGAAAATTATTATATCAATATGAAGAAACTAGCCACATGACTTATCAATAAAGCCTTTAAGTTTGCACAAAAGAGGTGGGAAGAATTAACCCCTGAGTTGAAGAAAAAGGAACCACACTCCCTATATAATTTTGTAGCCATTGTTAGAAAATTCTCACAAATACATAGATATTACAAGAGATAATGGACTTAAATGGTTTTCACTTACCTTTCATCCACCCCTCCTTCTTTTTCCAGTACCACATTGGACAGGGAAGAAGTGTGGGGAAGAGGAAGTGGCATAGAATATAAGATTGGAAAAGCTTTCATGTTACCTATTTCAAGTATGAGAAAATTGGTATTTTCATTGATTTCAACAAGCTTGTGTTGTCATTGGTGTCAATTGTATGAGAAGGAATAATATCATTATTGAGGGAGATTGTTGCATTGATGATGCTTTGATTAGTTACATTATGTTGTCATTAATAAGCTACTGATGTCAACCTCTAGTAATGCTTTGATAAGATTCTATCTATAGTTGAGGAAATGATGTAGGTGATGTGAATGTGTCTCTGATGCTTGGTTTTCAAGTGATTTTAGAAAATTTGATAAAAAGAGGAAATCGTGTGTTGTAGTGTTGTTCTAGGTTGCAAAATAGTGTTCTGGTGTTGCTCTACATTTCTTCTAGGTTAAAGATCTACCTATGCATTTCACATATGTTGGCCAAAGGTGTTTAGAGGTGTTGTATTCAAAATTTTGTGTGCTAGATCATTGTACAAAAGAAGTTTTGTTCACAAGTGTCTAAACAAGGCATTGCAGAGGTGTCTAGGGGAAATGTCTTTGCTCCGCATTTCTCTGTAGAGTGATTTCAAATCTTGCAGATCTGAAGCAATTTTTTTAGTGTTGGTATCTTTCTTAGATTGAAGTAGTTCGAGGTTTGGAGCTAAGTATGTTTCTTAAGAAACAATGTATAGTAGAGATGTTTGAGTGTACTAGGTGTGTACATTCTTCAAGTGGAAGTTGTTGTGAAGGATTTCATTAGATTTCAGAGTGTTTATGGAATATTTTAGATCATGTTCAAGCATGGTGTTTGGTTCGTGAGTCATCTTTGGATTAAAGGAAGCATGCACTTAAAATTTTAATGGTGTTTACACGAGTAATGATCGACCTGGTATTTACACTACTTGAGGTGGATATCTATCATTTGTAGAAGCGTGTTGTAGCATGGCGTTGTTGTTTTGGGTCCCAAATAAGAAATGGTGCGGTCCAATTTCACTTCTATCTAAAATGGAATTGTTTTTGGTTCTGATCTAATTTGAATTTGCACAGTTGATGTGCATAGCCGACCTTGGAGAAGGGTTTCAAGGTTGAAGATGGTATAAGTAAGAATTGAGTTGTTGAGGGATTACGAGATAGAAAAGAGATATGTGAATTATGCGAATTGCAAAGTGTTGGAGTAAAAATTTGAGAAGTGTAGTGAGAGATTTCATGTGCTAGACTGTTGGATGTACTGAGCAGAAAGTGTCTAAAATTCTTTAGTCAAGCTGTAAAGGTGTTGATGATATTATGGTGGATTTATCTGTTACATTGAGACACATTTCTCTGTGTAACATTCTTCTCTATCTTCTTTTCTATTTTGTATAACACGATGACAATTAATGAAATGATCATTGATCAACATTTTCTTTAATGATTCTAATACAAACCCAGAATGGAGAGACTATAGACTCAAAAAATCTCTATTATCCTTCAAATATACTCAGAAACCATACATTTGACTAAACTTACTGTCTAGACTCAAAGAATTAGATAAAGACTCAACATATCTACTCTATGTTCTTCTATTCTCTCAATGTAGCTCCAAAATTTCAACTAAAGATCACACAAATGGCCTTGAATTCCCTTTTATAGAATAAGGGAGAAAAACAAGCCACTGGCCAAATGTACACATGTCGCACTTCAATTGGACCGCTGGAAGGTATATTCCCAAATTCAGTTATATTTGTAATCATCAAAAATGGAGGGAATACACATAAGACAAAGAATATTTACATTTGCAGTTAATAGCAACTTTTCCTTTTCAAAAGCACATGTCAAAAGGAAAGCACCCAATTATCAAGCAAGATGAAAAAATGTTGTAGACCATAGGTGATTCAGCATCTCAATTAGCATCCCGCATCATCAATAGCCGATACTTCTCTGTGAAACATATGTTTTAACTTTGTAATCTCTAAGGCTAGACCTGTACAATACATGACCCAACATATGTTTCACAAACCAAACCTGCCAACATACAACCTTCCCCATTCTTCATACTCTTCCTCAGATGGCCAATCAAAATCCATAATTTTGTCCATGGCTTTCCTATAAGGGGAGTGCTTGGTTACTACTACATTGGATTCCCTGTCGAAATCCTCTAGAAAGCTTATAAGAAATGTTAACCTCCCCAAGGTGTTATTGAAGACATCAATATTAACTTCTTTGCAAATTTTATCTACCTGGGAATCAATAACTTCATCCAGTTCCCTCTTCCACATCTGCAATGGTTTCACTTCATAATTGGCCACCTCAATATCTAGTAGTGGTGCTAAATTAGTGTTTTTATATTGAGCTATCAACTCTATTATTTTTTGCTCCAATGGGGTTGCATATCCTTGAAAATTTTTCTCACTTAACTCACACACAAATTCATAAACTGGAAGCACTAGAGGGTACATATCTTCATGTTGGCCAACTCCCACTAATATCAACTTCAATCTCTTAACTCTTGGGACCCATTTATTCAAGGTTGGTATGGCCAACAACTTATCTCTTTGGGACAATCTCCTTGCACATGCCATCAAAGCATAGTTTTCATGCACACTATTGAGTCTATCCTGAATCTTCTCATTTAGATGCTTTAAGGCAGTGTAGACAACTTTTGATATGTTCTCATACATTGTGTCTTGATCTTTCTCTAGCATTTTTTTATATGTCTCAATTCACATAAGCAATTGATCTCTATCAGATGAGCTAGAGCTTGGTCTACTTAATTCTTCCTCTGCAATTGATTCTTGTTCCCGACTATATGGTACTATTGCTAAAGCCTAGATATGAAATGAATGCTTCACAGATGCCATTGGAGAAGCTGAAGGTGGGTGGCTTAAGCTAGGCTAACCCTACTCTCTCTATACTTCCTCTCTTTGTTTATAGGATGCCAATTCAGTTTCTAATGTAGCCACTTTCTGTTGGTTGTTGTCATAGTCATCCAGGAGTTCTCTTTATTTAACTCTAAGATTATTCCTTTCCAAGGTGAGACCCTCTACAGTTGACTAGGTAAACCTGAAAACATTAACAACCATGTCTACAGCTTCCGAATCTGGAGTATCATTAACTCTTTTTACAAGCATCTGTCCACTAAGTTCTAATGGCTCTGCCAAGGCTGGTTTTCTAGATGCCAAAGATAGTGACCATATCACCAATGCATCCCAATCCTCACTGAAATTTGAACCTTGAAGTGTCATTTCCAGTTCTTCCTCTATTTATACAAGAGGCCTTTTAGCCCTTCTTATGGCATCCAAAACAATAGCATCAACAATATTCCACTCTGGAAACAACAATACACCACTTTTCTTTACAAGCTCTCTGCCATCTTGGGCATTAATCTTTTTAAACTCATTTCTCATAATGCTTCTTACATTTTCCTAAATAAAATTTTCAAGAAATTCAGGGTGCAAGCTTCTTTCAATGGAAACCTTCTCTGCATAGTCTACAGTCTTGGATTTCCACCAGAAATCTTGGAATGTTGAGGTTTCAATGAAGGAATCGTCTTCCATAAACTCTTTACTGGCCTCCATCCTCAAGTCATCCACAGTATTCAATCCACAAATGTCAAGATTCCCTAATTTGAGGATGCTCTGTCCTGAACTTGAAGCAATTTCTCCTTCGTGAGGAGGCATTCCTATCTACATTTCCTCAGGGGTGACATAGATATCATCTTCATCTATGTCAGAATAATCAACCACTCCTCTTGATTCAGTTCTTTGCTTCTTTTGAGGTGGTTACTCAGGAGGGGCAGAACTTTCAAGAGGTGAATCAAGATCAATTACAGGCAAAGAGGCTTGTACAGGAGGAGTTGGCACTGCACTCTTGGGAGAGTCTGCTTTTGGCTCTTCAGAGATGACAGGGGCTATTGAGCTCCTTTCCTCACTTGCTACTTTCTTCCTCCTAGAATAAATCCTCAATTGTTTGCATGGTTGATATGGAGGTCTTTCTTCTAATGTCACTTCAACACTTTCTTCAACCACCATTTCCTTTCCTTTATCGAGAACCTCCTGCTGTTCTCTCAAAACACCAACAACATTCTCAAAATTGTCCATAACATGCATAACTTTATTGAAATCACCATGCATATTTGGCAGAGGATCATACTGGAGATTATTCTTCCTCTTAGCTTCTACCATCTTTCTATAAGCTAGGTACATCACCTTTCTTTCAACATGCTCCTCAAAATTGAAAATATTCCTAATGACATCCTCAAGGTAATCAAAAGCATGTACAAAGGTACCCATTTTCTTATCTGCTTTGAGTTTACTAATGAAGCCTTCAGGATCATGATTCCTCGAGTTCATAGTCATCAGTTTATAAGGAGCTAGTAGATGTTCTAGTTCATTCACTGTCCCTTTTGTCACAATGTAATTTGCAAATATTGTCCATTATGGGAAGAATGACCCCTTGTTGATTCAGGTAAATGTGCTTCTTGTGCAGCTCCCAAATGCCTCATGATCTCAAGGAAACCTATTCTCAAAGGAACATCTGTAGGAAAAATATATGGGCCCAAACTACTACCATATATCCTAAAAATTGTCTTATCAACATACAAAATCAAATCTCCCCAAGTATGGCTCAAATTTAGATTTGGCCTTAGCTCCCTAGGTCTCAAGAATTCATGGATTTCTCTGGGGATTCTAGGTGGTTCATATACTAAGGCCCTATTTATCTTGGACGCAAAAGCATTTCTAAACATTACAAAGTTGTACCTCTTGTCATCTTTATCCAAGATCCAGGTCCAGCACTGAACATGAAAGTCAACATCATCCTTCTTCCTTTCCAAGGTAATCTCCTTTTCAAAGGCTCTTTGTCCTTTATACAAGAACATATGCATTAACAATGAGTACCACTAGAACTTCACCCATTGTTTTCCTTATTGCAATTCAACTAAGTGATTATAGATGTGTTTAGCCAGATAAGTCCCGTAGTCATAAACAATATTGTATAGTGGGTGTTGTAGATGTGTGGCCAAGTAGCTATACTCCTTCTATAATGTGTCAGGTGGATTGGCACCAACAATTTGGTACAAATAATATACAGTCTTTCTGAAATAACTGGAAAAATAGCTTATTGGGAAAGGTTCGAGCTCTCTATCATCAATCCTAACCTTCCTCCTTTGTTTCCCAGTTCCAGTCACTGCAGTATGTAGAGGTAGCATCTTCTTTCTGATGAACACCCTGGTATTGTTGTACTCTGTTCTAATAATATCCATGTTCAAAGGGACCAAGTCTTGACTCCACTCATGCAAGTCAAAGACTTTTTCAATTTCTTCCTTGGTTATTTTTACCATGACCACCCCATCAAATGCTCTGACTGCCCTAGAAACTGGGTTATATTTTGATGTGATATCTTTCAAGAGATCCACATCCATGTACACATTGGGAACAATCAGTTTCCCCATATCCAACTTCCATGGGTTACTAAAAGGGGACCCAAGGTTCCTATTCCCGAACCAATGTTGAAACATCTGCCATCTTGTGTAAGGTACCTCAACATCCTTCATGAAACAATCTTTATCTATTAACCCTTCCTTCACAATAGGGCCATGAAACAAGACCCTTCCCTCTATTTTCTTATTTGTAGACTAGGGTAACAAATCTATCACATCCTGAGACAGGGTTCTAGACTGGGTAGAGGAAGGAGCACCTAGAATTTTGGGAGCCATGGGTTTGAATATAGAAGAGCTCTTATGGGGGAATTTTAACTACTCAACTTCCTAATTGCAATTTATGACTTAGGACGAGAGCTAATTCTGGGCAATTTACAAGGCTACGTATTTTAAAAGCAAAGATTAACTATAATTTAAAGCAATGAAAGCAAAACGATGAAACACACTCATTTTAAAATAAATTAAAAGCAAACCCTAACTCAGAAAACTGAAAAGGCATAAAATTGCGTTTATTATACTTATTGCTTTCAACCATGAAAAACCCTAATGCCAGCCAGGATAACTTCTGCAATTTGCTTCTCAACTCTTCGTATTGCCTTAGACATGTCTTCAAATCTCAAATAAGCAAGAGTCGGCTGCATACACAATTTTTAAAGGGAACTGAATAGGTTTACAGGTCACTTCCACCATTAATGCCCATTCGTACAAAGCAAAACAATTGCAATGGGCATACTTTGCATTTTTGAATACATGTCATTGATCCATAGGTGAGCTAGGCATCTTAAATGACTCAGATTGAGTCAAACTCATTTGAATTCACAACACTGCTCCAGCTCAAACGGACAACCAATAGAAATTCACTGACAAGACTCTCCCCATGTATGTGAGGGCCCCACCCACTAGTAGTCATAGAGTGCACGTGGCAGCATCTCACGGGTCTCACCATTTTTAAACAACTTGCATCTTTCCTCCACGAGTTGGCAGGGAATGGCTGCGATAATCTTTCTTCGCTTGATTAGCACCGTCAATCTCAAAGTTCTGGGCATTGAGATGGGACATAACGGCCGGACCCACTTACACGTGGTGTTCACTTCAAACAGACGAGCCAGTGGGGAGTGACCCAGATTAAATCCTATCATCTCGTGATCATCAAACCTACATGAACAAAAAAGTTAGTCTTAAAAAGGAGCCTTGACTAGGCCGATGAGAACTTACCCCTTGGGGATTTATGACTTAGACATAAGTCATTTGTATGTGAAATATTGAAGGCCGACTTTGGGAATATTTAAGACACTTTGCGACCGAGGATGACCGAACAGTCCTAAATGAAGGGGCCGGTGAGAAATTTTAAACGATGACTCAAGAGGTAACTTATATCACTGGTAACCAGAAAAACAATTCAACACAAAAATAAAACATTTGAGTATTATATGGGGACTTTGGATGACAAGGATATTCAAATAAAACCCTAAACCCTATGTGTAATCAACATACTATGTTGATATTGAGGATAAAAGACCTCGAAATATCAAGGATTTTTGGGAGTCTAACACACCATATAGACACTCCTATTTTGCAAGAAATCTACATGTCTTCAGAAGTTTAGTTCTACATCCAGAGACTTGGTACCTGCCTCCAGTTGAGATAGGTATTTACCAATCTGTCAAGAGAGTGTCTAGTTGATACTCGAGTAATTGTCTCCTTGGTTCTGACCTTATTCCTATTGCAGTGTGGGTTCATCTGCAGTTACTCTTGATTTGACAGATTCAACTCATTCACTAGTTATGTGGCATCTTCTGTAGTTGTACCTGATTCTTTCTATTAGTGCTTGTCACAGTTTGGAATTTCTTTTGGAATAGCATTTGGAGGACTCGTCATCATCCTTGGTCCACTCTACATCAGTCTTCACATTGTTCTACTTCGTCTCCTTCTTCAGTTAAGATTGGGGACTCTTGACATTGTGACATTTGAGCATTGACTCTCCATTAGGGGGGGTCGCATGGACTTTTTCATTCTCTCTTATGGGGGGTATTTTTCCTCACTCAAGGTTTTGTCCTTTCTAGAGCATGTTTCTTGTTTTGTTTCTCTCTTTTGGGGAGTATTTTTGTCCCACGTGGTTTTCTCATTTTCTCCGCTTTATGAGAGATTGCATTACATTTGTACATGGGTACCTAACATGGCCTCATAGCTAGGACCCATTCTTGCATCTTTGTGTCATTTGCATAATAATCTTCTACTCCCTAAGTTGCACTTAAGGGGGGGTGTTGGTGTAAATAAATTCTTGTACCTAGTTCATTCATTACTAGGGGACTTATTTACACATGTTAAGTTTACTTAGGTCCTAGGAAGGAATCTCTCTAGAAGGTGTTAGTTGTCATTAGTTATTATCTTATCTTTTGACAACTACTACATGTGAGATAAGATACAGAATCTAAAGATCATGTTTGAGAACCTGAGGATGTCTAAAGAATAAAATTTTACAATCTATATGTAGAGGGTGGATGAAGTTGTTAGCTCCATTAGAGGTCTTGGTGGCGAACTCAAAGAACTAGAAGTGGTAAAGAAAATTCTCAAAACTCTTCCTAAATCCTATAGTCATAAAGTGTCTGTTATTGAAGAATTTACAAATTTGAATCAATATACCAAAGATTAGTTGTATGGCTCTTTATCTTCTTTTGAGATGAGAGAATTTGGAACAAGTAGTGCAAAAGTTGAGACTGCTTTTAAGGCTTCTAAATCAAAGGAAATCAAGGAATCAAATCAGGAGGATCTTGATGAAATAGAAGCTAACTTTATAAGAAGAGTGAAGAAGGATATTGGTAAGTACAATAGTAAGTTTCTTTTCAAATATTTCAGTTGTGGAAAGATAGGTCATTATGCTTCAAGATGTCTAAACAAAGCTTTGAATAACAAAAATAAGGAGAATAAAGGTAAGATGATTAAGAAAAGCTATTATGTTAGAGAAGATGCAAGTATTTCTAATGATGAATCTGATTGTGGAGATGATGATGATGAATTCTTGTTCATGGATTTAAAAGATGAATATTTTTCTACTAAATTCGAGAGATGTGTGAAGGAAAGCCCTCTGAAGACAAAGGATAAGACTAAAGGTACTTTGGTATTTTCTTTTCATGCTAGATAGGAGAAGAACTATTGGATCATTGATAGTGGATGCTCTAATCATATGATCGGTGACAAGAGTAATTTTGTTAAACTTGAAAAGTATGATGGGGGATGTGATAGATTTGGTGATGATACATTTGCTAAGATATGTGGAAAAGGTTCTTTTCAATTTTGATGGAAAGCATAATACTAATGATTTTTACTATGTTAAGGGTTTAAGGCATAACCTCTTGATTGTTGGACAAATGTGTAGTAAAGGAGACAATCTTATGTTTTAGGATGATCTGGATGTGAGATCAGAAAAGGATCTGGAATATGGTTGCTACTGGAAGAAGGATAGATGGAAATGTTTATCAGCTTAAGGGTGTTGATGGTCATTTCAATATGACTCGGATTAATGAAATATGTCTATGGAATAGAAGAATTTATCACATCAACTTTAATATCCTAGTGAGGATAAGTTCAGTTCAAGCTATAAAATATTTTCCAAAGATTACAAAACCTATCAATCCTATTTGCAAAGAATGTCAAATTGGAAAGCAAGCAAGAAGAAGCTTCAAATGCAAAGAAAAATCTACTACCAGACTATTGGAATTAGTGCATACATATATTTGTGGTCCTACAAGAATAAGAAGTCTTCAAGGTGACAGGAATTTCATGCTTTTAATTGATGATTATTCTAGAATGACATAGGTTACTTTCCTCAAAGAAAAATCAGAAGATCTAGACAAGTTTAAAGTATTCAAAGTTATGGTTGAGAATGAAATGGATATGAAAATCAAATATTTGAGATCTGACAGAGTTGGAGAGTTCACCTCCAATGAGTTTAACATCTTTTGTGAGAATCATGGAATAAAGAGGCACTTGTATGGCTCTAGGACTCCTCAGCAAAATGGAGTGGTTGAAAGAAAGAATATGATTGTTCAAGAAGCTGCAAGAACAATGATGAAAGAGGAAAATCTATTGGAAGTCTATTGGAGAGAAGTGGTGCAGGAGCACCTTTGAACAAAATTTTTCAAACAAGGTTGATCATGTGTAGGCTTTATGATTTTGGGGTAATATGCACTAAATAAGGTCAAGGAGACCATCTATTAATTTATTGGGTCATGTTTAAGTGGTCATTAGGTGTTTAGGTAGTTTAGATTGCAAAAAGTGCAAAAATATTGAAAAGTTGTTAATTGTGCAAAAATGCAAAATTGAAAAGTTGTAAAAGGGCACATTAGGAAGTCCAACAGTCACATAGATTTGAATGGACGTTTGAGGGAGTTGGAATAGCTGGTTTTGGTGGGAAAGAAATTTAAATATGTGAAGAAGTTCGATGTAATGGTTGTTGAGACATTTTTGAAGTTTGGCACAATAATACTACTCTATTTTCATACATCTCTATTTTTTGTAGTTGCAGGGTCACTATACAGCCCGTAAAACATATTATTGATTCAAATTGAATTAGATTGCATAGTATACTATCTTATCCTTCATTTGAATCTACTTTTAAGGTTTTTTCATTAAGTTTAGTGCATTTTATAGTTAAATTTTAGAGACCGGATCTGAACTTGCAGGGGTAAGGGTTTTGAAAGTCATCAAAATGAAAAACTGACCCACTCCACTCTCTGTGGCCATTGTATCTTGTGGAATGGATCTAATACATTAGTAAATAGGTGTGTACATGTGGTGATAGTATAGGGGAGGCCTAAAGGAGTATTGGGCATGAAGCCCTAGAGTGGAAAATTGAGGTTTCCATGTGGAATTGGGTGGTTTTGATATGGGAAAGTGTGTAAAAGGTTGGGGCAGCATTATTTCTTGATTGAATAAGTATGTGTAGAGGTATGTGTACCTATTTGAGGTGTTAACAAGATTGTATGAGGGTTGGAAGTGTGGTTTTCAATAAAACCCTAGGTTTTTGGCAATAAAAGAGGGTTTCTGGTTTTGGCCCTTTGGGGTGAGGATTTCTATAAACAAATTGTGTAATCTTAGGTTTGAAAACCTGTTGAGTGTTTCCCTAGTGGTTTTAGAGGTTGGTGAAATTTTTTAAGATGAGACTATAAAATAGGCCTAATTTGAGGTCTAGTTGGTGTTAGAAACCTGTTTTGAAGAAGTTGTTGAAAAGAAACCTATTGAGTGTTTATGGTATATTGTTGAGCACCCTGATGGGTCTTTGAAATGGTATTGGTCCTGGTTTGAGAAGACCTTCTTTAAAAGATCTCATTGATTGAGTCTAATTGCAGTACTACAAGGAATTGAGGGAATTTGTTGTGATTGAGGTAATTTGAAGGATTGGAGACTTGATAAGTTGTATTGTTTGAAATTGTGTTGTTTTCAATAAGGACCTCCCTTGATTGGCATCAAGAAGCAATTCATACTACTATTTATATACTTAACAGAGTTCAAGTAAGAGAAAATAGTACAAAGACTCCCTATGAGCTAGTTATGGAAGAATTCCTACTGTCAAGTATTTTAGAGTGTTTGGAAGCAAATATTATATCAGAAGAGATGAAGATAAATTATGAAAGCTTGATACAAGGTATGGTGAAGGTATCTTACTTGGATATTCTACTAGAATCAAAGCTTACAAGTGTTACAACAAGAGATTGAGAAAGATTGTCAAGAGTGAAAGTGTGAAGGATGATAAATATTTGCAGAAGAATTAAATGATAATAGATAGATATGAATCAGATGAGTCTTGTTGCATAGAAGAATAAAAATCTAAAGAAAAAGAATTACAGATTGAAGAGGAAGAAACTTTAGAAAAAAATCCTAAAAATTCTAAGTATGTGCAAAAGAATCATTCTAAAAATCAGATCATTGGAGACAAGAACAAAGGTGTGCTAACAAGAAGGAAAGTTGTTGAAGAACAAGTAAACCTATGTTTACTTTCTAAAGTTGAACCTAAAATAGTGATTGAGGCGTGCAAAGATAAATATTGGATTAAGGCTATGGAAGAAGAATTGTTGCAAATTGAGAAGAATCAGACTTGGAAACTTGTCCCAAGACCAAAAAACAAGAATGTGATTGGAACTAAGTGGGTATTCAAAAACAAACTAAATGAAAATGAAGAAGTGGTAAGGAACAAGGCAAGGCTTGTGTAAAAGGTTACTCACAAGTTAAAGGAATAGATTTTAAGGATACATTTGCTCTGATGGTAAGAATGGAAGCTATTAGGATGTTTTTGGCTTTTGTACCACATAAGGATTTCAAAGTTTATCAAATGGATGTGAATTCTTCTTTCTTGAATGGAGAAATGGAATAAGAGGTATACATAGAACAACCATAAGGCTTTCAGTTATCAGACAAACCAGATATGGTCTACAAATTGAAGAAGGCATTATATGGATTGAAGCAAGCTCCTAGAGCTTGGTATGCAAGGTTGGATAGATATTTGATACAACAAGGATTCAATAAAGGTACCACATATAACAATCTCTACTTTAAAGTTGAAAAAGATCAAATCTTGATTGTAGTTGTATATGTTGATGACATAATTTTTGGAGGCAATGAAGCTATGTGCAAGAAGTTTGCAGAGGAAATGTACAAAGAGTTTGAAATGTCTATGTTTGGGGAGATAAATTTCTTCCTTGGATTGCAAATAAATCAAACAGATAAAGGTATTTTCATTTCATAATCAAAGTATGTCAAAGAAATGTTGAAGGAATTTGGAATGGAAGACTCTAAATCAATATGTACTCCTATGGTTATTGATTGCAATTTGAGCAAGAACGATGAATCTCCTAAGGATGATCAGAGAAAGTATAGATCAATGATTGGTGGATTGTTATATATAACTACTACTAGACTGGATATCATGCATGTAGTTTATCTTGTGGCTAGATTTTAACAAGATCCTAGAGAGGCACAAGTTGTAGCAGTGAAGAGGATATTTAGATACTTGAAGGGCACTCTGGATCATGTCTTGTGGTATCCAAAGGATAATGATTTTACTTTGAGTGCTTACACAGATGCATATTGGGTTGGTTGTGTAGATGACATGAAAAGTATAATTGGTGGTGCATTCTTTCTTGGATGTAGGTTGGTATCATGGCTAAGAAAGAAACAAGATTTAGTTTTTGTATCTACTATAGAGGTTGAGTACATTACAACATCTTGTTGCACACAGGTGTTATGGATGAGACAAATATTGAAGGATGTCAAAGTAGTATATTATGAACCAATTTCTATCTTCTGTTATAATAAAATTGCAAAAAATATTTCAAAGAATCCAATAATGCATTCAAGGAAAAACATATCTCAATCCTGTATCACTTTCTAAGAGAGAAGGTTGCAGAAAATGAAGTTAAGATTGAGTATGTGCCTACAAAGGATTAGGTTGTTGATATATTCACTAAGGCTATTCCTAAGGATACATTTGAGTATCTCTAGTAGAAGTTGGGGATCATTTCCCCTCCTTCTTTGAACTAGACGCATAAGGAGATGCATTAGTCTAGTGGATTTCAAGATCCATTCTTTTATTTGGATTGATGTTGGTGGCTACCTCTCAGGGGCAGTAGGTGGTGACATTGTCGGTTGTTGCAGTAAGGGGGAGTAAGTGTTGCCATTGTGCATTGGTTGTTGATTGGTGCAATATGGTGTGTGCTTCTAAGGGGGAGTATGCAGAGAAGTAATGGAATAAGAAAGTTTTAGACTAGTTGTGAAAAGGTTGATTGATGTCAAAGGAGAAATATAAGTGATACAAATCTTTAGTCCTTTGCCATTGATGTCAAAGGGGGAGAGAGAGTCATGTGAAAAAGATAAGCTATCCAAGGTGAGAGATTCATATGAAAAAAATACAGTTAAGGAGAGAGAGAGAGAGAGAAGAGAGAGAGAGAGAAAGATGTTCATTTTTCAGAGGAGAGAACAGTATAGTAAAAGGGAGAGAATGTAATGAGTTAGTTGAGAAAAGAGAAAAAGGAAATAGGTGTGGACTAGAGTTGTGTTTTTTATGGTTTTTCACATCATGTGTTTCCATCAATGAAAAAGGGGGAGATTGTTGCAAGTATGAGCAGATTGGTGTTGTCATTGATGTCAACAAGCTTGTATTGTCATTGGTGTCAACTATATTAGAAGGAAGAAGACCATTATTGAGGGAGATTGTTGCATTGATGATGCTTTGATTAGTTACATTATGTTGTCATTAGTAAGCTACTAATTTCAACCTCTAGTGTTTCTTTGATAAGATTTTGTGTATGGTTGAAGAAATGATGTAGGTGATGAGGATGCATCTCTGATGCTTGGCTTTCAAGTTCTTTTGAAAAAAAATGATAAAAAGAGGAAACAACATGTGTTGCAGTGTTGTTTTAGGTTGCAGATAGTGTTTTGGTGTTGCTCCAGATTTCTTCTAGGTTGAATATTTTCCAGTGTTTTAGATATGTTGGTTAGAGGTGTTTAGAGGTGTTGTATTCAGAATTTGGTGTGCTGGATCATTGTGCAAAAGAACTTGTGTTCACCAGTGTGTGAACAGTGCATTGTAGAGGTATTTGGGAGAAATATCTTTGCTCTATGTTTCTTTGCAGAGTGGTTTCAAATCTTGCAGATCCGAAGGGGTTTTTTTAGTGTTGGTATCTTTCTTTAGTTGAATTCATTCAAGGTTTGGAGCTAAGGAAGTATGTTTCTTAAGTAACAGTGTATGGCAGAGTTGTTTGAGTGTACTAGGTGTTGAAATTATTTAGGTGGAAGTTGTTGCAAAGGATTTTGTTGGATTTAAGAGTGTTTGTGGAATATTCTAGATCATGTTCAAGCATGGTGTGGTTCATGAGTCATCTTTGGATTAAAGAAAGCATGTACTTAAAAGTTTAATGGTGTTTACATGGGTAATGACCAACCTTGCTTACACTACTTGTGGTGGATATCAATTATTTGTAGAAGCATGTTGTAACGTAGTGTTGTTGTTTTGGGTCCCAAATAAGGAATGGTGTGGTCCACTTTCACTTCTATCTACCACAGAAGGGATTTTGGTGCCGACCTAATTTGAATTTGCATGGTTGATGTGCATAGCTGACCTTGGAGAAGGGCTTCAAGGTTGAAGATGGTATAAATAAGAGTTGTGTTGTTGAGGGATGTTGAGATAGACAAGAGAGATGCAAATGATGTAAATTACAAAGTGTTAGAGTGTGAATTTGAGAAGTTCAGTGTGAGATTTCATGTGTTAGATTGTTGGATGGAGTGAGAAAAGGTGTCTATAATTCTTCGGTCAAGCTATGAAGGTGTTGATGATATTGTGGTATATTTCTCTATTTCATTGAGATGGAATTCTCTGTGTAACATTCTTCTCTATCTTCTTTTCTATTCTAGTAGTGAGCCTTTCTTTCTTTGGGCAGTAATCCCTCCAATAGTGATCCCTATTGTATTCGACATTGAAGTTACTTTATATTGTGAGCTAATCCTCACTATGATTTTTCCATCTTGGGTTTTCCACATAAATTCAATGTTCTCTTGTGCATGGTGTTGATTTGTTTTAGTTTCTGTTATTTTCCTTTCATGCTAAAAAAATTATAACAGATTAAGGTTTAATTAAGTTAATGTAGATCTAAATGTGTATGAGGGTTTTGAAGGTTTAAGGTAAAACTAATTCACCACCCCTCTCAGTTGTCTTGTGCATTCAACATTACCGAGGGTACTATCTAAGACAGACAAAAGGAGTTGATTTTGTAGTAGATTTCAAGGAAATAACTCTATAGTATAACCTCTAGCCTTAAAATTTTCTTGAGGTCAAGCAAATGCTTTAGTTGGGGGGAATGATGGGCCTAGTTAATAACTAGTTTTCTTCTATTTAGTTCATATATTTTAGCATTTCAAGCTACTTATTCTATAGACATTCCTGAAACTTATATATCTTTTATGTCTTCTATGTAACCTAAACTAGACTTTGATATGTGGAAATATAATTATGATAAAATGATGTTTGCATGGATAAACATGTGAATGTGTATGAAATTTAGTATGGATTTGTGTTTAACTCATGGTTGTTAATGATGTGTATACTTTATATGGAACTAACCTGTTGCATCCAAAAGAACTATAGCCCACAACAATTGGATTGACCAACCTGCAGCTAAAGGATTCTAGGGAGATTGCAGGGAAGAGTATTGATTACTAAAAATGTGATAGTTATAGGAAATGATGGAAGCAATCATTGAATTGGTCAAATATGAGTCACCAGATCATCTAATAAGATTACTGGAGGAAGAATAAGTCTATACTAATAAGGAAGCTAATGTGACAGTTTTCACAGAAAATGTCTCTATCAAACCGTTAGGGAAAAATTTCAATTCTATTTCTCTTCTTTTGTCTTTTTTAATTATAGTTGTAAAGACTAGTCCTCTCCCTATCCTGAAGGAGAGTGGACTTATGCATTTAATTTCTATTTTTAGTCCTTACACAAATAAAAATTCTCCCGATCCTATATATTTGGATTGGTGGTCAAAGAGTAGATCTAGTTAGAGATACAATTTCTTGTTCTAGTTTTGTTTTTAGTAGACAATCTTTCATTGTTAGTTTTTATGTTATTCAATTGCAAATGGATATGCACTCTTGAATGAGAGGTTTGTAGAGACTCTTATCATGTTATAAGAGTTTGAATTCTATGCAATAAATGCATTTCAGTTTACTATTATGAATAGTTGATTCAAGTAGCGTACATTTGATTTTCCCTCATGGGAACAACAACTCGGGCAAGGGCCACTCAAGGTATTGTTCACCCACCTTGAATTTTTTTATTAGATTAGACGATTATGTTGTATTCATTTCAAGTAAATCTTAATTACATGTACATGAATGATATTTTGTACCATGAATTATGCTCTATAATGTTTCCTTGAGTTATTCTTCAGACAAGTCAAGTAGGTTAGGAGTCATAATCAATAGAGTTAGTGAGTTACAAAATTCAGATTAAGTCGAAGGTACCCATCGCATAAGAAGCAGATTAAGTTATTTTCCCTATTTTGTAAGTTAACACTTTATTTCCTTTTCCAAACTTTACTATTTTTTGTACATGAGTAAACTACATATACTCACTGATATAGGCTGTGTAGAGTCCATGAATTCACATACAATGCCAACATCATCAAAAGCTTACGAAGCCCTGATTGATAATTAAATGAATCCTTTTCAAGTGTTTGGTGAATTGTTCAGCTAGGAACCTCTCCTATGAATTGTGTGTCTAACACCAAGTTGACTAAGCATTAGTTAGGTCTTACAACTGCTCTAGATCTCTATTTTTAAAAATATCCCTCTTTGACTATAATATCATGAAGATGAGATAAAAGTTCATTTTCCTATATCTAAAGCAAAGAATCCATACCTTTATCATGAATCTCCTTCTGGACCACATCCAAGTTATTCTTAATGGTTTCCTTATTTTTAAAAATTTGACCAAAATATCCTTTATTCCATTTATGCACATTGGTCTTGACATAAGACAATTTATTAGCCACCCTAAACATTGCAGGTGCATCAATTTTAATCTACCACCACTAATTTATTATATCCTTGAGATCTAGATGCTTGATCCGCATCTTTTCAAATCTAAAGGGGAACCTTTTCTTTCTACCCAAAATTTCAGTAGGGAAAGAAATTGAAAAATGGTTTGATCCAAGTTTGGTTAGGGTTGAAAAAGAACAAGAGTAATTAGAGAACCAATCCATTGAGATAAGAGAACAATCCATCTTTACCTGGATAAGATCCACACCCACACAATGATTTGAATAGGTATAAGAAACACCTTGGAGATTCAAGTCAAAGAGAGCTTGCTCATGAACAAAATTCATCAAGTCAAATATACTATCTAAAGGAGTTTGAGAACCTCCCATTTTTTAAACCTCTTTGAGAGGGGTATTAAATCCCCCATTACCAAACAAGAACTCTCCTAATAAGTTTTTTGAAAGAGGCTAAGCTTATTCCAAATCCTTTTCCTCACATATTTATTATTTGGAGCATATATGTTTGCAATAATCTAGGAAGTATCATCCTACAAATGAGAGAATTGAGTATCCAAATGATTAGATTCTTCAGTTAGAGAAACTCCTTTAACAATATCAAGATTCCAAAAAGTATCAATCCCGCCTAAAGCTCCATTAGAACTATTTCCATGAAAACCACAATCCTTGAAAAGATGGTTTTTTATATTTTCTAGCTTATCACACCACATTTTAGTTTCTTGAATAAGAATAATATGTGGTTTATGATCCCAAATAAGATTGGATATGAGGTCATGTTTATGAGATTTATTTAACCACCTAATGTTCTAGGATATAATATTCATTATTTCTTGTGTGAGGTGCTCTATAAGCACATTTTAAAAAGGGTTTTTTAAACCCCCTTTGTTATTTCCTTTTTCTTTCCCTTTCCCTATTTTTTGGGACAAGGGTCTTCCTTGACCCCTCTACTCAGTACCATATTTCACTTTTTGATAGTTTCTCATGATCACTCCTTGGGTATTAGGCACAAAATTTTGAGACTTTTTCTTATTCTGACCGTTTACCAAAGTAAAGGGTTCCTCATCTAGGGCTCCCAAATCTTCCCCCTTAGACTCCTCAACCACCTTAAACCCCTAAAGCCCATCACTCTAAAATGGGGAAAAGGAGTTAGGAATTCCACTGCCCCTACCTCTAAATTATTCATAGGGATAATCTTGTAATCTTCTTTCAAAATTAGGTCCTTCTCAAAATCTCCCATATTGGACCTCAAAGAAATATCCTCTTGGAATAGATCATTATCCACATGCGAGGGAGGAGAGGAAACCCCTGATACATCCAAAGTTTGGGATTTTGGATTCAAAGTCGCCATAGCCTCCGTCATTGTTGCTTTCGTCGACTCAAAACCTCTAAGGATTTCCCTAGAAGGTTAGGGTCCTTCTCAAAAGAAACAACATTGTCAACAACATTGCCTAACTTCTCTCACCATACTTTCAAATTAGGTTTGGGTTTCTTTATCATGCAATTTTTTTCCTAATGACCCATCTTTTTACACAAGAAATAGGTAAATGGAATAGATTCAAATTCCACCATCTTCTCCCACTCACCAAGTTTAGACATAATATTAATTGAAGTAGGCAGGTTGGTTGATTGCTCCACATTGACACAAATCTCAGCATAGACTAGGCACCTTCAAGAGATAGTCAAATCATAAATAATCAACAATTGACCGAAAGCACTAGCAATGCCCTTAAAGACTTATTCATCTGAGAATTCCATTGGAAGACCAAGTAATCTCACCCACATAGGAACCATATTAAAAGAACATTTTGAAGCATCAAACCCTATTTCCCATTTCTTCGAGGCCAGAGTAGATTTACTAATAAGCCACAACCCTCTAGAAAGGATATTCCACCTATCTTCCTCACAAGAGAAAGAGAAGGAAAATAATCATTTGAGATCATAGTGGAAATATCAACATGCCATTTAGTTTTCTATTTCGTAAGGGCCCAAGATCTAACCAAATCAATATTAAGTCTAAGACCCAAGATTCTACCCACCAAACTCATCTCCATAAAAGAAACACCCTTCTCAATAATACAATCGGGGATAGAGAGTGAAAATTCACTTGAACCATGATTCAAGGAAAACTGGATCGAAGAGGAAGAGATTTTCCCTTTTGGTTTAGTGTCAAGAGCTGACCATTTATGGATTTTCTTTGAAAAAGGGTCTCAACAAGACCTTCTAAACCCTTCTGACCACCATCACACAAACCTAGTTCATTAACCTTGGAGGAGGCATTGTATGATGTACCTCTAGGGTCTAGAGGTACCTCTATTTCAACCCCATCTTTAAGGCATATCCTGTTACCCGACATCTCTAGGGAAAAATCTACCACTAGGCCCTCACTTGCAAACTGACAGGAACTGACCACCAAACTAGCAGCACTGCAACTGCCAGCCAACCTCCCATCATCTACAACCCTACCACTATTCTGATTCAAACCACCATTTCTCGCTTCCTCACTCACTTCCACCATCTTTATTAGAAGCATTTCTATTTTGTGCATAATTTTTTTTTTCCATTATGTTATTTTCCATAGTTTCTAGTTTTTATTGTTTCATTCTTTCAGATCTCATTCACAAAGCTACCAAGAATTTCCTTTCTTGGCCAAAGATTAAAATAAAATATAGGTTTCCTAACCAAGATTGGGAGACCTTTCAAGCTATTCTTGATGGCATTCCTCCTTAAATAATCCACAAAATTAGGGTTGAGTAGTTCAAGCCTTGGTAGAAGGATTAGAAATAGTATCCTCATACATCATTTCATAATTATAATCTCTATAAAGGATAGTTGTGTTTTTTTCCTCAATTTCATATGGTTAGTTGGCTAAATCATTTCTAGCAACTTCATTCTTTTATAGGAACTTGGCATCATAGATTTTAGGCTATCTAGTTGGCTATTCTTTGGAATAAATTGACTTAATTTTCTTGGTGTATTCTCTATCATGGTTTTCCACTTGGTTTTTTTTTAATGCATTTGGGAGTTATTAACCTTCATTGTCCATTTTTTGGATAATTGGAGACTCTCAAACATCTTTTCTAGTTTTGCACTAGAGTTCAAAAAGCTTGAAATTGGATTCATAATTTTTTTAGTCATTTTAGTACTCCTTTTCATGTCACATGGTTTTGTTAGTGGATTGGACTTGTCTCCCTTTCAAGTATACCTAAATTCAACATGCTTTCAAGTGGAGATTCTCTTCAACATTTAGAAAGATAGAAAATCTATTATTTTCTCAAGATGTTTTATCAATGTTCTTTTTTCTCATTACACCAAACAGCGTGATTTTCTCTAATTTTGTTATGCAAATTCAATTGCAAGCTAGTAAATTTGTAATTGAGATGACCCATTTGCAGGAGCTTTTAGACCACCGGGGCAACACTTGCTACACTAATTCAAAATTTCATCTCCTTCCTCTTCCCCTCCTTGAGGATGTCAATAAGATTGCAACCATTTTGTCGAAAGAGTCCATGGTTTCTAGTCTCATAACTCTCAACCCCCAAGAAACAAAGATAATTTTTCTTGTAGTTAGCTCCAACCCCCATAATTGTCATTTGCCTCCTCTCATGTGTGTGTGTTACTCCTAGTTGGCCCTACTTTGGCAAGGTTCCTTGCCTAGAGTTGGTCATTTCACTAATACATGCTTAACAACCTTCGAAAGATATTCATAAAGAATAGGGTACTCTAACTAGTTGAGAGTTGGTTGATGATAATCCTACCCTTGATGACGTATGATGAAAACTTGATGATAAAAACCCCCCTCTCCTAAAATTACTTTAGTGGCTTAATTTTAAAGATATATTTGAGCTTGACCCTATAAACTTTTTTTTTTAATTAACTAAAAGTTGAATAAACTTGTTGGTAAGAAAATATAGAATAAACTCTAAATAAATAAAATAAAATAGAATAACTATTTTTAAGTAAAATAAAATAAAACAACTCTTTCGTAAATAAATAAATTGTTTATGTGAACAAAAGAAAATAAATCAAAAAGTATATCTCTCATTTTATTGATAGAATAGATGAATTTAAGTCATCTATACTAATAATGTGTTATTTAAAAAACTTAAAGTCAAGGCAATAAGATTTAAGAAATCTCTCGTAACACAATAACATAATCTATTTTTTCTTTATAATAAATCCATATTTTATGAATAATAATTCACACAAATATTTTATAAGTAATAATTCACACAAATCTATCTTTTATGAAAATGAATGATTCACTTAAAACTCATTATATTTAAGTGATGCTCACAATCACAAAACATGAAATTCTTACAAGATCAAACGAACTTTTATATTTTTTCTTTTGTTTTTCATTCATTTATGGCAGGCTACACCAAAGAACAATCACCACTGGAGAGGAAGGCGCGCAGAAAATCCATGGCAGTCATGGCACATTTCAAAGGGCCTCCACACAAAGGCTTCTTTTTCGCCTGCATCACTGCCCGTGCTCTCTTTTTTTATTGACATCATTAGATATATTTCAGGGGAAGACTTTTTTTATCTCAAACGGATTTTGCTTTCCTAGATGCATCCACCCTGGGAGACGTGTCTGACAAAAATAAAATTTTATTATTATTATCATATATGTTTTTATTAACTTCACTGGCAGGTGTAACCCAATCCATTGTTCATGCCAGCAGACAAAAATGGGAGCTTCAGATGAGAGTATGGACAAGCATGAGCATAGTTTGACAGAATGCCTCATGAACATGCAGTCTCATGGGACCCAATATGCAGAAAATGTTTTATATGTATATATAGATATTATATGTGTTATTATTTTTTTGGTTCAAGTAATTTCTTACAATTTATATGTGAACCATACAAATCATGTGCATGAGAGTATATATATATATATATATATATGAATCAAATGAATATCTTTATTTTATAATTAACAGATCTAGTTATTTGAATCGTAAAATTTAATATTGTAGTTTGCAATTTTTTAACTTGTAGTATGTTATAATTAGACAAAACAGATAAACAAATAAGCTAAGATCTATTTTTGTTAATTACGTCGAGAGGTGTATTACAATGGCATCCATCAAAAAGCAAAATTCAATGTAAGGAAAAACTCTTTAGTTTGAATTTGACGTTCAAATGACATGCAACTAGCATGTAACTACATTCATTGTATATATACATTTTTTCAAACAAATTTAAAGTAGATTTAAAGTAGATTTAAAAACAGTTTTAAATCGATTTGATATCTTATTCACTTTAAAATACTTATTTTTATATCATAATCAATTTTATAATAATTTCATTTTTATTATTTATTTTTTTGATGAATAGGCAGCTATCTATATTAATTCAAATATAAGATATATATTCACAAAAAAAGAGTGGGTGGTAGAGAGGCACACCCCAAAAGTAACATGGGCCACGCCCAGAAAATTAACAGAGTACGTGGGCTAAACCCAGAAGTCCAAAAAATAACAAGATAAAAGGCCATTAAGCGGTCAGAGCAGTGCTAGCAGAGCCAGGAGGGTCTCTATCATCCAAATTTTTCCCCCATACATCAGCAAGGTCTGGAGTGACGTCAAGAGGAGGACCTCAACCATCATCAACATCTTTTTTTTCTTTATCTTCTTCCTCGCGCCGGGGCGAGATTGCAAGCGCCATACACGGGAAAGCTTTACCAGTAACTGGCCACCCAGAGCCAGAAGTAAGAGGATCATCAGAGGGCCACCCACCACCACCGCCGCTCCCCGAAGCACCGCTAGAATGCCACCCCTAAGTAGCCCGCAGCGGAGGAGAGCGGTTTCTCCGAGGAGTGCAAGAATCTCGCCGAGGCGGGGGTTGTGAACAGGGACGCGTAGAGCCACTCCGCTGTCGGCCCCTAGAGAGCGACTGGCTGCGGGAAGAGGTGGGTGAAGCAGGGACCTGAACAACAGTACAAGGGGCATTGCCCTAGTGGTCCAGAAGAACCTGGAGGTGAGCAATCTCAAGTGCAACTTTATTTGCTTGCACTTGAACCTATAAAAACACATTAGAGCAAATCATAGCTTTAGCATATAAAGATACATGAATATCTATTTGAGAATGTGAAAAAATGCAAGCATTTATGTCCTTCCAAATATTGAAAAGAATTTCCACCCTAAAAGTGTGCCAAAGTTGGGTGAATTTTGTAGGAATTTTGGGAGAATCTCCAAGTAACACCATATGCTAAGAGAAAGGTTCTGGCCGAAAGGGCCGAAAAAAGTCATGAATCCAAGTCCAAAGTTGTTGAGCTCTGGGAAAAAACTAGAAAATATGCTTAAAATTTTCAGCTTTCCCACAAAAAGGGCAACAAGGGTCCCGGACCCCCAGGTGGACCAGCTGAGAGCCCATAGGAAAACCCTGGAAAATAATACATTAGGAAAAATGGGCAAGCTTCGGCTCAACACTTGCATACCAAGTGGCAACAAATCTCTTATGTCAGACATGAGCGGGAGATTGAAGAAGCCACCTCTGGTTCAAACTCTGAATCATAGGAAAATGTGGTGAGAGCCACCTATAACCAAGTCGAGGCTTGTAGTTCCTGAAAGGAGTGTCTGGAAACCACTTCCAATCTTTCTACCAAGGTTTGGTTCCACAAATTCCAACCTTATGAAGCATTTCAGCAGGAATGGTATTCACCAGACCATCATAAGTAGCACGGTCCTGGTTATGAAGCATGTACTAGGCACGAAAAGTATCCCACAACATGATACGCATGGTGGGTCTGGAAAAAATTAGTTGCAAGGTATGGATACCCTTCTTGTGAAATCTGAGCGCCTTAAGCCCTGGTGACTTAGCCAGCAGTTAACCATTGCTAGCAAAAAGAGGCGACCACCAAACATTGTGCTGGTTAAGAGAGAGCTCATCTCGAAAACCAGAGCCAGCCCAATGGAGCCAAGGTTTGACAACTTCCCAGGCCCGCCAGATGCTTTTGGCCACAAACATCCCAACAACCTAGATTGGTTCATTCATGACCAGAAGGATTTGAAATCCAATCCCCTTCTAGGTAGATCTATGAACAGGGAAGCCAGATTGAATACTATGCCTAAGAAGAATTTTCCAGGCCTCGTCCCCAGTAAGGGCACAAATAATCCATTTAACACATAGAGCAGTCCCTTGCCGTTGAGTAGAAAGTAACTCGAGGCCTCCCGAATCTCGGGAAAGACAATAGAATTCCCAAGCCACATGATGAAACCCTTTGTGAGTTTCAAAGGAGGCCCAGAGAAAATCACGAAGTAGCTTCTCAAGCTTGCCATAGGCAGCTTTGGAGGGGGCCCAACAAGAAGAATAATAAACATGGGTGGCCGCCATGATTTTGGAACACACCTGGAATTTCCTTGCTAAAGAGGGGCTTAGTAACCCAATAAATAAGCTTCTACTCAACTCTGGAGAGCACGGCTTGCCAAAGCTCAGCCGAAGATGCCTAAAAAGAAAAGGGAATGCCTAGAAACTGAAAAACTTTACCAGGCCCAATCCACTTCCAACCATACTGTTGCAGCCACGGTGGGGAGGGCAAGATAGATTGTCTATAACACAAAGTTTTATGCCACTGGATGGCAGAGCTGGAGGCAAGACAGAAGGTGTTAAGACACTCAAGAGCCGCTGCAATGGAATCTCCATCCTCTAGAAGGGTTAGGAATGAGTCATCAGCAAAATGGCCATTAACAAGCTGAGTCTGAGAGTTGGGTAGAGAAATGCCCTTGACTCGCCGCTGGGAAACCACATTGGCAAAAAGATAACCAAAACCCTCAGCTGCAAGCACATATAAAGAGGGGGCCAACGGGCACCCTTGCCTGATGGAATGAAAGATTCCAAAGGCAGAGGACTGACGACCATTGATGGTGATACAAGCTGAGGCATCTAGAAAGAGCATTCGAACAAATTGAATGAAATTGGGCTCAAACCCTAAGGCTTGCAACATAGCAAGAATAAATGGCCATTCAATAAGATCATAAGCCTTGGCAAAGTCAATTTTAATGAACACGGATTTCTGATTTGAGCATCTGGCCCATTCCATGCCTTCCCAAATAGCGATGATATTATCCAAAATAAATTTGGATTTGATGAACCCAGTTTGTTCCGAGCGTACGATCTAAGGTAGAAGATGGAAAATTTTAAGAGCCAAAGCCTTGGCAATAATCTTATAGGAGACATTAAGAAGCGTGATAGGTCATCAATTACAGATGTCTTCTGGGTCACCTGGTTTAGGTATGAATTTTATGTTACCTTTATTGATTAAATTACCCAGGGAATTAGAGTGAAACGCTTCTAAGTAAACTTGATGCAGATTATGGCCAATATCATCCCACATGGCTTTGTAGAATTCATAAGGGAATCCATCAATTCTCGGGGCTTTGTCATTAGCCATGGAGTACACAGCCTCTTTGAGATCATCAACTGATAAAAGTTGATCACAAAAAAATTTCTGAGCTAAAGAAAGCTTATTTGGCACAACAACAAGGCAATCCTGAAGGGCTTGTTGTCGCACAGGCATGACTTCCTGTGTAGTGAAAACTTACTCATAATGACGCACAAAGGCCTGGAGAATGTCAGGAAGCTCAGAGAGCACTTGAGCACCATATTTTATTTTTTTAATGCCCAGGGATGAGTGCCTGGCACACAGAGCCAAGAAAAATTCTTTGGAGGCACGATCATCAACTTTTAGCCAGTGTAACTGGGCTTTGATTTGCGCTCCTCGAGCAGCATAGCTGTCAGCAATTTTTTTTTGTGCCTTAGCTCCGCCACCTTGACTTGTAAGGAAGGAGAAAAGGGATTGGCCGCCAAAGCCTCGGAGGTGGCACGGAGGTCAGCGGTGGTAGCCTTATAAGACCACCAACGAAAAAATAGCCAACTGGCGCCCATAAATGTGCAAAAATCTAGTCGTGTAGATGATAGCCTCATTCCACCAAGAAATCCAGCTTGTATGATGAGCTGGCCTGCACTCCAAATTCCAAACTCTGCGAATGTGGGCTAGGGTAGGCTTGTGGCAGAGTAAGGACGTGTTTAAAAAAATTTGAGTTTTACATGTACTAGGCTGTCAAGTCTCCCATTCAATGCAGAAGGAAATGGGGAAATGATCTGACAAAGTCACATCCACTAATGGTTTAACCAGGAGAGAGGAGCTGTCAAAAGAGAAAAAATATTGCATCGAGATCATGGCATGATCAAGGTGCTTAAAATTTTTGTCAGAACCAACTCGGTAATTGCGCTAAGTGTGCCAGAGAGAATGAAAATGGCGGTGACCAATATTAGGATCAAAAAGCCCCAATTTATTGCGCATGTAAGACCACGCCTCCCTTTCCCTAGCTATCCATCTGAAAGGAAAAGTGCCATCTTTGTCAGATGCCATTTCTACCATATTGAAGTCCCCATAGAGCAACCAAGTAGCAATTGGTAAAGAATCAACAATCCAACGCCAGAGCAAAGAGCATTTCATAGCATCATTAGAAGCATAGACATTAATAATCCCAAAGGAATGGTTATCAATGTTGATGAGGATCCAGACGAGCCGATGAGTGGGATCAAACCCATGGTCGACCATAGAGGAGTGCCACCATGGGGCCAAAAGGGTGACAGCTCCGCCATGCCCAGCATCGTGGGTAGTACAAAACATTTTACTGGCTGGCCAAATAGAATGACTAGCCGCGACAAGCAAAAAACTAGAAATTTTTACTTCTTGGAGACAAAGCACTTCAACACCAGGGTATTTGCACAAGGTATCCCTGACAGAATACTTTCTGGAGAGGTCTATCAGACCTTGAACATTCCATGAAAGGAACTTCATGAGTGAAACTCCTCCGCATTTTTGAAACATGATTCCTCTTCAGTCAGAGAAGAGAAACGATTCTATAAAAATATTGCCGAAACTGATCCAATCTGGATGGACGGGGAGGACATCCTCCATTTTTCATGAACATATTCCCCTTCTTCCCTAGGAGGGGAAGGGTTGCAAGAACGCCTGTGAGCTCCTAGCATGGGAGAAGCCACATTCGGCTGTGAAGCCACATTTGGTTGTGTTAACATGATAGCAGCCAGTCGAGGTGTAGCCTTTGGCCTAGGTTGCTACGAAACATAATCAGCTCCAACCGAAGCTTCTTTCCCCTTCACAGAAAGGTTTGAAACATCTTTCACTGGCTCAGAGGTCACGAGACCTGACCCAAAACCAGTGGACTTATTCTTTCGATTTGTAACTGTAGTCCATTTCGCATCAGGTTTGGCAGTAGATGCAGCCGCCAAATGAGGCTTTTCAGCATCTTGTGGTGGAGAAGGTGTATGAGGCACTGCTAAGGGGCAATCCTTTATCTTATGGTCCGCAGACTGACACCTATAGCACGTGTTGGAAAAATTAAAATAGGTGACCTTCTGGGTGTTGCAGAAAGCTCCAATTTGGATATCAATGGAGTCCTTTAAATCTTTGGAAAGGTCAACTTCCACACAAACCCTCTTTTTGGGGCAGGCCTGAAAGAACCTATCTAGCTCAATGCAAATAAATCTCCCCAGTGAGGAGACTATACTATCCAAGAAAGGCACACAAGGCAAAGGTAGACTAGGAAATTCAATCCAGACTGGGATCCGCAACTTGGTGTCATCTGAGACAGCAAAGTCACGGGTCCATGCTTGAAAAACTAATAGAGAGGACTGGACATACCAGGGCCCATGGCTTAAGATGACCTGCACATGGTTGACCTTCGCAAAGCGGAACAAAACAAAACCCTTGGTTAAGTTTTGGACCATATCAAGGCGGACCCCATGACGAACCCAAGCCTTGTTAACCCAATCTTTAAGCACACTTTCAAGGGGAGTTCTCCCAACAAAATACCCAACAAGGGTGTACTACTCAAGCCATTGATAGGCATAATCAAAATATGGTAAAGGAAAAACCACATCAGCTGGTGAATCAGAGCACTTACCTCATGAAAGATTTTCAGAACAAATTTTTGGGGACGTTTGTTCGGAGGAGGAGCCATTGATTATTGCCATCGAACCACTAACACCAACAAGAACTGCTAGGTTAGAACCGGTTGAAGGCATATTAAAACAAGAAACCGCAGTAAATGCGGCTGTACACACAATAAAAGAGGGTTTTCTTGTGCAGGAAGCACAGTATGACACAAAAGGGTGACCGTAGAAAACACAAAACCCTAGCAGAGCTCATACACCCCGTTCAATCTCCTTTCATTTTTATTATTATTAATACTAAAATTTAATATTAATAATTATAATTAATTTAATTATAGTAATTATTGTAATAAATTAGTATTTATATAACATTATTATTTATATAAAATACGTCAAGTTATCCTTCTTGAGGCACTTATTACGCCGAGAGTTATGACGAGAGGCATATTATGCAAGTGGCGTAATGTTGTTTTTTTAGATTTTAAAATCAATTTAATTAAAAAAATAAATTAAAACTAAATACTTAGCGTCATTTAATAATTTTTTAAGTTTTTAGGGTGAACATTTATTTATAGTAGTAACATGAATATATTTTTTATAATTATAACAAATTTCAATATATTTATTTGTAATTTTTTTTGTTTATTTTTCAATAGTTTTTAGTTTTTTTTGCTTTGATTTTAAAGCAGTTTTAAAGCTATTTTATTCACAAATTCATGAAGACCTCTATTAAAATAAATTAAAACTAAATACTTAGTGTCATGTAATAAATTTTTAAGTTTTTAAAGTGAACATATATTTATAGTAGTAACACAAATATATTTTTATAATTATAAGAAATTTCAATGTATTTATTTGTAAATTTTTTTATTTTTTTTCAATAGTGTATTTATTTTATTTTTATTTATTTTTGAATAGTTTTTAGTTTTTTTGCTTTGTTTTTAAAGGAGATTTAAATCTGTTTTATTCATAGTTTTCTTTAGATGTTCTTAGATCTTTGAATTCATGAAGACCTTTATTAAAAGAAGTTGTTGAATCATAACCATTTCAAAACTTCGTGGTTGCAGGTTTGGCTTTATTCTCTTGGAGTTGGATTTCTCATAGGTTTGGCTTTACATTTTTTTGGATTACTTGAATTTAGTTATCACAAATTTGGCTTTAGTCATGTTGAAACTAATTGCATTGCTATAACCTATTGTTGTAATAAAACAAAACAAAGATTCGAGGAGTCGTAAGGTTTATTGTTTTTTATTTGTGGTTGTTTTATTATTGAGTGGGATAGAAAGTCTCCCAAGTTGAGTCTGTTGGACTTGCTAGGGTTCATTTGGTTTGGAACTTAGCAAGGTTACATTTTTTTAATATTCGCTAGAATCAAAACTAGGGTTTGGTTACCTTATCTTGTATCTTTGTGAAGAAAATACATAAATTTAATATTTGATCTTATCTTAATTGAAAATTGTATCACATTTGTTTAAAGAAGAAATTGGACATATGTATTGAAAATCAAATTATAATTAAAATAAGTCAATTCAAATTTCATAGGGAACTCATAAGACAACTAAGCATCTTTGCGTTTAACCTCTAATGTTCTATTGAGTCTTTTCTGGCTTTATTTCACTATTGAGTCTTTCCACCTAATTTATTTTTCTCATATATTATTTGATTGATTGAAACGGTGATAGCATATGGACAATTTATTGTTTTGAATAAGTTGATGAAAATAGGCAGCTCGAGAAAAGATAACTCTCGATGTATTTTATATATATATTAATATTTAATATATGTATGCTAGGGATACATACAATGAAATTTTGTTTAATATTATATTTCTTAGCAATTATCCTCTCTTAATATTTTACAATGAATAATATTTAGTGTCATTCTTTCTTTGTTCATATTTATTTTTCTGCATTTTAATAAAAAAATTTGAGGGATAAATGCTTTTGTCCCAGAGCTATGAACCAGTGAGGTCACAATCAAGATACCTCATCCCCAACATAAATACTCAACAATTACACCCCAATGGGGTTTGAACCATGATATCAATAACAACATCACAACAATGGAACCATCACACCATGCCACTATTGGCTATTCTAATAATTATTTCAAGGTAGCATAAATATTACTTTTTTTTCTTTCAACATAATAGATTTAGTAGTTTTCAAATCATATCTTCAAGACAAAATTTGTGAATGTTACTGTTATGCACCAAATTTGCACCATGCTGAAACTTTTAAGCTCAGTAATATGGCATAACATGGGACTCAAATTCTACATGTGGGATATGCAATACTGAAAATGGGACCTTCGGATTCTAGGTCGGTTCTTGTTAAAAAAAATCTATTTTGCTCTTCAAACCTAAAGATTTTAGGGGAAAAAGGGGAAGAAAAGAGATAAAAGAACTTAAGGATTGAAACTAATTAATGGGTGATGCACCAAAATCACTTCCCTTAGCACAGAATGAACCCACAGCTATTTATATGATGATGCAATAACTAGTAAAACCCTCAACACATGAATATTTCAAAGGAAGATCTGAGATCAGAATGATACTTAAAGGATGTTAATCATAGTAAATACATCTAGAAATTAATACAACCTTTAACCTGTGAAGAGAATTCCTAGTCACAAAGATGCCAAAATGAGACAAACTTAAAAGGTTTCAGATAAGAAACACAGAAAAGAAAGATCAATCACCAATCTGCATACAAATATGACACCAGAAATAGATCAAAGATGTTGTATAAAGGCTCTCAAGGGCCCTGAAAATGCATACTCCAAAGTCTGATACAATACTTGGAACCAAAATAGAACCCTGTTCTCTAGAAAGTACCAAGCCTCTTCTACTCCAAAATTTTGCATGCCTAAAAAGAAATGAAGAAGAGAATAAATAAGCTTAAACTCTCCACCCTAACCCTAGAAAAAGGGACCCACCAAAAAGGGGGTCGGATTTGGAAAAAAACCCTAAAATAATGATCTCAAACCTATCAACAACCGACCAAAACAGGAAAAAGTCTCCCTAGACCCAGATAGGAACAAAAATCCTCATAAAGAGGACTTAAAAGACTCCAAAAAAGGTGTCCCATCAATCAAAAACTCCTTCCCTGAATCTAGCAACCCAAAACCTCCACTTGACACTGACAGTTTGCCACATCTCCAAGATTTAATGCTCCACTAAAGGCTCCACTTGACTAGGTTTTTAAAAGAATACATCAAATGGCTTCAACTTGCATTAATGACATTTATTTTTTAGAAGTGATTTATAATTTATCACTTTTAAAAATAAAGTTTTACAATTTTTAAAAAAAAATGCAAGTTGGAATACCATACCTAGCAAGGTTAAATTTAATTATGCACTTAAATAATATCATTTATTAAAAATGATTAAAAAAAAAATCACTTTAATAAAGATTTACAATTTGGCTTAAAATGCAAAATTAAAATAAGACCCTAAGCCAACTTTGCATTTAAATAACATCATTTATTAAAAATGATTAATAAATCATTTTAATAAAGATTTACATTTGATTTAAAAATGCAAAATTAATAAAGAACTCTAAGCATATATTTAAAAAAAAAATAAAAGCCTTAGAGTCTTTTGGCTTAAAAGGAATGAATAAAGCTAGAGGGAAAAAGACAAATTGGTCGAATACTTTAGGGTTTGAACCCTAAAATGAAACAAAAATGAGACAAAGACAGTCATTTGCATTTTTGAAGTCTTCTCTTTGCTGGGCGCCACCATTGAAACCCTAGCCGCACCATGATTTTCTGAGTATCTTCCGCCATTGTAAAGGATTTCAAATCTGGTCTTTGGCCGAAACTGGATTTTATGACATTTAAAAAAAAAAAAACACAGAGGCATTGTGGGTGTGATTTTTTGTTTTGATCGATGCTCTTTCATTTCTCTGTGATTTTGCTACGAATTTGGCATGAAATCTGCATTTTATTTGGCCACCATGAACATTTTGAGTTGTGAACTTGACCAAGAGCCCTTTCAAATTCGAAATATGAAGATTTCATCAGGTATTTTAGATATAAGTCTGATTTTTTCTTCTTTTATGAATTTTTGAAAGTTTTCTTCATTTCCATGCCACCATGAACATCTTGAACTAATTTTTCCAAAAATAAGGAACAAACTTGCTTATAAATTTGAATCTGGTCTTTAAAACTTTGAATCTACAATACTTCACTTTGCAAGTCGTGCCATGATGATTTTTTCTGATCTCTATAAAAAATGTTTCATTTTGAACTCACAAGAGATGAAATACTTCAATTTTCTCCTTTATCTGGGCATTTTGTATCTCATGATTTTCCTGTTCTAAAAATGAGCTTTTACTTAGACTTGAAAAACCCCTCCAGTTTGTTCTACTGGGTGTTAATCTTTCTCATTGTATTTAGATTCCACAGGCTGCATTAGATTGTTTCTATTGGCTCAGAAATTTGAAGCTAAGAGCTTGCTTGAATTCAATGAAAATATAAAACAAAAGTATATTTTCCTTTTCCTGCAAAGAAGTGAAAAATAGTTATTTTGCTTTATGTACTGGATATCTTTCATTTTCAGGTCTTTGTTCTCTTTAATCTTCACTGCTGTAGCTCTTTTCATGTTTTCCTGTGCTATCAAGTAAATGTTGATAGACACCAGTAGTAACCAATAACTTTTATAGAGAAACACATGTAACTAGAAGTCAGTATCAAGTGCTCTTTACAGACATGGCTTTCCATTGAGTTAACTAAATGACAGAAACTCTGAAGTAGAGTATAATAAGCAACTGAAATATCGAATTATTTATTTGTTGCATTATTAGCATCTCCTGTTTGAAATGAGCTCTCCAAACTTGCTTTGGTACTATTCTACTATCATGGCTTTCAGACTTACTATCAACATTTTGGGAGATCACCTTGCTTTTACTTTTAGAGACACTTTCACTCTTTTCACCAGAGAGCATCAATGCATTTTCTTGTACAAATTTTTTTCTTTTCCTTCCTTCCCTGCAATTTTAATTTATGTGCATGATGGATTTAAATCTGAACTATTTATCAATGAAAACATAAATGTGTTTCTGTGCACTTTGTGATTTTCATGAATATGCATACATTATGAGCTTAAGACCAATGCCATGCTATCACTTCTACTGTTCTTAACAAAAAAACTTTCAAATGGCTGTCAGTGTTGTCCTCTATACTAAATTTATCTCTTGCAAAGATTTGATCTTAATAATCTGCATGTGCATGGTGTCTTCTACTCTCTATTCGGGGCAGTATATGACTTGTCTCCTTGACATTCTTGTGTTTCCACTGCTCTGGAGTTCCTTGAGAATAACAAAGAAGGATAAGACTTACACAAGTTTCTTCTGTTATTTATTAAATGAAAGCATAATGTGACTGCTCCTTTGATGTTTGATAGTCACTATATCTCCATAGGTGTTTGGTTGTTACTAGCATGATCGGTAACATATGACAGCTCCTTTAAGACAAGAGTTGGGCTTTGAGGCTGAAAGTTGTATTCCTTTTTCTGACAGTCCTCATCTTTTGGTCTTGGTTGTATTTCTTCATTTGTAAATTCTGCTTTTGAATAACTACAACTGTTTTACTTCCATAGAATTATCATAGCATAAGCACATTGTTTTACATGCCTTCATTTCAAAATAACTTATACAGTTTGATCAAGCTTTCATTGGCCTTATATTCATGCAAAATCTGCTTTAGAATCACTTCGTGAATAATGATTATCAACAGTCCATTTAATGTCAAAGCTCACTCCATTACTGTCTCACTGGCACTTGTAACATTGTATGCTTGTTTGATAAAAGATAATGCATATTTGTATCTTCCATTATTCTTAAATGCTGACTTAAAACAGAATTTGCTGCTTTCTGTTGAAGAACTCGTAGAAAATTGAATTTTTGCAAATCTGTCATGTACTTGAATACTATGTTTCTCTTCAATGCAAAAAAAAAACAACAAAGTAGAGCTGAACAGAAAATGAAATAGATGAGTGCAATATGTTGCTTTACATATCTGTTATCAATATTCATGTACTTCGTATGAAAATTGTGAATATGTCCTTTTTGATATGTCGAGCTCAACCCTTGTGGGAGCCCATTTTACTCCACATATCTGATAAATGATCTCAAACATTATGAACATGTTCCTGCACACTGAAACAAACATGTCAGCAAAATAAAAGAAGCTGAAAGCTTCCATTGAATTACACTCTTTCTTCTCTTGACTTTTTTGCAATTATCTAATGGATGCTTGATCGACTGTATCCTATATTTATGTTGGTAGCGTAGATATATGATAGGATTTGATCTGTCATTGCTTAGATATTATCTCTAACATCATCTTTTATCTTCCTTGCAGACACTTTTGGAGTTGGAACGGAAGCTGAAACTGAAAATGGAGCTAGAGCTGACGTCTCGACTGGAAACCTCAACTGTCAACGATTCATCATTCCAGGCAATGACGAATAACCTCCTACGCTATGTTTCTGTTATTTTCAGTTGTATAGCATACCATTGTTTATGCATTCTTTATTTGATTGTAAAAATCCAGAAAAAAGTTACTTCCACGGCTTGTGTGGGATTCAACATTTTTACAGAATGAATAAAAGCATTACTATGCAAATCTTTTCAATTTTCTATTTTAAACGTTTGCACAAAAAACTATGATTCACATGTAAGATGGTCTCAATGATGATCGATGAACACTCAATCAGCAAAACATGAAAATTTTTGTACCTAAAAACAATGAACTTCATCCAGTTCTACCTTTGCTTTTCAGTTCCCTCAACAATGTTGAAACTAAACCAATAAAATTGACTTGACCCGAGCTGTAAGTAAAAGTGGGTAGCAGTTACTTCAAGGAAATATGGGTATGCCAATGGAAGTGCTCAACTCTTAGTCATAGGGTTTCAAACAAACCCACCCTTGAACAAGAATGACCTCTAAAATTTGGGAGATTAAAAGACAAAAGTTCACCAAACCTATATTTACACACCACAATCCCATGGGTTGGATGCACTCATAAAAAATTATATGATTCATGTGTTGGGGGAGAAGAGGGGAAAATCTCTCATTGAATTTAGAATACTTCCAATGGAGATTTCCACACCTCCATCATCCCCTACACATGGTTTTCTCTCTCATAATGGGAGAGTCTAAAGTAACTTGAAAGCAAGTTCTTTCCAAGATACCCAAAACATTCACACAACAAAACTAAAACAATTAGGCATAAGATTCCATATTTACTATACAAACATCCACATCAATATTCATACAATTTCCTTAAGGCACTGAGTAAACTAAAGATCAGATGACTACCTCATTGAGGCTCCAAAGGAGATATTTTCTTACTTGTTGAGTCATTTCCAATAGATTACTCCTAACTATCCTCCCCAAAAAATTTCCTAATCCTCTACAAGTATCCCCTCACCAAAAGAAATGATAAAAAATGAGCCCATGAGCACACCCCCCCCAAATCTAAGATGATAATTAGGAGTTTCATGTCACTCCTTCTCACCCTATGGATAGTAACACATAGCCTCCAACTCCTTCCTTTAGTCCTATCAAATTCTAATAATGTCACAATATTCTCATATGATCACACATGTGTGATACCTAGGTAAAAGGAGTGCACTTGTACACTCTTCTTTACGCATCTCCCATGAGTGTTCAGGCACATGTATGAGGCATTGGGATGGATGTGTACTTGAAACATCCCTTCATACAAGATCTTATGAACAATATATAGGAGAGTGACAAGTCAACATCTCATCTCCCTTATGTTAGGTCACTTCACATCCTTCTAAAGGGCTTAGGATGGATCAAATATTTCCAAAAGGTTAAGCTTAGTAGCCCAACAATTAGTGAGTACGCACCCCATAAGTATTTACCCTAAGGGCCTAAATTTACACAAAAAACTAAGAAATATAATTTTTCATATTTCAAAACCCCCTCTAATTACAATCCTAATCTTGCAACCTAAGAAAACTCGCATCCCATAACCAAACATGATTTACCTTGGAACAAAGCTCAAAGCTAATAAAAAATAAATCATAATTTCACATTATGATAATTTTTCAAAATGAAACCTTTAGTACCCTCATGGACTAAGGCTAAGGAATCATTAGAGAAGACATCATTAGGGTATTAGAGGACCTCCAAATGATTCTCCATTAGCAATATGTAGCCACTTGTATACTTATAACGACCATAAAATACATCCAACAAATTAGTTGAAACAAGTATGATGGTAATATAAATAAAACCTTGCATACTAGAAATTATATTCATTTGCACAATTATGATAGTTGGCCTTGTAATCTCCATAATCACATATTTTAATTAAATTCCCCATACATCTTGTCATCCTAGCTCATGTTAGTTTCTTAAATTTCACAATTCATAAACACCTTAATTCTAACTATCAAATCCAAATCAAAATTAGATAACATAATTACATATAAATCACATTTGTTATTCATATAGTAATCTAACCAAGACAAGATAGAGAGAATATGAAGTCTCATATCAATTAACATGCCAAAAATTTAGTCACATGAAAACATACTCATCTAATCATAATTGTACATCCATTAAATGTATAATAATAATAAACCATGGTCCATAATATCCATTAATCTATATCAACACATTATGCTCAAATATTTAATTAGTTCTAACCATAATTATGCTATCCATACTAATCTACCATCTGAGGATAATCTAGAATATCAATGTGAAATCAATAAGTTTTATTATCCAAAAGTAGTTGTAACTAGTGTGAAAGTGATTGCAAGAATAGTAGGCCTCACAATTATGGTAAGATAACATTGTAAAATTATGGGCGTTATATCTCCATCCTAAGACCTATATACAAACCAAAAATACCTAAGAAACGAAGGATGGTTAATCAAAACCATGGGCCTAAAAAATAATGGAACAAAGACTTGTCAAGGTGATCCACATTCAACCCATCTACCCCATGTCACATCCCATTTTAATTATTCAAATTAGATAAAATTTGAAGTATTTTAAATTTCTTGATAAAATGTATGATTTTGAATGTTCTAATGTTATATGTTTAAATCAATGACATCTTAGTTTAGTTCTCTTATGTTATATTTTTTTATTTTCTAAATATATTTGTGCTTATTTGATTGCAATATTTGATTCATGAGATCGTTGGGATAGTTATTGATAACATGATAAATTGATTATTTCATTCATCAAATTTTATTATATGGATTATATGAATTAAATATTATGATGATTAGTTAAAATTTTAAACTATCATTTTGGTGATCATGATGTGGATGTAGGGATAGCTTTTTCCCTCTCATTTGAAGAGGGAGAGTATCATCCAAAAGAGAGTTACAAATCATGGTTAAGTGGCCATTATACCATATTCAATAATTCACACACTACACTATTTTGTAAGTCATATGTGTGTTACAATGAATTTTAGTCATTTGTTTAGGTGTCATAATGCAAGTGTTTACTTGGCATCTAGTCACAAGTGAAAGTATCTGGTTTATGATTTTGTGCATTTGAATGTTTCTTCTTGTGATCATGGGTAAATGTTGCACTTATCATTTAAATTTGAGTTTTGTTTTATATTCTTTGTGAAACTAGATGTGTATTAGTATCTTATTTATTTTATTAAATAAAGTAACTCTTTAGTCTAATATTTAAAAAAACTATCATTGTATTCATTAAATTATATACAAAATTAATGGATTAAAAAGAGTTTTAAAACTATAGAAAAGAAGGGAAATGGATTTAAAGAAAACAATATTTGTCAACATCATTGGAGCTCTTGGGGTTTTAAATGGAGTCAATATTGCTATAGTGTAGGAAGATTAGATAAATCTAGGTGGAAGCAAGGAGATATTTTTAGGTAGAATGGCTACCTAGTGTGGAGGGATTTGTATAGTTTTGGTTAACAAATATGGGAGGATTGGATAGAGCTAGGTATCACACATAGGGGAATAAAAATGGGGAAGAGTTAGGGGAAGAGAATAGAAGGGAAAATAAGTGACTGTAAGTGGCTTCTCATGGACAAGTGTAGTTTTATTATTCTTTTGTGATAGTTTGAAGGTTTTGAGATTCAACTCTTTATGATAATTATAGTCAAACCTTTATTGCACATTATATTTTATGTGTTTATTTATCTTCACTATAAATCTAATATTGCGACTATATTATTATTTTGAGGGGTCTTAAGTTAGATTTTAATGTGTTAGACTCTTTATTTTGGTCTTGGTATTGGTCTCTTTGTCTACACACACACACACACATATATCTATGTAACATCATAAATTGGTATCCCTAACAATTTCACACTACCATGACACCCTATTTTTCCTACAATATTAATTATAATAACTATTTATTTATTTCGGGGCCAGATTATAAAATAATATTAAATTCCCTAATTTCTTAATAAATTTGGGGCCAAATCACCTAGTATAGGTTGGGGGCACCCTTGACCATCTCAAAATTAAATTGTGTCAATCTTTGGTGGTTTAAAAACATCCAAGGTTGGCCTATATAATCAATTTTTATTTCTCATTTGATTAGTAGAAGGCAATTATGAACAAGAAACTATTATAATGCAAATATTGTGAAGATGTATTGAGTTATCCTCTACATGCTAGTTACAATAATCTATTATGTTTTGGGAACTAACCTTTTGTAGGTCTATCAAGCAATCAAGGCATCCATCAATTGTTATGAAATAACTTGCACAATAGGAGAATATGATATGAAATATGCTACAAATACTTGATAGTAACTGAGAATAACAAGCCACTTTGAGGGGGAAAACCTCCAAATATCTCTAATGAGAACACACTTCACAACTTGATGAAATAAGACTCACAACCTCCTATATATACCTATTTATGCCTAGGATATCACCTAGGCCGACTTAGACACACCTATATAAGTCTTTGGCTAACCTAAAAACCTAAATAACAATATACTAATGATAATATGACTTAATAGAGAGTTAAGATAGCCACAAACTAACTATTCATAACCTGATGTACACTAATATTAAGGGCGTGGCATGCCCCCTTCTTCAAAGAAGAATTGTTCTCAATGCTAATCAAGTTTGGATTCTTTTGAATGAACTCATGTGGCATCTTCAACTGGTAAATTATTCCATTGGATGAGATACTTAGTGAGAGTTTTATTCCTCAGCTTCTTTGTGCGTGTTTGATGAATGCACTCTGGTTCCAAAATGATTCTTCCTTCTTCATCAAGCTTTGGTAGTGTTGTTTGAGTGGGAATATTATTCCCAATTACCTTCTTCAAATAGGAAACATGAAAAACCGGATGTATCTTTGTTCTTGGTGGAAACTCTAGCTTGTAGGCAACACTACCGATCTTTTGCATGATTTGGTATGGACCATAATACCTTGGAGACAAATTATTATTCTTTTTTTGTTGCTTTAGTGAGATTTTCTTATAAGGTTGCAATCTAAAGAAGACCCAATCCCCAACTTCAAAACTTCTTTCACTACGATGTTGGTCTGCCTGTTGTTTCATTCGATTTTGTGCCATGGCTAAATTCTCCTTGAGTCCTGAAAGAACTTGTTGTTGATGAAGCAAGTGGTCTTCTACTACCTGAACTCTTGGTGACACCTTTATTGATTATGTGATTGAAGGAGGATGATATCCATAAAGTGCCAAAAATGGAGACATTTTTTATGAGCTATGAAAAGAAGTGTTATACCACCATTCTACAAGTGGTAGCCAATCTACCCATTGAGATTGTTTCTCTGAAGTCAAACAATGTAGATATCCTTCCAAACACTTATTAACAACCTCAATTTTCCCATCTAATTAAGGGTGGTATGAAGATCTATGAGCCAATTGAGTACCCAAACATGAGAATAAATCTTTCCAAAAGTGACTAGTGAAGATAGGATCACGACAACTAACAATAACCTTAGGTGTACCATGTACCTTTTGGATATTCTCCAAAAAATATTTTTCCACTGCACTTGCTATAAAAGGATGTGATAATGCAATGAAATGTGCATATTTAGTGAGGTGATCAACTACTACCATGATGACATTATGACCTTTAGATTTGGGAAGCCCTGTGATGAATTCCATGGATACCTCTTCCCAACGTTGGCTAGGAATAGATAAGGGTTGCAAGAGACCTGGTGTCTTAATTGTCTCCCCTTTATTCCTTTGACAAACCAAACATTCAGCCACAAATTTTTGAACATCACCTTTTAGCCCTTCCCAAAAAAAATCATTCTTGACTTGATGATATGTCTTCAAAAATTGTGAATGACCACCCACTGGAGACTCATGCAACTCTATGAGAATCTTGTGTTTAAGAGTGGAATTCTTGTAGAGATACAAATTCTCTTTATACCAAAGAGTATCTCCCTTCCAACAAAACTTATCTGAACTACTACGATCACTTTTTAATTGTTTGATGATATTACTTGTCGCAACAACATTTTTCCACTCTTCTTTGGCTTCCTCCACCCAATTTTCTTGTAATATTGAAAGGCACACAATAAGGTTTCATCTTTCTCATCCTTCCTTGAAAGTGCATCTGCTACAATATTTTCTTTCCCTTTCTTATATACAATCTCAAAGTCATATCCTAACATCTTAGTGACCCATTTTTGTTTCTCTTCAGAAGATAGTCTTTGTTCCAAAAAATATTTTAGGCTATCATGATTTGTCTTAACCTTGAAGTGTCTACCCAATAGATAAGGCCTCCATTGTTTAACTGCATGGAGGATTGCTAGCATTTCCTTCTCATAAATAGGTTTTAGTTGATTCTTACCCTTTAATTGATGACTCTCAAAATCAATTGGTCAACCTTCTCGCATGAGCACTGATCCTATCCCATTTCCAAAAGCATCACATTCCATAATGAATTCCTTGGTGAATTCAGGAGTGGCAAGCACTAGAGTTGTACACATAGCTTCCTTTAATCTCTCAAATGTTGTATTGGCAAACTCGTTCCAATGAAAAAAATCCTTCTTCAATAGAGTGGTGAGAGGTGATGTTATACGACCATAATTCTTCACAAATCTTCTATAGTGCCCTATCAATCCCAAGAAACCCCTAAATTTCTTAATGGTTTTTGGAATAGGTCATTCCATGATAGCCTTAATTTTGTTAGGGTCCACCTTTACTCCATGTGAAACTATGTGTCCCAAATATTCCACCTCCTTAAGACCAAAAGCACACTTGGATGGCTTAGCATAGAGTTTATGATCTTCAAGTATTTTTAATGCTTGATCCACATGTTGCAAATTTTATTCCCAAGTCTTGCTATAAATCAATATATCATCAAAGAATACTAGCACAAACTTTCTCAAGAACTTCTTAAAAATGGAATTCATCAAACTTTGGAATGTAGATGGTGCATTGGTAAGACCAAATGGCATCACCAAAAATTCATAATGACCCTCATGAGTCTGAAATGTTGTCTTACAAATATCTTCCTCCTTAATCTGAATTTGGTGATAACCAGATCTAAGATCTAACTTGGTAAAATACATAGCTCCATTCAATTCATCTAGGAAATCATCAATGAATGGAATAGGAAACTTATCTTTAATGGTGTACATGTTGAGCACTCTATAATTTGAACACATGCGCCAACTATCATCCTTCTTACGTACCATCACCACAGGCGAGGAGTAATCACTTTGGCTATGCCTGATAATTCCTGCCTCTCGCATCTCAATAATTTCTTCTATCTCACTCTTTTGTATGTGTGGATACCTATAAGGCCTGATGTTCGGTGGTTGGCTCCCTGGAACTAAATATATGGCATGATCATGATCCCTCTTAGGAGGAAGTCCTTTAGGAATATCTCCAAGAACAATTGAGTGATGATCAATTATAGCTTACAAATCGAGATGAGTAGGAGCATTAGATTGAGAGACTTCTAATGAACATAGCTCGGCCACAAATCCATCCACTCCTTTCTTAAGAAAATTTTGCATTTTATGGGAGCTTACCATTTGTGGGGATTTTTCCTTCAACCCCCTTAGCTCTACTACCCTTCCTTCTAATTGAAATCTCATGAATAGTTCTTGGAAGTTCATCTCAATCATTCCCAATGTAGTAAGCCATTGTACTCCCAAAACAATATTTGATGCACCCATGGATATCACATACATTGGGGTATCAAGTTGATAATCTTCCATGGATAATTTAATGCTATGAAACTTCCCTGAACAACTAACTGTACCACCATCTGTAATCAAAACCTAAAACTCTAGAGCTAGATATATAAAACAATTTAGATGAGTAGCTAACTTTTTGTTGATGAAATTATGAGTACTACCTGAGTCGATCAACATTGTTACCTTCTGCTTCTTTAAGAACCCCACCACCTTGAGAGTTTGTGAAGTACTGAAACTTAAGAGTGCATGATAAGAATTGATTGGTTGAGAATCATGTGATTCCTCATTTGACTCCCTTTCATCCTCTAGTATGGGTTCCTCCTCTTCTTCCTCACTTGGACCTTCAATATAGGACAATTTATTTTCACTGCATTTATGTCCTCAACTATATTTTCTATCACAATTGAAACACAACCCTTTTTTATCTTTTCTCCTCAATTTGTTATGGATTCAACTTAGTAGGTTGTGTTGAATATCCTTTCTCTTTTGTCACATTATCCCCTTGCTTCTTAGGAATCAAATACTTCTCCTCTACCCTGCTTGCTAAGATAAAAGACTCATTTATGGAGCTAGGGCTAAACATGTGTACCTCATGTTGAACATGATCCTTGAGACCCCCCAAGAATAAAACATTCAAGTTTTCCTCTGTAATTGTATCCACTCTTAAGGATAGATTTTGGAATTGTTGAATATAATCCTTAACTGATCTTGTTTGTTGAAGTTTAGCTAGCTAGCTGAAGAAGTTGTTTGTCATGCTATTGCTATATTGTGCTTGGAATTCCTTCATAAAAATTGACCATGAGATGGTGAGCCCCTTTTTCCTTTGATGAATTCAAATCCAATGATACCAAATGAATTGATCTAGTTCTAGATATAGAGAATCCATTGTGACCTCTTGTCCATTTGGGATTTGGTGTACTTCAAAAAAATTCTCCATTTGGTTTATCCATGTTACAGGATCCTTGCCATCGAACTTGCGCATATCCACCTTTAGAAATAAATTCCTAGATCCCATAGGAGTACTAAAGCTTGTGTCAATGGTAACTGACCTAGAATTTTCACCTTGGTCACTTGAGAACTCCTTTCTTGGTTTAGCCATGTAGGTGCTTAACATGTTTTGTATGTCTGATATATCTCCTCTTAGGTCACACATATCCATCTTCATTGAGGAAATGTCTTTCTTTACCTTATTGATTTCCTCATTAGGAGTAATATCCTCTATTGTTACCCCATCCTTATCAGGAGTCTTCCTTGGAGTGATAACATTCTTTTTGCCCCTTGTTGCAGGCCCTGTCATGATGGGAACCACTAATTTTGAAATAAATCACACAAATGAAACTTAAATTCTCTAAAAAATTTACTGTAACTTACTAGGGCCAAAATAATTCCCACCTAGAAAAATCTCCAAGAAATAATCAGATTTGCAGCATGGAGAGTGATAATTGTGAAAAAAAATAAATTTTCAATAACTTGCTTGTTTCTACTCTAATTCCTCCAAATGTTTTATTGTAATATCCTTTAGTATTTCTTCAAAAACCCAATAAAAATTATACTCCAATTCGACAAGATATGTGAGATATGCATATTCCAAAAAAATTGTGTAGAAACACTAATTCTACAAAAAATCTCTTAACTATGCTCCAATTCTTCTAAAATTTTCATTGTATATTCTTTAATATGTTCTTCAAAAACCCTTTAAAAATCAGAAAAAAAATCACCAAAATCTGAAAGATATGCTCTTCCCAAAATTGCCTCCAAAATTGAGAAAAAACCTTGCCTCTACGGTGCCAAGATCATGCTCTAATACCACTTATTATGAAATAACTTGCACAATAGGAGAATATGATATGAAATATGCTTTAAATACTTGATAGTAACTGAGAATAACAAGCCGCTTTGAGGAGGAAAACCTCCAAATATCTCTAATGAGAACACACTTCACAACTTGATGATGAAATAAGACTCACAACCTCCTATATATACCTATTTATGCCTAGGATATCACCTAGGCCGACTTAGACACACCTATATAAGTCTTAGGCTGACCTAAACAACTAAATAACAATATACTAATGATAATATGACTTAATAAAGAGTTAAGATAGCCACAAGCTGACTATTCATAACCCGATGTACACTAATATTAAGGGTGTAGCATCAATCAACTTTTGTGGAAATTTGTGGTGTGGAATCACTTCATCAAGGATTTCACATCAAGGTAACATTGTAATTTATCATTTACCATTTCAATCAATTATTGTTGTTTTGGTCTCTACCCGACCTAGGGTATACCATCTTGATCATCATCAATCATTGTACATGGAGGTAGAAATACCAAAATGGGGTTTGACTTAGGAAATCCCCTATACAACACAACCTTTCCCCCTCTTTTATGTGTGTAGGTTAAATTCAGAAGTTTCATCAACTAAAAGTCACAAAAAACATGGAGCAAACTATAACTAACATCTTAGAGTTTTCAGATCTAAAAAAACATTATTTTGTCTAGGGCACCCAGCTACTTTTTCCACCCGATTCACACTCCAATTTACAACATAAATTCCTCTTAGTCTCCATTTCTTAGATCTAAGACTATTGTGTGGTTTTTGGTTTTCTCTTGTGCAATAAAATAAATTTTCAAATCTAAGGTTATATGTTAGATAGGATTGTTAAATCACACATCAAATTTATCATCCTCAAAACACACAAAAACAAACACAAGATCCTAGAAGATTGAATCTCCATTGTGGCAGTAAACAAATCATCAACCCTGGTTGGTTTGGTGTCCAAATGTGATGTTAAGTGAAAAGAAGCTAATCCTAGTTAGATTTAGGATCACTTTTCCTACGTCACATTTTGGTGAACCTGGCATATCCTACACATACAATTTTCTAATTTTCATTAGCATAAATTCTAAAATTAATGCAAAAATATATACTTTGAATATCTTGTTGTTATTTTTCATTTATTTCATTTATAAAAATATGTATTTGCATTCTTTAATCATTATACATTAAAGGAAAAATTGCAAATAATTTGAACTAAGTTGCATAATTTCATATCTTATTTTTCCCTTTTTAGGGCTTAGATCTAGGTTACATCAATTAGAAATCTGAATACAATCCTTGGTTATTAAAATTTGTCAAAATTGCATGCATATTTTATTGAAAAATATTGAAAAAGTGAAGAATTACATATCATTTTCATTTCAAAAGATCAAAAATTATTGCTTTTCTACATTTTTGGGAAAAGTTCAGTCTATTAAAAAATTTCAAAATTCTGAAAATCATCATAGGAACATATTGCATTACTCTAAATATATATATATTTTTAATATGTGTGTTTCACATAGAGAAATTAGGTTTTCATGCATTTTTTGAAATTTGTGTGCATTTGAACATGAACCTTTGTACTTGTAGGTTTCCAAAAACTATTGTTTCAATTCAAAATTTTCAAACATTAAATTTCAACTCTCTAGACTAGGGTTCCTAGCACCCCTATCAACTCAGTTTTAACTAAGAAAAATTGTGCAAGACCTTGCCTATAGTCTCTACTCAGATCTGGTTTTGATTTCTAAAAATCACTTTTGCAACTATCTAATTTTTTTGTGCATTGTTAGTTTGATCCAGGGAATATAGCATGATGTTTTCCTTGCAAAAATCTTGTGTTTTCATAATTAATATTTTATTGTCAATTTTTTTTAATAAATTTAAATAATTTTTATTACAAGCATGTGAAAATGAGTTTCTTTCTCCTTTTTTGTTATTTGTCTTGGATCCTCTCCCAATATATTTCCTAGCTATGAAGATATCTTGGTGTAAGAGGATGCAATCATTAAAGATCATGAGAATCATGTTTGTTCTTCTCCCAATATCTCTCCTACTTGTGAGGATATCTTGGTAAAAAAGGATCTATTCATTGAGAATCATGAGAATCATGTTTATTTTTCTCCCAATACCTCTCCTACTTGGGAAAATATCATGGTGCAAGAGGATGAAATCATGGAAGATCATGAGAATCATGTTTTTTCTTCTCACAATACCTCTCCTACTTGTGAGGGTATCTTGGTGCAAGAGGATCCAATCATTGAGAATCATGAGAGTCATGTTTATTATTTTTCCAATACCTCACCTACTTGGGAAGATATCATGACATAAGAGGATGAAATTATTAATACATGTTCCCCTTCAAATGATAGTAAAGTGGCTTTCATAAGTGAAGTTTCAAAATTGAAATTAGGTCCTCCATTAATAGAAGATTATCAACAAGTAGTTAACCCAATTGAAATTACAAACACATAATTTATTATTGGACCTCCCTCTAAACCTCCTTTCATTATAGGACCTCCAAAACCTCATGGCCATATCCTAAACTTTGAAAAACAACTCACTCAAAGTAATCATGTGCATCAAGATTTGTTGCAGCAACCAAGTTATCATGTAGTGGCTCACACATATAACACTAGAAATAATAAGAAACTATTTATAAAATGCCTACATCCATTCCATTTCATCAACTATATCTTCCACCACCACCTAGCATTCCTCAACATAGTGGTAAAGAATATGAACTTGTTGAGCAACTTCATAATACTCCTACAAATATCTCCCTTTGGTACTTGATTCAAATATTACCTACATACCATGGGATGCTCTAAGTGGCTTTGCAAAAGATTGGTATATCACCTTCTATCAAACTGAATGATGTAGCAACCTTTTTTGAGCATATGCAAGCAACAAAGTTGGATATTACATTCCCTCAACATGAGTTACCTCCACTTGAGGTCTAAAACCAACACAAGGCTTTAATGATATTGGTTGTTACTAATAACATTGGGATTAGACATACTCTTATTAATTATAGACCAGGTCTTTATATTTGTAGCATTGATCTTCTAGATAAACTTGGTATCAATAAGAATCTCATACAACAGGTGCTAATCTTGTAATCTGTGGTTTTAAAAATGTTGGTAGGTATCCATTGGGGATAATAACACTACCCATTAAAGTAGGAACCATAATTTTTACTACCCTTATACATGTCATGTCAGATACTCTTTCATACAATCTTCTTCTTGGTAGACCATGGATTCATGCCATGTAGGGAGTCTTGTCTACTCTTCACTGTGAGATGAAATATGAATATAATGACAAGATACATACAGTTAAACTAGATGCAAAAAGTTATAATTTACAAGTCAAAGTCAAGAAAAACACTTCCAACTCTCGTAGTAATTTAAGTCCATCTTCAAAAGTGGAACCAAGTTACCTTCCAATGATAGTGATACCATGAATGAAATCTTGGGTGATGATTGGGGATTGTCAAATTTTACATCCACTTTCATTAGGGAGTACAAAATCTCACCATCAAAGTCATTAGTCTCAAATATTGTTCTGGGATCACAATCTTTCAGTTCCTCTTCTCCAATTGTAAATAATTATCACAATATGGATTCCTCTTCAAATACATGTTTTGATTGGGGTTCATTCAATTTTACACCCTCATTTTTAGGAAAAAGGTAAAATCTCACAATCTTCATCTAAGGAGTCTTGTGTTTCATTTTCTCAATCTTGTTCTCCATCAATAAATCCAAAAATATCATCCTAGGATGGTGTTGTGAGCTCTTTAGCTTTTTTCCCTCGTGTTTTGGTGATGCCTAAAAAGGATTTTCATTCTTGTGAAAGAATCAACTCTTCTCATAAGCATTTAGACAAGACTTCTACATCTAAGTTAGAAAAGTGTTATGGGATTGGATATAAAATTCTTTCTAAAATTGGATATAATGAAAATATGAAACAAGGAGTTAATGATCATGTGAAGTCGACACCATACCTTTCTAAAAGGGTTTTAGGTTTCTAACCTACTCCTTCATCCACATCTCATACATCATCATCTACTATTTTTAGAACATCATGTGGTAAGTGAGCAAGATTTTATTCACAAGAGAAAAATTTGTCTCTTACTCCTTATCCTTTATTAGAGCAAGAGCATACTTTTTCAAGGCTTCTCAAAGCCATTTTGATTACTCTTCCTCCTCCAACACATATGAAATATTATAAAAAATTGTTTTTGTGAATATCATCGATTACATGGTTATTCCACCAAGGATTGTCAAGCCTTGAGTAATAAAATACAACTTATTGATTATGGTACTCTTCCATGTGTTGATGCACATAATCATTCTAAATAATATTTCTATTATATTGTATTGCTCCTCACTATGTATCATTTGTAGCTTTGTGTGTTTTCTCATTGCCATTCATGCTAAGCAACCATATTCCTTCTATGGTAGCAACATGATAGACTTTTGTGTGGTTGTCCTTGTCTTTTTTTTGAGGGGCATGGATAACTATTTTTGGGAGGTGTGTATTATTTTCAAGGATCCCATCTTCCCCTTCTTTTCCTTAAAATACCAAAATAGCAAGTATGTTGACATTTTAAATGGGGGAATATCACCCTATCTATTTCATTGACATATGTGAGATTTGAATTATTGCCATAGCCTTTGGTAGTGGTGTTATTTATATTTCCTCTTGAGGCATGGTTATCAAATTTTCCCCTGTGACATTAAGCATTGATCTATCCCCTATGATGTTAAACCTTTTGTGTGCTCCCTAAAGTGTGATTGGAAAAAAATTCCATGGATTTTTCATAATGGAGCTTGTTGATTCATGAACTTGAGCATTTTTATATGGTCACCCAGCATAACACACCTTTCTTACCAATGTAGCCATGTGTTTCATGAGCGATTTGGTATAACGCAGCTTGCTAATCCTTATGAGAGAACCATTTTATCTAAACATCATATTTGAGGAATGACGTTTGGTATTTGAGATAAATTTAAGACTAAGGTCTCTTTACCTTACTCACTCAAATCCTTTTTAGTACTAACCTTGTGTTTATGTCTTATTATGTTTTTATTATTTTTCTTATGTTTGCTATGTGTCTACTTTACATCTTTTGTGTGTTTACTTTGTGTATGGCATCATGTTTGTCTTGTGTCTTATTTTTGTTTGCTTCATGTATTCTATATGTTTTCTTCGTGTGTTTGTCTCAAGTATTCCTTGTGTTTTCTTTTTTGATGTTTTATGCTTTATTTCTTAACATTATGAATTGATGATATCCTAACTTAGGGGCTTGTGCACCCCTCAATGTGGTGTCATCTTTCCTCTTTGGTATTTTTATTCCTTTAGTGTGAGTATAAACATAAGATCATACTCTCACTAAAGTGGGAACTAAATGTAGTTGTTGTTACGACGATTGCACCCTAGTTAAGTGTAAAAATTAGCGATTCTATGGAACATGGGATCATCTTCAAGCTGTGGGTTACCTATGGTGAATATGGACCTCTAGAGAGGGTCGGTTCCCTTGATGGACCTCCTATAAACTATTGTCTTGATCAGGAAAAGGGATAGAAGAACTAAAACTAAAAGATTGTTAATCCTAGGAGGTGATGCACCAAAAATATGAGACTTATACCTATTGTTTCAACTCACAACTTCTCTCCAAAAAAAAAATTTACCCTATTCACAACTAAATTTTCACAAGCTCACACAATAATGTAACTTCATAAGAAGTTTATTTTCCTATTTTTGAAGGAAAACTGAAAGTTTTCACAACTGTAACTACTGAAATAAATAACACAATCTATGACCTAATGAGTTTTTCTTATTCTAGTATAAAACATTTTGCAATGAGACAATATAATTCAAGGATTTTGTATTGATAATCACAAAAATTAGATCAAATCATCTACAAAAATACTCAACACATGAATTTAGAGAAGGAAAACATGTTGCTTTTATTGAAATAGAAGCTTTTGTTGATACAAATCTGAAAAACAACTTGAGAATACATAAAATACTACTCTATAATTCTCAAAATGAGTTACAATATCTTCTCTTTTGCATAAGTTAGAAAGAGGAATGGAAGAACTAACTCTCTAAACAGTTGAAAGATTGCTTTATAGAAAACCTCTTCAAGATAACTGAAGTTGAACCTCATGGAAGATGTTGAGCTTTCATGAATGTGAAACTTCCTCTAACCTGGAAGTAGAATCATGCAAAGTTTGGTGAAGAAGAGTTGACTTGAACTATTGACCTCTTGACCTTTGCATTCTCCTTAAAGTGCACTTCCAACTAAACTTGAATTGATATTCACCAAAGGCATGAAGTTGATTGTAATTTTGTCCTTAAACGCTTTGCATAAGTTTTCAACCACCACTACAACACTTCTACTACCTTTGGCCCACTTCCTTTAGCACTTACACTCCTCTTCTTTTGGATCGCTACCTCCAACATTCAGTCGTACACTTCTACCTTTGGCTCACTAGCTTCATCACTCACTTACTTTGGTTGGCTCACTACCTTCCACACTTCACATTTAATCTTCTAATTTTGGCTCATTGCCTCCAACATACACCAAACACTTTTCTATAAATTTGCACATATTCCTTTTCCTTTAGTACACTTCTTTCAACAAATCACCTTAATCTAATATTGAACACATGTACACATTGATCACATAGTTGATCTTTCATTTATACCTTCCACAAGCTTAAAAAAAATTCTCCTTGTCGACCACACTGAAACGTATGAATATAAAATGTGTAATGACCACATTGAGTTGGCTTAAAAACATCTGTGAGAAAGGGAAATTCAATACGGTCCAAGCTAGAAGATAAGTAGGACCTAATTTAACTTTGCACATATTCCCATGTTGGCACACACCACAAAAACTTGATGTAGATAACTTAAAGAATCAAGTCAACCCAACAAACACTCAACTGTCAAAATATTAACTCAAGACCACAAGTGGTACAAGAGAGACAAGATAGAATCATGTGAATTGTTGGACAAGACAACTGAGAGGGGGGGTGAATCAGTTGTCATAGATTATAACCTTAAATTCAATTACTGAAACTACCACATAAATTGATTAAGTGATTAACCATCAAATTCTAATGCACAAACACAATAACACCATATTTACGTGGAAAAACCAATGAGGGAAAAACCATAGTGAGGATTAAATCACACTATATAGAATATCAAAACCAATTACAAAAAGGCTCACTGCCTAAAATAAGGTTCACTGCTTGAAATAAGGACTCACTGTCCATAGGGTTACAACCTGGAGGGTTCACTGCCGTAGAGATACAAAGAAGAGGAAGAAGACTTGTTACAAAGAGACAACAATCCCAATGCAACAAAGGATTCCACCACAATCACTGATCAACTTGCATAAATGATAGAGTATACCTTCTGCTCACTACATCTGAAAACTCGACATTAAGCTTTGCATTGATCAACCATACATATAACTCACATACTTTCAAAATAGCATCAAAGTCACGTCTTCTCTTTCACTTATCTTCCTTATTTTCTTATGTACAATTTTCATTGCTAGCACATTTTGTATTTATACTATCTCCAACCTTGAAAAGACACAAATTCAACCATCCAACTTGAAACTCAAATTAGGTCAGCTCCAAACATCCTAAGGTGGAATTAGAATGAGGGCAACCCAAACACACTCTTCACCGAGACCCATAATGGATCCAACATGCTTCATCAACTTTGAAGATAGTGTTTGACACACGGTTGTCCAAACTAGTGTAAAACACATAGATCAATTAAGCTCGATACTTCCAAATGTCGAAACCATCTCTAATAGAACTAGGGCAACACAAATCTAGAACCACAAGTCATCAGACTTCATCAAAGAGAAATCCAAACCAACAATAATCCTCCCAGACCTCAGCCAAAACATAGAAAAACATAGTTCACAAGTACTAGATCAACATCCTCAACAACTGAATACCTATAATCTTCTTTTAATACAATTTTCTCAATATCCTCAACATATATAGTCAACAACAACTAGTAGATAACCAGCTGACTGGTTGACATCAATGACAACACTTTCATTCATGTTTCCATTCTGGCAACAATCTCCCCCTTTGTCATTGATGGCAACACATGATGTGAAAAACCATCAAAGACAACATTACCAGTTCTGAAAATACTTCTCGAGATTTTTCTTTTGCTTCTCCCCCTTAGAAGATCATCTTCCTCATTACCTGCTATCTCTTATTAGCTTTCTTTCCTTTTCACATGCTCTCTCTCTCTTTCACATGATCTCTCTCTCTTTTTCACATGCTCTTTCTCTCTTTTTCACATGCTCTTTCTCTCCCCCTTTGACATCAATGGAAAAGGAAAAATATATGTTCATTGAAGCTTCCTTTGACATGAAAATAGAATTCTCATAATGAAAACACTTAAAACTACTTGCTCCCACTGAGAGGTAGCCACCAAAAACATCAGTCCAAAAAGATAAAACCATGAATCCACCAAATTGATGCATCTCCAAATGCATCTAATTTCTCTCTTAGAAATGTAACCCATGTATATCTAGAATATTCATCAATTAAAAGCATAAAGTAACTTTCACCAAGGAGAATTTTCACTCTCATGGGACCATAAAGATCTATAGGAACCAAATCTAGTAATCCAGTAGTAGATTGTTCTCTTGATCTATAATGATTTTTTGTTTGCTTTCCAAACTGGAAATCCTTGCAGATAGCATTTGCATGCTTTGTAATTCTTGGTAGATCTCTCACGGCCTGAACAATACTGATCCTTGCCAAGTTATCAAAATTCATGTGACACATTCTCCTATGCCATAACCAACTGTTATTTATCCATGTCATAAAATATCATCCATCAACACCTTTAAGCTAATAAATATTGCCTTCATATTTCTTTCCTATAGCAATCAATGTTTTGGATATCACATTTCTCATCCTTAAACACAAGATCATATCTTTTTCTGCACATCTAAGCAACGCTCAATAGATTATGCCTTAAACCCTTAACATAGTAAACATCATCATTATGATGCTTGCCATCAAAACTTTCTAAACCTATCCCACAAATTTTAGCACCAGTATCATCTCCAAACATAACCATAACTCCATCATATTTCTCAAGTTTTATAAACTTACTCTTGTCATCAGTCATGTGATGTGAGCAACCACTATCAACTACCCAATTTAAATTATTTTCCTATTTAGCATGTAGGGAAAAGATAATTGTACCTTCATTTTTCTCCTTCTCCTTCTCTAGAGGACTTTCCTTTGACTATTTTTTTGAATTAGTAGAAGTAGGTTCATCTTTAATCGCCAAGAACAAGAATTCATTGTCATTTGGTTCTTCAAATTCTAAATCTTCATCTGAAATACTAGCATTCTCATTAACATAGTAAGCTTTGTTAATGTTCTTTCCTTTCTTTTCTTTCACATATCTTTGTTTATTCTTTTTACGCTTGGCAAAATAGTGACCAATTTCTCCACAACTAAAGCACTTAAAGGGAAATTTACCTTCATACTTACCAGAGCCTTTTCTCATTCTTCTTACAAAGTTAGCCTCGATTTTATCAAAGTTTTCTTCATCCAGATCTTTAGTTTTTGTAGCTTTAAAAGTAGTCTATGTTTTTCCTCCACTTATTAGATTTGGCTTCCTCATCTCATAAGATGTCAAAAATCCTAGTAGCAGATCCTTAGTACAAGTCTTAAAATCTATAGTTTGCTCAATAGCACTCACCTTTTCATTGTAAGCATTAGGAAGAGTTTTGAGAATCTTCTTTACAATTTTGGTTTCATCTCTAGTAGCACCAAGAGATTGCATTCAAGCCACTACCTCATCCAATCTCTATACATAGGCTTTAACATTCTCATCTTCGAACATATGTATAATATCAAATTGTGTTTCCAAATTCTATAATTTTGCCTCTTTTACCCTTTCATCACCATTGTGTGCTCTTTCTAAAGCATCCTAGACTTCCTTAGTTATCTTCAAATTTTGAACCTAAATCAACTCGAAATGTACCAAACTATTCTTCAGGATGAACTTTGCCTTATTATTCGCTTCATGTGCTCTAATTTCTTTAGGTGTACTCAGACCATTAGCAGGAGGAGTGTAGGAGTTCTTATAAGCTTTCTCTACATCATATCTGCAATACTCCAGATATTCTACCTTCAATACTTTCCAAATAACATAATTAGTTCCATCAAACCTCAGATAATCAAAAATCATTTTTCTAGCCATCCCAGACCTTCCTCAAGTGGTTAAGCACTTCACCAAGGAACAAAGCTTTGATACCAATTATTGGATAGGACAAATGAGAGGGGGAGGTGAATCATTTGCCACATATTATAACCTTAAATTCAATTACCAGAACTAACACATAAATTGATTAAGTGATTAACCATTAAAAGCCAATGCACAAACACAATAACACTAGATTTATGTGGAAAACCCAATGACAAAAACCATGGTGAGGATTAACTCACACTATAGAGAATATCAAAACTGATTACAAAAAGGTTCACTGCTTGAGATAAGGTTCACTACCTAAAATAAGGACTCACTATCCACAGGGCTACAACCTGGAGGGATCACTGCCACAGAGATACAAAGAAGATGAAGAATACTTGTTACAAAGAGACAATAATCCCAATGCAATAAAGGATTCCACCACAATCACTAATCAACTTGCATGAATGATAGAGTTCACCTTCTACTCACTACATCTGAAAACTCAACATTAAGCTTCTCACTGATCAACCACACATATAACTCACACACTTTTAGAATAGCATCAAAGTCATGTCTACTCTTTCACTTATCCTCCTTTTCTTATGTACAATTTTCAATGCTAGCACATTTTGTATATATACTATCTCCAACCTTGAAAAGATACAAAGTCAGCCATCCAACTTCAAGTTCAAATTAGGTCAGTGCCAAACATCCTAAGGTGGAATTATAATGATGGCAACCCAAACACATGCTTCACCAAGACCCATAATAGATCCAACATGCTTCATCAACTTCGAAGATAATGCTTGACACACAATCGACCAAACCAATGTGAAACACATAGATCAATTAAGCTCGATACTTTCAAATGAAAAAACCATTTCCAATAGAACCAAGGCAACATAACTCTAGAACACCAAGTCATAAGACTTCATCAAAGAGAAATTCAAACCATCAACAATTCTCCCGGGCCTCAGCTAGAACATAGAAAAAAATAGTTCACAAGTATCATATCAACATCCTCAACAATTGAATATTTGTAATCTTCTTTTAATACAATTTTCTCAATATCCTCAACATATACACTCAACATATGGCCCTACTTGGAGGGAGCATGTGTCCCAAATTGGCAATATTTGGGAATATTTTGCTTCAGTCAAATGTGTGCTCTGAAACTTTCAGTGCTTAGTAGTATTTTCTCGGATTGCTATCTTTTGATAGCTTTGTTATGGTTTCACACCTAGTGGTCTTTAGTTGATCTCATAAATGTTTTGTGTGCCATTTTTTGCATTAATAAGGGTATTTTGTTTTTTATTATGGTGATAATGGTTTTGTGGTTGCAATTCTTGTTTCTTGGCCTGCGTGCCTTTTTTGTCCTAGTGGTGGCTGGTGCTATTTTTTTCGGTCTGTTTCTCTATTTTCTATTATGACTTGTACCATGGGATCAGGGCCCTTCCCCTGCTTATCTAATAAAAAACATATACAATCAACAACAACTAGTAGATGACTAGCTGACTAGTTGACATCAATGACAATACTTTCATTCCTCTTTCCATTCTTGCAACATGAATTACATCACACACATCAAATGATATTCAAGAATATTCCCATGCCCTTCTTTTACAACTTCATGCATCATTATGATGGTGCAAGCAAACAAACACAGAACAAGTATGTATTACAAACCCAAACAACATAGTCTTGAGATATAGCTTTGATAGTTCAACTTGTGGTACACTTCAATAGCTGAAACTCAAAGAGATACAAAAAATAGACATGAAAAACACATCCTCCAAACTGCAAGACCACAATAGAAACTATGGAGAAATGTGGAGCATTTCGCTAAACCTTCCATGACTACAATAGTATAGTCTTCACTCTGGTTATTCAAGAAACTTTTGTTGTAACATCTATGATCTAAAAACTAGAACACACATGCTTCACACTTGACTCTATCTATCCTTCAAACCGTAGGACCATATCTTAAAATATGAAGGAATGCAGAGCATTCTTCAGAGCTTTTTAGAGCAACTTCCTAAGCCACTAACTATAAGAGATTCTTCTATACAAATTACATCATTAGACAGTGAATACATAATTCAAAGAATCATACACTTATTCATGAGCAACATGAGACAATTTTCATAGCAACTCATGACATCCAACCTCATACATCTTGATTGCAACATATGCAACCATCCACACACTACCACTTTTCTAACAATAGAGACAACATTATCAACAAACTCCATACCACTAACATCCATGACAACACCTGTAACATACTTACAATAATCTCCCCCTTTGGCTTTGATGGAAATAATAGGATATGCAATATCTCCCCCTTTGACATCAAGGACAAATGGCTAATGGTCTTCAACTAAGCTTTCCACACATATAAGCTCCTCCTATCTATATAAACTTCACCATTCTACTACCTTCTCCCCTTGAGAGGTAGCCTTCATCAATCCAAGGATACAAATGTGTTGAATTTATCCCCTTGGATAGATTCACCAACTATGCATCTAGTTAGAAGGAGGGGTAAAAACCCCTAGCTTTTGTCTAAGATACTCAAATATATCCTTTGAAAGTGCCTTTGGGAAGATGTTTACAACTTGTTCCTTTGTGGGAACATACTCTAATCTTACTTCCTGATCTGCAACTTTCTCTCTTAAGAAGTGATATTTGATAGACATATGCTTGGTTCTAGCATGCATCACTATATTCTTTGAAATATTTATGGTGCTTGTATTATCACATCGAATTGGAATGGGATCATCATACATCACCTTGATTTCCTTCAAATTTTGCTTATCTACAACACTTGAGTGCAACAAGATGTGCAACAATGTACTTTAGTACTTTTGTTGTTGATAAGGACATTGATTCCTACTTCTTACTAAACCAAGAGACCAATCTATCTCCTAGAAAGAAAGCTCCATTGTCAGTACTTCTTTTTTCATCAACACTACCATCCCAATCAGCATCAATATATGCATTCAAATAAAAATCATTACCTTTTTGATACCACAATCCATAGTCTAAAGTGCTCTTCAAATATCTAAAAATCCTCTTGAAAACCTTTACATGAATTTCTTTTGGATCATCTTGAAACCTTGCAATCAAGTAAACTACTTGTATAATAACAGGCCTTGAAGCAGTTAAGTACATTAGACCTCCAATCATAGACCTATACAAAGTCTGATCGGCCTTAGGTGGCACATCATCCTTATTCAAATGGAAACCAATTACCATTGGAGTACTTACTATTTTACAATCTTCCATAACAAACTTCTTTAGCATTTATTTGACATGCTTTGCTTGAGAGATAAAGATACCATTATTTGACTATGCAATTTGAAGTCCAAGAAAGAATGATAACTCAACTAACATAGAAATTTTTAAAATTTCTTTCTGCATTTCTTTAGTAAACCTCTTACATATGTCATCATTACCTCCAAAGATTATATCATCAACATATACCACAACAATTAGAATCTTTTCATCCTCTAATTTGATGTACAAATTGATGTCTGTGGTACCTTTCTTGAAGCCTTACTGAAACAGGTACTTGTCTAGCCTTGCATACCAAGCCCTGGGGGCTTGTTTGAGATCATACAATGCCTTATTAAGTCTACATACTATTTTCAGATCTATTGATAGTTGAAATCCATTAGGTTGTTCTATGTCTACTTCTTCTAATTCACCATTCGAAAAGGAAAATTTCACATCCATCTAATAAAACTTGAAGTTCTTGTGAAAAAAAATGTAACATTATGATAGCCTTCATTCTTTCCGCTGGAGCAAATATTTCCTCAAAGGACCAATTCCTTCCACTTGTGAATATCCTTTGCATACTAGTCATTTTATTTCTTACCACCTCTCCATCTTTATTCAGTTTGTTTCTAAATACCCATTTTTTCCCTATTACATTCTTGTTTGCGGGCATTGGAACCAATTCCCAAGTCTGATTCTTTTCAATTTAATTTAGCTCTTCTTCCATTGCTTGTATCCATCCTTCATCTTTGCTAGCATAAAAAAAGTCTTTGATTTTATTCTTGATAGCAGAGAAAAATTCACTTGTTCATTTGTTTTTGCAAATCTTCTTCTTGTCTACACTCCTTCATTCTTATCCCCAATGATCTTATCTTCTAAATGATTCCTTTAAACATACTTGGTAGGTGTCTTGGGAAATTTTTCCTATAATCTCTTCTTCATCTTCGTCTGTACAGGTAGATTCATTAGTCTAGCAGTCTTTTTGCTCGTGTTTGCTTTGATGTGACTCTTCATCCACTCTAACATTTGCACTTTCAAAAGCATTCCTCAATCTTTTATTGTAGCATTTATAGGCTCTTCTCCTAGTTTAATACCCAAGAAAGATTCCTTCATCTGATCTTGAATCAAAATTTCCTAATCCTTCTTCATCTATCTTGATAAAACATCTGCTTCCAATTTTTTTGAAATATTTGATAGTTGTCAGTCTCCCATACCAAATCTCATAGGGAGTCTTGGTGCTATCCACCCTTAGTTGATCTCTATTAAAGATACAAACAACACTATGGAATGCTTCCTTCCAATACACATCGGTCAGTTTGGCTTCATTCAGAATTGTTCTTGACATCTCTTGAATAGTTCGATTCTTTCTTTCCACTACTCCATTCTATTGAGGAGTTTTAGCAACAGAATAATGTCTTGTTATCCCATGATATTCACAAAATTATTCAAATTCACTTGATGTGAACTCACCACCTCTATCCGACCTTGGACACTTGATTTTTTAGCATTCATTTCATTTTCAACCATTGATTTAAAGATCTTAAATTTACTAAAGGCTTTTGTTTTTTCTTTTAAGAATGTAACCCATGTCATTCTAGAGAAATCATCAATAAGTAACATGAAATACATTTCACCTTGAAGACTCTTTGTCTTAGTTGATCTACATAGATCAATATGAATTAGTTCCAAAGGTCTTATGGAAGAATAATCCTTGGTCTTGAATCTTATCCTTGTTTGCTTCCGAATCTGACATTCTCTGCACATGGTACTTTGCAAGCTTGACAACTTGGCATGTCTCTCACTACTTGAATATAATTGATCTTCACAAGGTTATCAAAGTTGATGCGTCTCATCCTCTTGTGCCACAACCAACATCCTAGAAGATAGCTTCTTCCATTCACACCGTTAATATTTTATAAGTTTCCTTCAATCCTTGAACCTTCTACCAATTTTCCAGACTTTACTTTTTTGATTTCACATCCTTCCTCATTAAATAAGAGATTGTATCATTTGTTTCACATATAACTTACACTGAGAAGATTATTCTTGAGACGTTCAACATAGAGAACATCTTCAGTCGTATTTTTTCTACCAATACTTATAGTGCCCTTTCCACAGATCTTTGCTAAGGAATTATCTACAAACTTTATTGATCTGCCATTCCACTTAGCTAGCTTGATGAACTTGATTTTTTCACTAGCCATTTGACTTGACCACCCATTTTCTATTATCTAGATATTTTTTTCCCTTGAGCATGAAATTTTGTTTGGACAACCATTGAATTTTCACTACTTGTTTCCTTGACTTGCTCAATGTCATTTGCGTTTCGAATTTCTAGTTTTGCAAGATCACTTCTGCAAAAATTTTCTCTATGCCCAAAATTATTGTAGATCTAAAATGCCACATTGAAATCCACCAGAGAAGCAAGAGAGTTTCTACTTACAAAATTTCTTCCATTCATTTCAAATTTGCATTCTATAGATTTATGTTCATACTTATTGCAAACAAAATAGTAACCAAAAAATACATGATTGAACATGTTTGTAGAGGATCTAGTTGCATGATGAGATCTTTCTTTAGGTCTAATATCAACTTCCTAACTTCTAGGCATAGCTTTCTCCAACTTCCTTTTGAGTAACAAGATATCCTTCTCAAGCTTTTTAAATTCACTTATTTTGGCTTCAATCAAGGCCTTTTTCCTTTTGTTCTCTTTCCTTGCACATTCCAAATCTTCAAAAGTGGAGACATGCTCACCTTCAAAATCAACTTCACCTTCTTCTTCATCCATAGATTTTCTTGAAGTTCTAGAGATCATAGCGGCCATAAATAGGGATTCATCTCCATTATCACCTAATGTACAGTGGTCTCCTTTATCTGAGGAGTAGTATTCTTCTTTGGAGAGAAGGTTCTTCTTGAAATTGTTTCTCTTGAAATCCTTATTGCTACTTTCATTTTCTTTAAAAAGAAATTTAGAATCATAGTGACCAATTCTACCGCATTTAAAACATTTTATTGGTAATTTACCTTTGTATTTTCCTGATCCTTTCTTTAGCTTTCTCACAAAGTTTGCTTTTTCTTCCTCAAAATCAATAGGTGATCCAGATGCTTCTTCTTTCTTCACAACTTTGAATGCAACTTCTCTTTTGTGTGTACTTTGAACTTCATTCCTCATTTCATAGGTTGTGAGAGATCCAAATAACAACTCATGACATCCAACCTCATACATCTTGATTGTAGCATATGCAACCATCCACACACTGGACCACTTTGCTAACAACAAAGACAACATCATTAACAAACTCCATACTATTGACATCAATGACAAAACCTGCAACATACTAGCAACACATATAATTTGTTGACTCATTTGTCAAAGGAAAATATCATTCTATAGAAACACAATAAACACTTAAATTTTAAATCATTTTACACATTCAACCTATAGATGTTATTAACATAGATATATTAAATATGTCTATTTAAAAGATAAAAAATACACACCTTAAAATTGATCTCTCAACGTCTTTTAAATAGATGTATTTAAGATATATACACTAGTGTAGCTCCAAATTAAAATAAATATCCAACTACAATGTCATTTCTCTAATTATATTAAAAATAGTGTTTACACATTCAAATGTCGATTCATACAATTTAAACTAGTACAATAACTATTAAAAAGTAGTTTAATTAGTTGAGCTCAATTAATGAATATGATGGTGCACTCTTATATTACATCATTTACCAAGATTTAAATCCCACAAAAATTAAAATTAAATAATATTGACTTTAATGAACTAAATCTCATGATATGTTCTTTCACTAGACCATTCACCAAGATTAAACTCCCTCAAAAATAAAATTAAATATGATTGACTTTAACAAATTAAATCCCATGATTTGTTATTTTGTTACATGATTTGCCAAGATTAAAATCCCTCAAAAATCAAATTAAAATTGACTTTTAGCTAACTAAATCCCCTACATGTAACCCAAGAAAAAGCAACAAAAAAACTATATACCCAAAAGTTGGATAGAGAATTATAAGGTTGATTGGTAAGATAGGGTAGATACTACATTCAAAGAATCGAGAGAAATTTTTAGATTTGAGATTGAAACATAAGAAGTCTATGGGTGAATCCCACAAGGTTAAGGAGTTTGATGCAGTGGAGGCCTTGTAGGGTGAAACCCCCAATATTGATAAAGGTGAAAGTAAAATTTAGGAAAATGAGGACATTAATATGAAAGCCCAAATCCAAAAGGTTGATAGCCTATATTTGGGGTCAAACAATTGGGAGGAAATCCAATACTTTCCATCCTCCTCCCTAAAGGATATTACTTTTTCCATAGACTCTATAGATGATAAAATAAATGAATTGCATAAGAAACTAGAATGCATCACAAGGTGTTGAAGTAGTTCTTTGTGCAAATTAATAAAAATAATATTCAAAGTTCCTTGTTGAACAATTGGAACACTAGGAGAAGTTTCTAAATTTAAAAGAGAAGTTGGTCAGAAAATATGAGAGGTGGGATGGAGGCTGACATAATAGAGATAAAAGGAAACATTCATAAAATTGTGAATTCAATAAACCACTATCACCAATTCACTCAATAACATCAAATATATTTAAATGAGAAGGTCAATAATAGTAAAGGATAATTATAAGCTTGATCTAGTGCATGTATAAGAGGATACAAAGCCAAGGATGTTGAGAACCTAACTACAAAATTCATGAGAACCCATGACTAATCTGTACAAGACAAGTGGGAGCATGTTGTAGCCTTGAATGAGCTTTGATGTTGTGTCCTTATTTCTATTATTTGTTTCTAGTATTAAATGAGTTTTTTTTAATTGTGCTTGAAACTCCAGTCCATAGTAATTTTGGTGAAGTTACACTTACACTATATTGTTTGATAGTTGGCTTGATTTTTTTTGTTGACTTGGATGTTAAAAGGTTGGGGCCCTTCTAAAACCCCCTTCTTTACCTTTTATCAAAAAATAAATGATAATGTACATAACCACAATTGAAGAAAATTATATTAATGGAAAAGATAGATAACTCATAACGTTGCAACTAAAGGGGGTATTAATCCATCAAGAGGTCAAAATGATTAACTTGATGTCGATTTATTAATTGCAAAGGATGTGAAGGTCGTACTAACCTCTAATCTATAGTAGAATCAAGTTTGGTAAAATGGAACTCTAGGATATATTTAAAATATAGTATATGAATCTAGAAGTGCCCCACCAAAAACACCTACATATACTATGGTGGAATTTGACAATCACTCTAAAATACCATGTGAAGATGTGTCTCCAAATATAATTCTACTTATACCAATACAAAAGGGGCATACATGTCAATTTTACCTTTTTATGGTTAGCTTGCGCACTAACAACGGAAAAATCACAAGGATTTACTCCTCCCAAAGCAACAATTGGCCAAGGACAAATAGATAAAAAAAAATTACTATATCATTTGTTAGACATTTGGATGGACTGAGAATTTTTTGACCATCTTCATATGATTGCTATGAAAAATAAAAACAAGAAAACAACTCTCAAAAAAAAAAGTTGAAAAATAGAGAATTAATTCCTTGGAGCAGTGATAATGTTATATATTTCATGTATATGAACATATAATTCTTATATGAAACACATATAACTCATTTAATGTGATGTACATTTTAGTTTTGGATAATTATGAAATGGATAAACAAAAGGCCATTCCTTTGCTTACTTTCCACTAGGGTTCTCGTTTGCTATTCCTCCCACTTGTTATCCTATATCCACTCACCCAAGGCCAACCCCACTGACCAGGGCTTCTTTCTTAGGTGCTTCACCATCGTTGAATCGGAAGAGCTTCGCTCACCTAAGGCACTTCACTACTGCTTGAGCTTCACTCACCAGGGCTTCGCCCACCAACCAAGCTCTTCCACCGCCCTATGGCATTTCATAACGCTCAATAAATATCATGTATATTAAACATTTGGATGAATATTGTATGTTTCCTTATTTTTCAAAGGAAAATAATGTTATATAAAAACACAAAAAACTGCAACATTTTACACATTCAACCTATAGATGCTACTAGCATAGATACCTTAAATAAGTCTATATAAAAGACAAAATACGCACCTTGAAACTGATCTCTCAACATTTTTTGATTACATGTATTTAAGATATCTACACTAGTGTAGCTCTACCTTAAAATAAATGCCCAACTACAATGTCATTTCTCTAATTCAAATTACTCGTACAATTCAAATTGGTAAAATAACTATCAAAACATTAAGTTTAGCTAGTTGACCTCAAGTAATGAAGATGATGGTACACTCTTTTATTGCACCGTTTACCAGTATTCAAATCCCTTGAAAATAAAATTAAATAAGAGATTGACTTTGATGAACTAAATCCCACGATATGTTCTTTCATTACATGATTCGTCAAGATTAAACTCCATCGAAAGCAAAATTAAATAAGATTGTCTTTAATGAACTGAATCTCATGATATGTTCTTTCATTACACGATTCGCCAAGACTAAACTCCCTCGAAAGTAAAATTAAATAAGATTGACTTTAACGAACTAAATTCCATGATATGTTCTTTCATTACACGATTTATCAAGACTAAACTCTCTCAAAAGTAAAATTAAATAAGATCGACTTTAACAAACTAAGTCTCATGATATGTTCTTTCATTACACCATTCGCCAAGATTAAACTCCCTAAAAATAAAACTAAAATTGACTTTTAACGAACTAGCCTAAATCCCTACATGTAACCCAAGAAAAAACAAAAAAAAACCACTATACCCAAAAGTTGGAAAGAGAATTTATAAGGGTGATTGGTAAGATAGGGTAGATACATGCATTCTTGTAACATGACGAGCACATGCTTGTCACACAAAACTTCCATAACACTTAATTACAGAAAAAACATCAAATCTTTATGTACTACCTACTGTTCATATTTGTGTAGGTGTCCAACATGTGTCCTTTTCTCATTAACTTTGCAAAAAAATCAATTTAAAATAATGCACCAAAAATGGAAAGCACAATGAATTTTGAAATATACATTATTTACATCCTCTCACCTAACCACACTTTATTATTTGCTGCCACCAGGGAAGACAGACATAAAAAATAGAAGAAAAAAAATTGTTCCCAAAAAAAAAAAGTCTGATTACCCAAAAGGGCATTTCTATTCATTAATTATTCAGTTTTCTGCTTTAATAGAACATGCTATGAGTATGGAGGTCAGCAGCTATAAAATCCCGAGAAATAATTGGTGGGACCCATTGCCACGTGTTCAGATTGATTTAACAAAGAAAAATGTTGAGAGAGCGGCGACAGGGAAATCTAGAGAGATTCTTTAAACGAAATTGGTGGGCCCCGTGATTTACGTAGGCGTGGGCCCACATATATTACGTGGCAATCCTAACTAGTGTTTATTTGCTTTACGGGAAAACAAGTGAGATCTTTATCTTGAAGGGGGATGTGTCTGAATTTCCTTGGGTGATGTTGATGTTTTTTTTGTCCTTTTCTCCGGATAGGTTAACTTTCCAGACTGATGTTGATTTTAGAAGTTTGGAGCTATGGGTACTTGCAATGTTTAGGGTTTGGTGGAGAATTTTTTGTATTGAGTTTGAAGAGTGGTTGAGCTAGGGTCATTAAGATGATCTTATTAAGTGCTTTTTCAGGGGTCTTATTTAGTGCTTTTGCAGGTGTGTAGTGCATATATATGGTAAATTGTTATGAGTGGGGATGTCAATGTGTTAAGGTTGTCTAGAGTCAATTTGAGTCTGATTGTACTTTCAAGATATTGAATCTTGGTGGATAGAATAATCAAGAAACATACCATCATCCTCTCCTATATGACAAATAACCTTAGTATAGCTTTATTCCACCTTGGCATATTCCAAGAGTGTAGACTCATCTAAGTTTGATTGTACTTCTAAACTAATTGAATCTTGGTGGATAGAATAATCAAGGAACATACCATCAGCCTCTCCTATGTGACAAATAACCTTAGTGTAGCTTTATTCCACCTCGACATATTCCAAGAGTGTAGACTCATCTGCTAAATATGTCATTCACCACCTTGCTTCAAATTCATGAGTGTAGAATTAGCTAAGGCTAGTTCTACGCATGTGGATCTAACCATTTTAAATTGAAACTACTATGAAAATGAGGATTTTCTAAATAATTATTTCAATTGATCACCTTTTCTACCACATGTTGAAAAATAAATTAATATATAAAGGAAGATCTAAATGTTTTTTCCACTAATAAAAAATAGAATTCGATTTCCTCACACAACTTCTAAGATATAAATATTTTACCCTAATTTTGTAAAAAACAAGAAGAAAGGAATTGAAGGATCAACTTAAAATGATAATAACTCTAAATATTACTCATAATAAAATATTTCAAGTAAAGATGGAAGTGACATGAAAAGCATAGGGAAGTCAATGAAGAAGATAATGAAGGATAGAAAGACTTGCTCCATAGAGAAGAGGATGTAAGAAAGACCTCAATCATATAGAAGAAAGCAAAATATGGAGGTTTGTTACATAATGGAATGCAAAAATGGAATGGTATTAGGGCTCCCAACTCATTCTAAAGCTAGTTTTTAGGAGATAGGATCTAAAAATGGTCACCAATGGCAAGTTAGGAATCCTTGTCACCATAAATTTGAGGCTTGGAGAAGTAAAGTCGTAAGGAGAGAATCTCAAAGCCTTATCAACATCAAAAGGTAGAATGAAGCCTAGAAGCTATATAGGATTTTCCATTTCAAAACCTTTGAGCCATCAAAAAGTTCCTTGTCCATTTTTTGTGAGATTTTTTGTAAATCTAGTAAAAGATCTTTAGTTTGAGAGGGAGGAGATTCTCAATCCTCCAAAGAAGATCTCCAATGTGAATGCTACTATATTGGTAGCTTAGACAAATAGATCTATCAAAATCAATGAAGATATGCTAGGTACTTTCATCTGACACTTATAAGAGTGTTTCATATTCATAAAAGTGGTCAATTTCTACTCTACAAGGGAGCTAATTTGGATTGGATCCAAAAGAATTTAGGCGACTAGATAAAGTGCAAACTACTACCATAATATTTTTTCTAATCAAATGCCCCAACAAGGAGAAAAAATAAGAAATATTGGATGGAGGTCCATGGCTTATATAAGGTATTGGTCTATTCATTAAGGAATGGGAACTAAACTTCGTTTCATCCATATTTGTAATAAATAGAGCTCTTATGTGGATTTTCTTGTACAATCTTCCTTCTAAATATTGGAGAATTAAAATCTTTTCTAAAATTGGTAACTCTCTTAAGGAATTCATTAAGCCTATGGATAAAAATATTTTAGAAGGGAATGCTAGTGTTTATTCTTGTTGTTGTGCTTATGTGAAGCTTTAAATAATGATCCTAGAGTTACTTGAACTAAGAATAAAATTTAGAATTATGACAATTGATGGAACTCGAAGGTCCTCTTTGGAAGCACAGTTGGGAAAAGAAGGAAGCCACTACCCTAAGTGAAAGAAAAATTGATAGTATTCAAGAAGATGAGATGAGAAGGGACAATCCTACACTAGATAATCAACCTTTTACAACAAATGGAGAAAAGGTTCAATTTGTTGCATTCTTTCATATAAGTGTGGTATCCTTTAAACTTGAAAGAACCCAAAAGAGTTCAAGTGTTCAACCCCCCTTAGGACCAATCAAATACACCTCTAAACATGCTTTAAAAGAGTTTGGAATTCCCCTAGTTGGAAATTGAAAGGAGGTTTGGATTTAGCAAGGGATAGGTTGACATATGAGAATGATAATGTGGAGGAAGAAATTTAGGAGGATGAAGATATCTTCAACATAGATAAATGAATGAATAGCTAAATAGAATCAATGATACACAAAGTTTACTATAGAGAATAAAAAAGATAAGGCAGAAAATCCAACAAATCCAAAAGAGAGGGGAATGGTACATTACAAAATTAACTAAAGATTATAGAAACGATTATGATAACTAGGAAGTAGATATCCCTTCCCACGATCCAATGAAGATCATAACAAGAGACACTTAATTAAGTTCCAAATAGATCTATCCAAATTTTACATTCTAATGCTACAAGAAACTAAGCTTGATAGGAACAATGTTGAGACCCTCCTTCAAAATGGAAAAAGATCGAATGTTTTATTTTTGAAGTGTCTAGAGCCTTGAGGGACTTGGGATAATATGGTCTCCCTATTCTATCAATATAATTGAAATAATCAAGGATTAAAATTAGTAGTTTTGCAAGGTTTCAAGTTTAATATCTAACTCTATTTTTTCTCATTTCTCTCTTAAAAAGGTTGTTATATCACCTATCTACCACCTTATCATTATTTCCTAAGATCAATTTTATTGTAGGGGGGTGATTTCAATATTATTTTCAATAGATTGGATAAGAAGGGAAGGTCAAAACTATCACCCAATGTCTAGAAGATATTCAAAAATTTGGAAACAAATTAGGTTTGGTTAGCATCCCCCAAAAATGGGGCTTTCACTTAGACAAACATAAGAGTGGGTTTTACCTACATAGTAAAGATATTATATATATTTTATACAATAATTCTTAGTTAAATTTGAATAAGCTCCTAGAATAATTTATCCTCCCTAGCTTTGGCTCAATTTTTTTCATTCTTCTCTCTATGTTAGAGAACAAATTCTCATTCTAGAGCCCCCTCAAGTTTGAAAATATGAGGTTTCAAGATAAATACTTCTTTGGGCTAATAGAGAATTGATGGAAAAAATAATAAAAAATAGAGGCTCCAAAATGTTCCTCCTTTGTTAAATATTATCAAAGCACATTTGAAACAATGGAAAGGTAATGCTTTAGTAAAAAATTGAACAAAAAGAAGTAGTAGAACTTGAACTTGCTAGTTTGAATGAGGAATCCTTTCAAAAAGGCATGAACTATGAAGTTTTTCTTCAAGAAAAAACCATTATTGCCAAGTATATAGAGATTCTAGCTAGGAAGGAATTCTTTTGGAGAGAAAAATCCAAAAAAATCTTTCTTAAAGATGGTAGAAAAAATACAAAATTCTTCCATGATGCAACTAAATCTAGGAGAAATGTTAACTAAATATCTTCAATTAAGGGCCAAGTTGGACTACTTTTGGAATATACTAAGGAAATAAGCAATGAAGTTCATTTCTTTGAGAATTTACTCAATGAAAAGAATGGATTTAATTTAAGGGATCAAGAGGATCTATTAAGAAATATTCTAAATATTGTTTTAAAATAAAAAAATACAATGCTAGTGGACCTTTCTTAGAAAGTAAATAAAACTAGCCACATTTCAACTCCATCTAGGTAAAGCTCCTAGTCTAGATACTTTATTGACTAGTTTCTTTCACAAATGTTGGAGGATTGTAGGAAAGGATATTTGGGAGCTAACAGAAGAATTGAGAAAGCATAAAAACTTTCTAAAATATTGTTATGCCTTGCATAACCACCCCATTTTATTCGGGAACAAAATGGGTCCCCCTTCTCTTTTTGGTTTCGTTGCCTCTGTTATTTGCTTTGACCTTTGGAATTCTTTTGTTTTCCTCCTAATTTTTCCTTTTGTTCTATTTGATTATGGCTCTGTCTCAGCTTGAGTTGGTTTTCTTCTTGCTGGAAATTGAATGAAATAATCACAAGCAATAGTGGATTTTATTATAATATATTTTATTTGCTTCTGAGGACTAATGGAGACCTTGTTTCGCAGGATTAGATCGTGCACATGATGATATTTCTCAAGGAGCTCAGTTGGAATGCATCTCCCAATCTAGTTTGGCATAAATTCTTCTAAGAAGAAAGTCGGCAAGACTTTGCAGTTGTCTTGCCGACTAGCAGTGTGTTCTATTCAAAAGAGGCTCATTGGTCGCCTAAGCATCCCTGTCGTTGAGAGTCTTTATGTGTCTCGCCGACCGGAGGAGCCCTCGCTAAAAGATTCTGCATTCAACATAAGGTCTTGGCGAAGGAGGAAGGTCTCACCAACATGAGGTAATATCAGCGTAAGCTCTTGCCGATCCATCGGAGTCTCAACGAAATAAGGATGCTATCGGGGATTCTCACTTAGGAACATGATATGCAGACTATTGTAATGTCTGGCCGACATGGGGGATCTCGCGACATGAAATGAGGTCTTAGGAGAATTTCTTTAGGGTAATATCTCTAATTGCTGAGGGTCATAAAGGTTATGCCGGGCGTAATCTCCTAGAGCGGATGGAACTCTTGCCAACAATTTGACAAAAGGGCCCTTGGGGAAGGTTTGTGCTATCGCCATAAGCTCTCGCTGACTAAGCAAGGTCTCCCCGAAGTGAAATGAGCTCTCGGTGAAAGAGGAGACTTCGGTCTAATGTCTCGATGAAGGGGTAGTCTCAGCAATGGTGGTCCCGGTAGGGGAGTCTCGGTGGAAAATTTGAGTTCGGCGAAAGGTCTCGCTGATCAAGCAAGCTCTTGCCAAAAGAAATATGAGCTCAGGGAGATCCTATTGAGAGGTATTTCCTTCGATGTGAGGTCTAGCTGAAGAGGGAAGGTCTCAACAAAGGATGGTAGCGTCGGCAAGATGTCTCATCGATAGGGTGGACTCTTACCAAAATGGAATCACATCGGGCAAAGTGGTCTACCTTCGCCATAAGGTCTTGCCGATCGATAAAACATCTCACCAACCCAACAAAGTCTCACCAAAAGAAAGGAGTTAGCTCTAGGGGAATGAAAGAACTAGACATGATATCTTGCCGACTAGAGGTAGTCTCACCAACAAGGTTCTCCCTTCGGTGTAATGTTTGAGGCTCGTCGTGATGTCCTACCGACCCGATAGAGTCTTGTCAATACAGAATGTGCTTAGGGAGAATGGCCAGCTTCGCTATAAGGTCATGTCGACTAGCGATGGTCTCGCTGACATACTTTATCCCTTCGGTGTAATGGAATGCGCTCGATGAAAGGTCTTGGTGACCCAGAGATGTCTCAGCGATAGGGCATGGGTTCGATGTGAGGTCTTCCCGACATGGGTGTGCTCGCCAAAGAAAGAAAGGCTCACTGGGAGGTCTTGTCGATAGGTTTTGTGGTATCGATATGACTTACGCAACTCGATGGGGGGTCTTTCCGACCGTCTTATGTCTCACCGATGGCTGCTATGAGGTACAATCGCATCAGGGAGACACGATTAGTGTCTCAACATTATCACGTTACATTGGAATGACCTTTGACGGCGAGTCTTGTGTGGCCTATGTTCCACCAATCAAAAGAAGCTAAAGGAATGGCCTATTGGCCCTTTGACTGACTGACTACCCCTATGAAGGAGATCAGCAGAATGCAAATGACTTGGACTCATTCTGAGATCAGAAGGCGATGGAACACCTTGATGAACAGTGGTGTGAAGATCTAGCAACGAGTTTGATGCTGCTTCCAGAAGATGGTCAATGGGCAGAGTGCAGACATGAGGGAGACCAGAGGAGGAAGAAGCCGGAAATCGATGCTAAAGGCATTTGGCCAGTTTCTTGGCAAGGTGGATGGTGGCAGCCTTGGTGATATTTTAGAGCATTCCAGGCAGCATTCAAGGAAGTTCGAGGATGAACAGGCATGGAGTAAATGTGCAGCTGCAAAAGATCTGAGATCACCCCAGAACAATCCTTCACCAATGGAAGCAGGGATACACATTTAGGCAGAACCAATTTTATTCAAAAGATCTAGAGGCCGACCTTTGGAGTAGGATATTTTGTAAACCCTAAAACAGGGGCCAGCGCATTCTTTTTGGGACACTCTGTATATATGGAATTCTTGCCTCTTTGTAAAGGGTTAGAAGGTTAGTAGAAGAGTTAGTTAGAAGAATAGAGGTTAGAGGAGAGTTGCATCCTGATTCTTGTAATGGGAGCTTCTTTTGTTTTCTTAGTTAGGAGTTAGAATCAGCAGAAGCTAGTAATGTATCCTTCCAGTTTTCTTAGTATAGATGGAAACAATCTGAAATCATAGGTTTTCTGTACACTGGTGATTGTGCCAGATTTGTAAATGTTGCTTATCTGTTTCACTAATAGTAGAAGCAACCAGATTTAATCTATTTCATATTGTGTTCCAGAATGGTGTTCATCTTGGGTTAATCATTTGATTTGAAAAGCTTTCAAGGAAAGAAGTTTTGTTTTATGTTTTGTTTAAATAGTGATTTACAATCTATTGTTAAGATTAGCACTGTGGATGAATGAAGTTGTGTGTCAATCACAAGTTGATTTTGTTCTCCAGTTTCAGTTAGCAATTCCTTGAAAGGTAACAAGTCTGGCTAAGTTGGATGAATTATTATTCTTTTCAGTTCCAAGCTTTGATCTATCTTTTTCTATTTCTTTAAAACCCCAGTTAAAATAGGTTTAACTTCATGCTTGATCTTAGAACAATCCAGAAGCTCAACACCAGCAGGCCCCTTGAACATTACTGTTACATTGACCATTAAGCAACATCAGCACAGTTGAGAACCAACTATAAAGACCTTGGGAGCTAAGATATCCATGTGTTGTATTTCTCTTTCAGGAGAAACAAAATAGCAATATTCTATTTGCACGTTGTTGTGCCATCTGACACGTCAACAAATACTCTGACAACATGCACATTGCCCTCATTCTAAAGAAGGAGGTTGCATCTTCTTTTGATGACTTTTGCTTGATCTCTTTATGCAACACCATGTACAAGATATCTCAAAATCCATGGCTAATAGGTTAAATTTTACTCTCCTTGAGATCATGTTAGAAGAACAAAGTGGTTCCATTCTCAACAACACAATCATATATGGAATTATTATCACTCAAAAATTTATCCATTTGATCCAATTCAATAAAAAATAAAAGTATGATAGTTAAAGTAGATATTAGTAAGGCATATGGCAAGTCAAATAGAGATTCTTAATGAAAATAGATATTTAGATTTAGTCACAAATGGATCAGTTGGGTCTTTAGTCACATTTCAAGCCCAAGATATGCAATATTGGTCAATGGGAGCCATTGTGGTTTTTCTTCTTCTTGAGGACTCAAACAATGGGATCTATTTTTTCCCTTCCTCTTCACTATATTGGTAAAATCCTTGGGAAGGTCAATCTAAAATTCCTTGAACATCAACAATATTTGGAGAGGAATTAAAGTTACTAGTGGGATTGATACATTCACCCATCAATAGTTTGTTGATGAAATTATTCTCTTTAGAGAAGCAATCTTACTGGATGTCAAACAAATGGAAAAATATATATAGACATTCACATTGGCATCTAAGAAACTAATCAACACCAACAAATCAGAAATATTATTTTTTAATGTTAGCATAGACACACAGTGTCACAGTGCCACAATCCCACATTGCTTCTTACCTCATATTACAGAAAATAGATTTACCAAGAAAATACTTGGATCTTACTCTCTTCATTAATACTAGTATAGCTTCATTATGGAAAAATGTGATAACCAAATAGGCCTTGAAATTAGCCTCTTGGAAGAGAAAGCTGCTACCATTTACTAGGAAAATTTTGATGTTCAAATCAATGATCTTAGATATCCCCATTTAGTTGATGTTAGTCCTCTAATACTTACAAGTACTTGGAGAAGATTATTGGTCCTTCTTATGTCAAGGATACATATACAAGATGAAGGGAAAAAGTGAGCATCCCAAAAAGCCATCTAGGATCAATATGTGCCTTAAGGTACATTCATTCAATTTAGGAACCTCAAAAGCATATACTACTATGCCTTAAAGCGGAAACCTGCATAGTTATTTTCCCACTATTAATTCTTCAAGGAAAGAGGCTACAATTAAGTTTCATATATTTTTAGATCAAGAATCATATATTTACATATCACATAGTTTCAACAACATAACAAGCACTTAGAAACAAACAAGAAGAATAAGAAAGAAGAGAAAGAACACAAAGATTTACGTGGGGAAAAACCTTTCGAGTAAAAAATCCCACACTCCAAAACCACAAAGCCAATATATTATTTAGTAAAAAATACAGTTACAATATATTCTTTAGGCTCAAGTCCATTGCAAAAGATTTACATCTTGTTCCATCTCTGGCAAAATTTCAACAACATAACCCCTATGAATAATACTTCTCACTTAACTCCTCTAGAAAAACACCTATATTTATAGAGTATATAGTACCCAAGATAGAAGTTTCCTTAAATCCACACCCATGCATGAACATGCAACAAGAAAGGCACTACATGCAAAAGCATGCAACAAGCACATGGAAAAAAGCACCTGTCAAAAATCTAGGTGTCCACATTCCAAGTTTAACTCAACTAAGAATAGAAACTCCATCCTTGCACAACTCCAATTACAAATAGAAACTTCCGAGCTTGAATTTTCAAATTGGGCACCAACTTCCTCAAAAGTAGCAACATGCCTTGACACATGTCACCATTGTGCAACTCTAAGAAGTTTTTACAAACTCCTCTCTTCAAATGAGTGCCTAAGTGACAAGTGGCACTATGGTGCACCTCCATGAAGTATGCATAATTAATAATGCTTCCAATAAATGCCTAGGTGACAAGTTGCACTCTATTGAGCTCTACACCTTCATGTAGGATATAAAACTCCTCGATAGGTCCCACAAAGTGATATGATAACTATTATAGTTGGAAACTTAGGATATATCAATATTTTCATAATTATTTATCCCAAAATAATGCTAGGAATGAAAGGTTGAGACAACTTAATCCCAAAATTCTCCCACTTGTCGAAGACCTACCAAGACTCCATGAAATCAATGAGATTTAACTACTAAGAGTCAAATTGATGAAAACACATCATCACAACCATACATGTAATCACATGAATCTCGAACAATGCTCTCATGTTCCAATCAAGATACCTAAAACAACATCCAAGATTTCCACCATCTCAGGAAATAGTTCCTGCCATCCTCTAAAGGAAAAGAATAAGCCATGGTATATATGCACCAGTCCAAAGAACACAAGCATCAAATCCAACCAATAACAAAGGCTACAGAACACTGCCACAACTCTGTTGAGATCACAAGCTAAACAAAAGCTCAACCAGCTCCAAGCTCGTAAGCAGAACATAATTCTAAAGTGAAAGAATCCTCCAGAGAACAAGATAAACCATCAACCAGAAAAATAACAAAAACAAGCTTCCCTCATCTAACTAATAAACCCACAAGATCGAAAATAGCCCCCATAGAAAATGCTAATCCATCCAATCTACCATACCTCAAAGGTATGAACAACATCAAAAAAATCATGCCAACACCATATCCAACCCATAAGCCGCAATCTCAAGATCATTGTGTCGAAACAGTCGACAAAGACAACCACATCTAGGAACTCCCATTCTATGGGTAATGTCTAGTTTGAAAAGACATCAAGGCACACCGAGTCTAACAATAGCACTGCATAGAGGATCTATCCATGAAATATAAAGAATGATCCACAATGACATGCACAACCTACAACCAAAGAACTGTTGCAAGTACATCTCTCACCACAAGTCTCCTAAGCTCTTCCATATCAAGTCTCCAAATCTCTCCCATGTTCTCCACATCTAACAAAGTACAAAGATAAATGAACCTCTATGTCATCACCAAAAACCAAGTGACAACACATGACCACAAGCCAGTGATCACTATAGCTCCACACATGATCTCAACTCCAACATCATGTGAATCCGAATATTTTGAAGAAAACCAAGACCAAAGATAGAAACACTGCACATCATGCACATGTAGAGTGTCCTTTTACATACACCTCTAAATGTCAAATTGTGTCAAGTATGATCTCCTCCACAACCCCAAGAGAAAAGCCTCAACAACACCCATCATGTCCAATCTCCAAGGTCAAAAACAACATATGTATCATGTAATCACATGGATGTAAACTTCTCAAGAGAAGACAAAACTAGGTCTATTTTCCATATCAAGAAATCAGCCCATTACCATCTCCTAAACTCCTCATAAATAACATCACAATTTCCACTCATATGCTCAAGGGGATATCCATTTTGAACAACTCTCATATGAATTCTCTAGAACTATCTAATCGTAGTTCAAGATCCATATCATTGAAAGATAAGCATAACACCTGAGAGGACCAAGGGGCTATGCCTCTCAAGTGACAAACTACCGAGTAGACCAAGGGTGGGGAATGAGAATGATCCTCCAAAATATCCAAGTCATCATGACTCATCTAAGATAAATCTCCTCATAGGTCTATTGTGAAATCATGCCCATGTTTAGGTGAAAATCTCTTTGGACTTCTTGTTGAGATCTCATCAAGAGTATCCATCTCAACAACACAGCCTCACCCACATCTCCATACATCCATGAGCACTAACAATCGATCAACCTATGCTAAGCTCCAAATACAAACACTGCACTCTCATTAAGCTCTCAAGAACATGACCAGTGTACTCAAAATATAGAGAAATTTCTAGATTACTGTCAAATTTTGAACTGTAGTTAGGAACCTAGCATGACATCATGATCTAAATAGTATCATGCCAACACTCTAATGTGTAATTAAGAATCCATCATGGTAGAAAACTAGAACCCATCCTATCATAAGATGACTACCATCTCCTCCAAGGAGATCACATGCTCCAAGTGAACACACAATGGTCTCAAGAGAAATGTAATATGCCAAAACTCTAATGTGCCATCAAGAGTATACCATGACATAAAAACAACATACTCTAAACCAACACCACTTGTCTGAGCATTACCAACACCTCAACCAAAGACTCCAATGTCCTCCATGGCTCTAAGGTATCACACATCTCCAATCTCATGAAGATGGCCTTCTCCAAATAGTGTCCATGCAAATGCAAAAGAATCCTTCTACAACAATAGGATCTAAAAGCTCCTCCTAGTAACATCTACAACGCTAAAGAAGATCATCCATCACCAAGTGATGAATCCATAGTTAGTGCTAAATATCCCAATGAACAATGATACCAAGATCTCCAAGCATCATGACTATCTGTCTCCTAAACTGAAGATCCTCCAAGTCCACACACCCACATGTCCATCAGACAATAATATCAAGTGGCACCAAGATATCCAAGGAAAGGAAATGCACCATCATAGTCACAATGACTCACAAAAAATAGTGTATCCAAGCTATCCATGAAACTATGATAAAACATGCTATAGTTCCCCACAACTGGCTATCTAGGTACTCAACACCATCCTCTCATCCCAATTCAACACATACCAATAAACCAATGAAGATAGAAAAGGTCAACTAATGAAGTCTACATCAACTTTGAATCAATCTCATGGATATAGACAATCCACACCTAAGACCTCCCACTACAACTAAATGGGTGATTAACCCATACAACTACATGACCCATAGATATCAAGCATTAAACATACAAACTCATCATCACATTAGTAACATACAAAAATAGGATATCAAAGAAGATATCATGTAGCTTATCATGACTCAAATACTAGATCACTAACATATCCAATTTTCCAAACAAAACCACAACATAGCACCATATTTAGGAACCCCCTAAGAATTCACCATAGAAATGTTGAGTGACTAATCACATACCAACTTCGGGATATTCTGATCATAGCAATAAAGCCTTCGTCAATGAATTTCATTAGTTACAATAGGAGGGTCGCCCCAACCCATAGAATTTTAGGGACCCAGGTGTGCAGGAGGGAACTATAGGGAAGCTTCTATTTTGCTTCTTTCCATGAATGGATTTGTTTCTTTGTTCGTATCACACCCCCGAGCTAATGTTCCCCCTTCTTTCTTTATTTGAAGTTATATAGCTAGGGGGCCCCTACTATTCATTCATATTACGTATAAAATATAGATTGGATTTATTTGATAGCCCTACTATACTGAGGGGGTTCCTTACCCGAAGGCCCCTTCCCTCCATCCAGCCATCTAACCAACCATCCATCCACCCCTGGGTTATGGGTTGGTTTGTTGGTTGGCCCGCCCTGAGAGAGAGGGACCCTCCTAGTAAGAGGGTCCTGATTGGAAGGGGCACCCTTCCACCGATCTACAGAGAAGATTTGATTTCTCCTCAAACCATGGATGAAGCATGCATGTAGAGCTGCAACTATCTTACATTCAAAATCATCCAAAGATCATGAACCAAAAATAGTTATTTGTAGATCTACAAAATCACATGTTTTTCTTGACCATGGAAAAATTGTAAACCCATCATGTTTTTCAAGACACGCAAACCCATGTCATCATCTAAGTAGTTAAAAATCTTATTTATTTGACTAATTTCATTTATTCCCTTCCTATGTATAATTCATCAATTCCTCTAATGTTAATTAAATAATTTATATTATTTAATTAATTAAATCATTTCCATCCATTCTCTAATGTTAATTAAATAATTTATATATTTAATTAATTAAATCATTTCTATTAATTCTTTCTAATGTTAATTAAATAATGGCTATTTAATTAATGAAATCAAATATTTATTTAATTAATAAAATCTTAAAAAGATCTTCACTTCTCTTCAAAACCGAACTCCATGTGTATCTAATTAATTTGTTTAATTAGATAATTCATCAATTATCCTTCTCATCTTTTTTTAGGATTTATTTCCTTTCAAAGAGAATCAAAATCTTTCTATCTTTTCACATCTTATCTTATCTTGTTTTAATTCCTTTAAAACAATAAATCAAAATCTTTCTATCTTTTAAAAATCTTATCTCATCTCATTGTATTTCCTCTTTTGTCAAAAATCAAATCCTTATCAATCTTATCAACTCTTATCTTTGTCCACATAAAAAATCTATAAATCAAACCTTTCACAAGCCATTTGGATCGAATCTTCATCAAGCATCTTGACTCTGTCAAAATAATTCTTCAATCCATCTCTATCATTCTTCATCGTCAAGTCCTTATGCTGTAGGAATGAGCATCCAACATTCCTCTATTATCAACCTTTGAAATCTTGCATCCTTGTGCAGGTGGAGAAGAGCAATGGAGATAAATCGAGTTTAGCGTGGAGATCGGTTTGCGTTTTGCTTCTTATTTTGATTTTCATATTGTCTCGTACTCTATTGTGCTT
>VDFB02000020.1:57450461-57478475 GCA_007258455.2 Sequoia sempervirens | reverse complement strand
TGCAAAAGCTAATATAAGATGCTAGGATGAGAGTATGGGCGTGATCTCTTGAAACTAATATGAATGTATAGGTTAATTGCATGAACGTATGAATGTGTAATTGTGTGAAGGTGAGTGCGTGCGTGTAAATGTAGATGATTAACCAAGGCTTGGATTTGTATGGGATTTTATAGAGTTTTCGAATGGATTCGATTGGCTGATTCGATCGACGGTCTGGATTAAGCTTACTTTCGAACAGACGGTGGGAGATTTTCGAAAGTGGAAGAGAAGGTGGAAGGTTTCCCTTTTCTTTCAGTTTTCTTCATTGAGTTTCGAAGGGAAACTTCCATTTCAAAGGATGAGTTGAGAATTTGGGAGGGTGAGTTTAGCATGAGTTAGAAATAAACAAATTAAATTTAATTAATTTGTAAGTGAAGACAAAAATGGAAACTCACATAATTAAATAAATCAATATTTAATTATGTTTTAGAAATGAATTAGGGTGAGGAAATATTAAATAAAATATTTAATATTTGAATTTGAGGATGGAAAGAATATTCCATTATTTAAATATTCAAAATATTTAAACTTTAGAATAGTATGATAATCAAATATAAATAAATTATGAAAATTTATTTAATTTAATTAAGCGGAAGGTGAAAGGTGGGATGAAGAAGATATTCCATTATTTAAATATTCAATATTTAAACTTTAGAATATGATATCAAATATAAATAAATTATGAAAATTTATTTAATTTAATTAAGCGGAAGGTGGAAATGTTTAAAAATAAAATTATTTATTTAATTAAGGTAGAAAATTTAGAAGATGAACGATATAATAAATAATTAAATTTATTTATATGTAGATGACTTTAGGAAAATTAATTAAATAAATCATATTTAATTAATTAACAAGCTTAATCATGACCATTTTTAGACGATAGGATCTAATTTTGTGATTATCAATACAAAATCCTTGAATTATATTGTCTCATTGCAAAATGTTTTATACTAGAATAAGAAAAACTCATTAGGTCATAGATTGTGTTATTTATTTCAGTAGTTACAGTTGTGAAAACTTTCAGTTTTCCTTCAAAAATAGGAAAATAAACTTCTTATGAAGTTACATTATTGTGTGAGCTTGTGAAAATTTAGTTGTGAATAGGGTAAATTTTTTTTTTGGAGAGAAGTTGTGAGTTGAAACAATAGGTATAAGTCTCATATTTTTGGTGCATCACCTCCTAGGATTAACAATCTTTTAGTTTTAGTTCTTCTATCCCTTTTCCTGATCAAGACAATAGTTTATAGGAGGTCCATCAAGGGAACCGACCCTCTCTAGAGGTCCATATTCACCATAGGTAACCCACAGCTTGAAGATGATCCCATGTTCCATAGAATCGCTAATTTTTACACTTAACTAGGGTGCAATCGTCGTAACAACAACTACATTTAGTTCCCACTTTAGTGAGAGTATGATCTTATGTTTATACTCACACTAAAGGAATAAAAATACCAAAGAGGAAAGATGACACCACATTGAGGGGTGCACAAGCCCCTAAGTTAGGATATCATCAATTCATAATGTTAAGAAATAAAGCATAAAACATCAAAAAAGAAAACACAAGGAATACTTGAGACAAACACACGAAGAAAACATATAGAATACATGAAGCAAACAAAAATAAGACACAAGACAAACATGATGCCATACACAAAGTAAACACACAAAAGATGTAAAGTAGACACATAGCAAACATAAGAAAAATAATAAAAACATAATAAGACATAAACACAAGGTTAGTACTAAAAAGGATTTGAGTGAGTAAGGTAAAGAGACCTTAGTCTTAAATTTATCTCAAATACCAAACGTCATTCCTCAAATATGATGTTTAGATAAAATGGTTCTCTCATAAGGATTAGCAAGCTGCGTTATACCAAATCGCTCATGAAACACATGGCTACATTGGTAAGAAAGGTGTGTTATGCTGGGTGACCATATAAAAATGCTCAAGTTCATGAATCAACAAGCTCCATTATGAAAAATCCATGGAATTTTTTTCCAATCACACTTTAGGGAGCACACAAAAGGTTTAACATCATAGGGGATAGATCAATGCTTAATGTCACAGGGGAAAATTTGATAACCATGCCTCAAGAGGAAATATAAATAACACCACTCACCAAAAAGGCTATGGCAATAATTCAAATCACATATGTCAATGAAATAGATAGGGTGATATTCCCTCTTTTAAAATGTCAACATACTTGCTATTTTGGTATTTTAAGGAAAAGAAGGGGAAGATGGGATCCTTGAAACTAATACACACCTCCCAAAAATAGTTATCCATGCCCCTCAAAAAAAAGACAAGGACAACCACACAAAAGTCTATCATGTTGCTACCATAGAAGGAATATGGTTGCTTAGCATGAATGGCAATGAGAAAACACACAAAGCTACAAATGATACATAGTGAAGAGCAACACAATAGAATACAAATATTATTTAGAATGATTATGTGCATCAACACATGGAAGAGTGCCATAATCAATAAGTTGTATTTTATTACTCAAGGCTTGACAATCCTTGGTGGAATAACCATGTAATCAATGATATTCACAAAAAGATATTTTTTATAATATTTCTTGTGTTGGAGGAGGAAGATTAATCAAGATGGCTTTGAGAATCCTCGACAAAGTGTGCTCTTGCTCAAATAAAGGATAAGGAGTAAGAGACAATTTTTTCTCTTGTGAATAAAATCTTGCTCACTTACCACATGATGTTCTAAATATAGTAGATGATGAGATGTAGATAAAGGAGAAGGTTGGAAACCTAAACCCCTTTTAGAAAGGTATGGTGTAGACTTCACATGATCCTTAACTCCTTGTTTCATGTTTTCATTATATCCAATTTTAGAAAGAATTTTATATCCAAGCCCATAACACTTTTCCAACTTAGATGTAGAAGTCTTGTCTAAATGCTTATGAGAAGAATTGATTCTTTCAAAAGAATGAAAATCCTTTTTAGGCATCACCAAAACATGAGGGAAAAAGCTAAAGAGCCCATCACCATCCTAGGATGATATTTTTGGATTTATTGATGTAGAACAAGATTGAGAAAATGAAACACAAGACTCCTTAGATGAATATTGTGAGATTTTACCTTTTTCCTAAAAAGGAGGGCATAAAATCAAATGAACCCCAATCAAAAAATGTATTTGAAGAGGAATCCATATTGTGATAATTATTTACAATTGGAGAAGAGGAACTGAAAGATTGTGATCCCAGAAAAATATTTGAGACTAATGAATTTGATGGTGAGATTTTGTACTCCCCAATGAAAGTGGATGTAAAATATGACAATCCCCAATCATCACCCAAGATTTCATTCATGGTATCACTATCATTGGAAGGTAAAGGTTTCACTTTTGAAGATGGACTTAAATTACTAAGAGAGTTGGAAATGTTTTTCTTGACTTTGACTTGTAAATTATAACTTTTTTTTTTTTTTTTAACTGTATGTATCTTGTTATTATATTCATACTTCATCTCACAGTGAAGAGTAGACAAGACTCCCTACATGGTGAATCCATGGTCTACCAAGAAGAAGATTGTATGAAAGAGTTATCCGACATGAAATGTATAAGGGTAGGAATCATGCTTCCTACTTTAATGGGTAGTGTTATTATCCCCAATGGATACCTACCAACATTTTAAAACCATGGATTACAAGATTAGCACTTGTTATATGAGATTCTTTATTGATACCAAGTTTATCTAGAAGATCAATGCTACAAATATTAAGACTTGATCTATAATTAATAAGAGTATGTCTAATCCCAATGTTATTATAACAACCAATATCATTAAAGCCTTGTGTTGGTTTTAGACCTCAAGTGGAGGTAACTCATGTTAAGGGAATGTAATATCCAACTTTGTTGCTTGCATGATAAAAAATGGTTGCTACATCATTTAGTTTGATAGAAGGTGATATAAAAATATTTTGCAAAGCCTCTTAGAGCATCCCATGGTATGTAGGTAATATTTGAATCAAGTACCAAAGGGAGATCTTTGCAAGAGTATTATGAAGTTTCTCAACAAGTTCATATTCTTTACCACTATGTTGAGGAAGGCTAGGTGGTGGTGGAAGATATAGTTGCTGAAATAGAATGGATGTAGGCATTTTATTTAGTTTCTTATTATTTCTAGTGTTATATGTGTGAGCCACTACATGATAACTTGGTTGTTGCAACACATCTTGATGCACGTGATTACTTTGAGTGAGTTGTTTTTCAAAGTTTAGGATATGGCCATGAGGTTTTGGAGGTCCTATAATGAAACGAGGTTTAGAGGGAGGTCCAATAATAAATTATGGGTTTATAATTTCAATTGGGTTAACTACTTGTTGATAATCTTCTATTAATGGAGGACCTAATTTCAATTTTGAAACTTCACTTATGTAAGCCACTTTACTATCATTTGAAGGGGAACATGTATTAATAATTTCATCCTCTTATGTCATGATATCTTCCCAAGTAGGTGAGGTATTGGAAAAAGAATAAACATGACTCATGATTCTCAATGATTAGATCCTCTTGCACCAAGATACCCTCACAAGTAGGAGAGGTATTGTGAGAAGAAAAAACATGATTCTCATGATCTTCCATGATTTCATCCTCTTGCAGCATGATATTTTCCCAAGTAGGAGAGGTATTGGGAGAGAAATAAACATGATTCTCTTGATTCTCAATGAATAGATCCTCTTTTACCAATATATCCTCACAAGTAGGAGAGATATTGGGAGAAGAACAAACATGATTCTCATGATCTTTAATGATTGCATCCTCTTACACCAAGATATCTTCACAGCTAGGAAATATATTGGGAGAGGATCAAAGAAAAATAACAAAAAAGGAGAGAAAAACTCATTTTCACATGCTTGTAATAAAAGTTATTTAAATTTATTAAGAAAATTTGACAATTAAATATTAATTATGAAAACACAAGATTTTTGCAAGGAAAACATCATGCTATATTCCTTGGATCAAACTAACAATGCACAAAAAAATTAGATAGTTGCAGAAGTGATTTTTAGAAATCAAAACTGGATTTGAGTAGAGACCATAGGCAAGGTCTTGCACAATTTTTCTTAGCTAAAACTGAGTTGATAGGGGTGCTAGGAACCCTAGTCTAGAGAGTTGAATTTTAATGTTTGAAAATTTTGAACTGAAACAATAGTTTTTGGAAACCTACAGGTACAAAGGTTCATGTTCGGATGCACACAAATTTCAAAAATGCATGAAAACCTAATTTCTCTATGTGAAACACACATATTAAAAAAATTATATTTTTAGAGTAATGCAATATGTTTCTATGATGATTTTTTAGAATTTTGAAATTTTGTAATAGATTGAAATTTTCTTAAAAATGTAGAAAAGCAATACGTTTTGATCTTTTGAAATGAAAATGATATGTAATTATTCACTTTTTCAATATTTTTCAATAAAAGATGCATGCAATTTTGACAAATTTTAATAACCAAGGATTGTATTCAGATTTCTAATTGATGTAACCTAGATCTAAGCCGTAAAAAAGGAAAAATAAGATATGAAATTATGCAACTTAGTTCAAATTATTTGCAATTTTTCCTTTAATATATAATGATTAAAAAATGCAAATACATATTTTTATAAATGAAATAAATGAAAAATAACAACAAGATATTCAAAGTATATATTTTTGCATTAATTTTAGAATTTATGCTAATGAAAATTAGAAAATTGTATGTGTAGGATATGTCGGGTTCACCAAATGTGACGTAGGAAAAGTGATCCTAAATCTAATTAGGATTAGCTTCTTTTCACTTAACATCACATTTGGACACAAAACCCACTAGGGTTGATGATTTGTTTACTACCACAATAGAGATTCAATCTTCTAGGATCTTGTGTTTGTTTTTGTTTGTTTTGAGGATGATAAATTTGATGTGTGATTTAACAATCCTATCTGACATATAACCTTAGATTTGAAAATGTATTTTATTGCACAAGAGAAAACCAAAAACCACACAACAGTCTTAGATCTAAGAAATGGAGACTAAGAGGAATTTGTGTTGTAAATTCGAGTGTGGATCGGGTGGAAAAAGTAGCTGGGTGCCCTAGACCAAAATAATGCTTTTTCAGATCTGAAAACTCTAAGACGTTAGTTATAGTTTGCTCCATGTTTTTTGTGACTTTTAGTTGACGAAACTTCTGAACTTAACCTACACACATAAAAGAGGGGGAAAGGTTGTGTTGTATAGGGGATTTCCTAAGTCAAACCCCATTTTGGTATTTCTACCTCCATGTACAATGATTGATGATGATCAAGATGGTATACCCTAGGTCGGGTAGAGACCAAAACAACAATAATTGATTGAAATGGTAAATGATAAATGACAATGTTACCTTGATATGAAATCCTTGATGAAGTGATTCCACACCACAAATTGCCACAAAAGTTGATTGATGGATGCCTTGATTGCTTGATAGACCTACAAAAGGTTAGTTCCCAAAACATAATAGATTATTGTAACTAGCATGTAGAGGATAACTCAATACAAGCTCACAATAATTGCATTATAATAGTTTCTCGTTCATAATTGCCTTCTACTAATCAAATGAGAAATAAAACTTGATTATATAGGCCAACCTAGGATGTTTTTAAACCACCAAAGATTGACACAATTTAATTTTGAGATGGTCAAGGGTGCCCCCAACCTATACTAGGTGATTTGGCCCCAAATTTATTAAGAAATTAGGGATTTTAATATTATTTTATAATTTGGCCTCAAAATAAATAAATAGTTATTATAATTAATATTGCAGGCAAAATCGGGTGTCATGGTAGTGTGAAATTGTTAGGGATACCAATTTATGATGTTACATATATGTGTGTGTAGACAAAGAGACCAATACCAAGACCAAAATAAAGAGTCTAACACATTAAAATCTAACTTAAGACCCCTCAAAATGATAATATAGTTGCAATATTAGATTTATAGTGAAGATAAATAAACAAAAAATATAATGTGCAATAAAGGTTTGACTATAATTATCATAAAGAGTTGAATCTCAAAACCTTCAAACTATGACAAAAGAATAATAAAACTACACTTGTCCATGAGAAGCCACTTACACTCACTTACTTTCCCTTCTATTCTCTTCCCCTAACTCTTCCCCATTTTTATTCCCCTATGTGTGATACCTAGCTCTATCCAATCCTCCCATATTTGTTAACCAAAACTATACAAATCCGTCCACACTAGGTAGCCATTCTACCTAAAAAAATCTCCTTGCTTCCACCTAGATTTGTCTAATCTTCCTACACTGTAGCAATATTGACTCCATTTAGAACCCCAAGAGCTCCAATGATGTTGAAAAATGTTGTTTCTTTAAATCCATTTCCCTCCTTTTCTATAGTTTTAAAACTCTTTTTAATCCATTAATTTTGTATATAATTTAATGAATACAATGATAGTTTTTCTAAATAGTAGACAAAAGAGTTATTTTACTTAATAAAATAAATAAGATACTAATTCACATCTAGTTTCACAAAAAATACAAAACAAAACTCAAATTTAAATGATAAGTGCAACATTTACCCATGATCACAAGAAGAAACATTCAAATGCACAAAATAATAAACCGGATACTTTCACTTGTGACTAGATGCCAAGTAAACATTTGCATTATGGCACCTAAACAAATGACTAAAATGCATTGTAACACACATATGACTTACAAAATAGTGCAGTGTGTGAATTATTGAATATGGTATAACAGCCACTTAACCATGATTTGCAACTCTCTTTTGGATGATACTCTCCCTCTTCAAATGAGAGGGAAAAAGCTATCCCTACATCCACATCATGATCACCAAAATGATAGTTTAAAATTTTAACTAATCATCATAATATTTAATTCATATAATCCATATAATAAAATTTGATGAATGAAATAATTAATTTATCATGTTATCAATAACTATCCCAACGATCTCATGAATCAAATATTGCAATCAAATAAGCACAAATATATTTAGAAAATTAAAAAATATAACATAAGAGAACTAAACTAAGATGTCATTGATTTAAACATATTACATTAGAACATTCAAAATCATACATTTTATCAAGAAATTTAAAATACTTCAAATTTTATCTAATTTGAATAATTAAAATGGGATGTGACATGGGGTAGATGGAATGTGGATCACCTTGACAAGTCTTTGTTCCATTATTTTTTAGGCCCATGGTTTTGATTAACCATCCTTGGTTTCTTAGGTCTTTTTGGATTGTATATAGGTCTTAGGATGGAGATATAATGCCCATAATTTTACAAGGTTATCTTACCATAATTGTGAGGCCTACTATTCTTGCAGTCACTTTCACACTAGTTACAACTACTTTTGGATAATAACACTTATTGATTTCACATTGATATTATAGATTATCCTCAAATGGTAGATTAGTATGGATAGCATAATTATGGTTAGAACTAATTAAATATTTGAGCATAATGTGTTGATATAGATTAATGGATATTATGGACCATGGTTTATTATTATTATACATATAATGGATGTACAATTATGATTAGATGAGTATATTTGCATGTGACTAAATTTTTGGCATGTTAATTGATATGAGACTTCATATTCTCTCTATCTTGTCTTGGTTAGATTAATATATGAATAACAAATGTGATTTCTGCGTAATTATGTTATCTAATTTTGATTTGGATTTGCTAGGTAGAATTGAGGTGTTTATGAATTGTGAAATGTAGGAAACTAACATGAGCTAGGATGACGAGATGTATGTGAAATTTAATTAAAATATGTGATTATGGAGATTAGAAGGCCAACTATCATAATTGTGCAAATGAATATAATTTCTAGTATGCAAGGTTTTATTTATATTACCATCATACTTGTTTCAACTAATTTGTTGGATGTATTTTATGGTCATTATAAGTATACAAGTGGCTACATATTGCTAATGGAGAATAATTTAGAGGTCCTCTAATACCCTAATGATGTCTTCTCTAATGATTCCTTAGCCTTTGTCCATGAGGGTACTAAAGGTTTCATTTTGAAAAATTATCATAATGTGAAATTATGATTTATTTTTTATTAGCTTTGAGCTTTGTTCCAAGGTAAATCATGTTTGGTTATGGGATGAGAGTTTTCTTAGGTTGCAAGAGGGTAAAAGCATAAAGTTGTGTCACACTTTTAGCCATCTTATCAGTACAACTAAATTTATGTATTTCTAACTAAAAATCAATTTTGGTCAAACATATGATCTAGTAAGATTCATTCTAGCTAAGTTAGATACTTCCACAACTTTTTCAACTAAAATTGTTGGCTAAAAATATATGGAGCACCACTTTGAGTCCAATTTACCAAAAAAAAAAATTATTTGAAAAACTTGAAGTTTCAATAACTCCTGCTAATGTAAATAACATTTAAAAAAAAATATAAAAATACCCTTTTATAGATCCATAAGTGTAGTTTTCAAAAATATATTCATTTTAATAGTTTAATTATTTTTTATATTTTATATTTTATTTTTACTAAAAGTAGGTTATCAGCACAAGATATTAGATTGATTACTATACCAAGGAAAAATAGTAAAACTTATTAAAAATAATTGAAAACAATATGATGCACTAGATAAAAGAATCTATTTCAAGATGGTATAATTTTTTTTCATTTTAGCTAAATATTTAATATGAAAGTTGACATCCAATAAAAATAGTTGTTTTTTGATTCACGTGCATTTTAATATTTATTTAAATATATATATATATATATATAAATTGGAAAAAATATATCCATGCACTAAAATTTCAAGTTATAAATATACACAAAAAATTTGAAAGAAAAAAAAAATTACTATAAAAGATGTTCATGCAACTTCATTTTCTTCATTTTCAACATTTTATCAGCAACTAAATTATAGTGTTAATTTATAAAACTAGTATAAATTTTTTATTTTTTATATTTTTTAAATACAAACATAAAATATACTAAAATATACATATTTTACTAGTTTACTTCATTTCAAAATTCAAAACATATATGCCACTTTTTAGTGATTCAAGTTTAAAAGTTGGATCAATGTTGGCCATTTCCTTTATAACTTGTGTGACATAGCTTTGTGCTTTTACCCAAGATTAGGATTGTAATTAGAGGGGGTTTTGAAATATGAAAAATTATATTTCTTAGTTTTTTGTGTAAAATTTGGCCCTTAGGGTAAATACCTATGGGGTGGGTACTCACTACTTGTTGGGCTACTAAGCTTAACCTTTTGGAAATATTTGATCCATCCTAAGCCATTTAGAAGGATGTGATGTGACCTAACATAAGGGAGATGAGGTGTTGACTTGTCACTCTCCAATCTATTGTTCATAAGATCTTGTATGAAGGGTTGTTTCAAGTACACATACATCCCAATGCCTCATACATGTGCCCGAGCACTCATGGGAGTTGCATAAAGAAGAGTGTACAAGTGCACTCCTTTTACCTAGGTATCACACACGTGTGATCATATGAGAATATTGTGACATTATTAGAATTTGATAGGACTAAAGGAAGGAGTTGGAGGCTATGTGTTACTATCCATAGGGTGAGAAGGAGTGACATGACACTCCTAATTATCCTCTTAGATTTGGGGGGGTGTGCTCATGGGCTCATTTTTTATCATTTCTTTTGGTGAGGGGATACTTGTAGAGGATTAGGAAAATTGTCAGGGAGGATAGTTAGAAGTAATCTATTGGAAATGACTCAATAAGTAAGAAAATTTCTCCTTTGGAGCTTCAATGAGGTAGTCATCTGATCTTTAGTTTACTTAGTGCCTTAAGGAAATTGTATGAATATTGATGTGGATGTTTGTATAGTAAATATGAAATCTTATGCCTTATTATTTTAGCTTTGTTGTGTGAATGTTTTGGGTATCTTGGAAAGAACTTGCTTTCAAGTTACTTTAGACCCTCCCACTATGAGAGAGAAAACCATGTGCAGGGGATGATGGAGGTGTGGAAATCTCCATTGGAAGTATTCTAAATTCAATGAGAGCTTTTCCCCTCTTCTCCCCCAACATGAATCTTATAATTTTTTATGAGTGCATCCAAGCCATGGGATTGTGGTGTGTAAATCTAGGTTTGGGAGCTTTTTTGTGTTTTAATCTCCCAAATTTTAGAGGTCCTTCTTGTTCATGGGTGGGTTTGTTTGAACCCTATGACTAAGAGTTGAGCACTTCCATTGGCACACCCATATTTCCTTGAAGTAACATTGACAAATTTTGTCTTGAAGATATGATTTAAAGACTACTAAATCTACTATGTTGAAAGAAAAAAAAGTAATATTTATGCTACCTTGTAAAAATTATTAGAATGGCCAATAGTGGCATGGTGTGATGGTTCAGTTGTTGTGATGTTATTTCTATCATGGTTCAAACCCCATTGGGGTGTAATTGTTGAGTATTTATGTTGGGGATGAGGTATCTTGATTGTGACCTCATTGGTTCATAACTTTGGGACAAAAGCGTTTACCCCTCAAATTTTTTTATTAAAATGCAGAAAAATAAATATGAACAAAGAAATAATGACACTAAATATTCTTCATTGTAAAAAATTAAGAGAGGATAATTGCTAAGAAATATAATATAAAACAAAATTTCATTGTATGTATCCACTAGCATACATATATTAAATATTAATATATATATAAAATACATTGAGAGTTATCTTTTCTCGAGGTGCCTATTTTCATCAACTTATTCAAAACAACAGTAAACTGTCCATATGCTATCACTGTTTCAATCAATCAAATAATCTATAAGAAAAATAAATCAAGTGGAAAGACTCAATAGTGAAATAAAGCCAAAAAAGACTCAATAGCACATTAGAGGTTAAACGCAAAGATGCTTAGTTGTCTTATGAGTTCCCCATGAAATTTGAATTGACTGATTTTAATTATAATTTGATTTTCAATACATATGTCCAATTTCTTCTTTAAACAAATGTGATACAATTGTCAATTAAGATAAGATCAAATATTAAATTTATGTATTTTCTTCACAAAGATACAAGATAAGGTAACCAAACCCTAATTTTGATTCTAGCGTATATTAAAAAAATGTAACCTTGCTAAGTTCTAAACCAAATGAGCCCTAGCAAGTTCAACAGACTCAACTTGGGAGACTTTCCATCCCACTCAATAATAAAACAACCACAAATAAAAAAACAATAAACCTTACAACTCCTTGAAAAGAGAATAAAGCCAAACCTGCAACAACGAAGTTTTGAAACAGTTATGATTCAACAACCTCTTTTAATAGAGGTCTTCATGAATTCAAAGATAAGAACATCTAAAGAAAACTATGAATAAAACAGATTTAAAACTCGTTTAAAAACAAAGCAAAAAAGCTAAAAACTTTTGAAAAATAAAATAAATACACTATTGAAAAATAAACAAAAAATTAAATAAATACATTGAAATTCTTTATAATTTATAAAATATATTTGTGTTAATTTATAAATATATGTTCACTAAAACTTAAAATTTATTACAGATACTAAGTATTTAGTTTTGAATTTATTTTAATAGAGGTCTTCATGAATTTGTGAATAAAATAGAATTAAAACTACTTTAAAAGCAAAGTAAAAAAATTAAAAACTATTGAAAACTAAACGAAAAAAATTACAAATAAATATATTGAAATTTGTTATAATTATAGAAAATATATTTATGTTACTAATTAAATTGATTTTAAAATCTAAAAAAACAACATTACGCCACTTGCATAATATGCCTCTCATCGTAACTCTCGGTGTAATAAGTGCCTCAAGAAGGATAACTTGACGCATTTTATATAAACAATAATGTTATATAAATACTAATTTATTACAATAATTACTATAATTAAATTAATTATAATTATTAATGTTAAATTTTAGTATTAATAATAATAAAAATGAAATCATTATAAAATTGATTATGATATAAAAATTAGTATTTTAGAGTGAATAAGATATCAAATTGATTTAAAACCGTTTTTAAATCTGCTATAAATCTACTTTAAATTTGCTTGTAATATGAGGCCTAATTAACAAAAATAGATCTTAGCTTATTTGTTTATCTATTTTGTCTAATTAGAACATATAATTATAACATACTACAAGTAAAAAAATTACAAACTACAATATTAAATTTTACGATTCAAATAACTAGAGATATGTTAATTATAAAATAAAGATATTCATTTGATTCTCAGATTTTGACACTGATATAGGGGAGAGGGGCCTATAGTGGAGCACCCTAGCTTTGGATTTCTCAAAATCCTATGTGGAAATTTCAAATCACTCCCAATTCTGTACAACAGTTTATTTGGCAACTCATGTGCTTCTATATTTCATTTTAGGGCCACATCATCAAATATGATGCCACATCAGCATGCTTTTTGTTGAGGTATCCAAAAAGGCCCAATAAAAAAAGTGAGACCCATAGTGGTGCACTAAGTCATGTTTTATTGGTGCGCTGATGTGGCATCACATGATTTGTCACTGTGCATACTTTATGGATAAAAAGTGTTTTGCATACTATGGGGCCCACTGATGACTACTTCTATCCCCACTATTAGACCCTGCTCCATTATGAGTCCCTCTCCCCTCTATATATATACATATATATCTTCTCATGCACATGATTTGTATGGTTCACATATAAATTGTAAGAAATTACTTGAACCAAAAAAATAATAACACATATAATATCTATATATACATATAAAACATTTTCTGCATATTGGGTCCCATGAGACTGCATGTTCATGAGGCATTCTGTCAAACTATGCTCATGCTTGTCCATACTCTCATCTGAAGCTCCCATTTTTGTCTGCTGGCATGAACAAGGGATTGGGTTACACCTGCCAGTGAAGTTAATAAAAACATATATGATAATAATAATAAAAAATAATAAAATTTTATTTTTGTCAGACACGTCTCCCAGGGTGGATGCATCTGGATTCTAGGAAAGCAAAATCCGTTTGAGATAAAAAAGTCTTCCCCTGAAATATATATCTAATGAAGTCAATTTAAAAGCCAGAAAAAAAAAGAGAGCATGGGCAGTGACGCAGGCGCAAAAGAAGCCCTTTCAAATGTGCCATGACTGCCATGGATTTTCTGCGCGCCTTCCTCTCCAGTGGTGATTGTTCTTCGGTGTAAGCTGCCATAAATGAATGAAAAACAAAAGAAAAGTATAAAAGTTCGTTTGATCTTGTAAGAAATTTCATGGTTAAGTAAGTTTGAGTGCGAGTAGTTATGATGAGTGATCCGATGTTTTGTCATTGTGAGCATCACTTAAATACAATGAGTCTTAAGTGAATCATTCATTTTCATAAAAGATGGATTTATTATAAAGAAAAAATAGATTATGTTATTGTATTACGAGAGATTTCTTAAATCTTATTGCCTTGACTTTATGTTTTTTAAATAACACATTATTGGTATAGATGACTTAAATTCATCTATTCTATCAACAAAGTGAGAGATATACTTTTTGATTTATTTTCTTTTGTTCACATAAACAATTTATTTATTTATGAAAGAGTTGTTTTATTTTATTTTACTTAAAAATAGTTATTCTATTTTATTTTATTTATTTAGAGATTATTCTATATTTTCTTACCAACAAGTTTATTCAACTTTTAGTTAATTAAAAAAAAAGGTTATAGGGTCAAGCTCAAATATATCTTTAAAATTAAGCCACTAAAGTAATTTTAGGAGAGGGGGGTTTTTATCATCAAGTTTTCATCATACATCATCAAGGGTAGGATTATCATCAACCAACTCTCAACTAGTTAGAGCACCGTATTCTTTATGAATATCTTTCGAAGGTTGTTAAGCATGTATTAGTGAAATGACCAACTCTAGGCAAGGAACCTTGTCAAAGTAGGGCCAACTAGGAGTAACACACACACATGAGAGGAGGCAAATGACAGTTATGGGGGTTGGAGCTAACTACAAGAAAAATTATCTTTGTTTCTTGGGGGTTGCGAGTTATGAGACTAGAAACCATGGACTCTTTTGACAAAATGGTTGCAATCTTATTGGCATCCTCAAGGAGGGGAAGAGGAAGGAGATGAAATTTTGAATTAGTGTAGCAAGTGTTGCCCTGGTGGTCTAAAAGCTCCTACAAATGGGTCATCTCAATTACAAATTTACTAGCTTGCACTTGAATTTGCATAACAAAATTAGAGAAAATCACGCTGTTTGGTGTAATGAGAAAAATGAACATTGATAAAACATCTTGAGAAAATAATAGATTTTCTATCTTTCTAAATGTTGAAGAGAATCTCCACTTGAAAGCATGTTGAATTTAGGTATACTTGAAAGGGAGACAAGTCCAATCCACTAACAAAACCATGTGACATGAAAAGGAGTACTAAAATGACTAAAAAAAATATGAATCCAATTTCAAGCTTTTTGAACTCTAGTGCAAAACTAGAAAAGATGTTTGAGAGTCTCCAATTATCCAAAAAATGGACAATGAAGGTTAATAACTCCCAAATGCATTCAACAAAAACCAAGTGGAAAACCATGATAGAGAATACACCAAGAAAATTGAGTCAATTTATTCCAAAGAATAGCCAACTAGATAGCCTAAAATCTATGATGCCAAGTTCCTATAACATAATGAAGTTGCTAGAAATGATTTAGCCAACTAACCATATGAAATTGAGGGAAAAAACACAACTATCCTTTATAGAGATTATAATTATGAAATGATGTATGAGGATACTATTTTTAATCCTTCTACCAAGGCTTGAACTACTCAACCCCAATTTTGTGGATTATTTAAGGAGGAATGCCATCAAGAATAGCTTGAAAGGTCTCCCAATCTTGGTTAGGAAACCTATATTTTATTTTAATCTTTGGCCAAGAAAGGAAATTCTTCGTAGCTTTGTGAATGAGATCTGAAAGAATGAAACAATAAAAACTAGAAACTATGGAAAATAACATAATGGAAAAAAAAAATTATGCACAAAATAGAAATGCTTCTAATAAAGATGGTGGAAGTGAGTGAGGAAGCGAGAAATGGTGGTTTGAATCAGAATGGTGGTAGGGTTGTAGATGTTGGGAGGTTGGCTGGTAGTTGCGGTGCTGCTAGTTTGGTGGTCAGTTCCTGTCAGTTTGCAACTGAGGGCCTAGTGGTAGATTTTTCCCTAGAGATGTTGAGTAACAGGATATGCCTTAAAGATGGGGTTGAAATAGAGGTACCTCTAGACCCTAGAGGTACATCATACAATGCCTCCTCCAAGGTTAATGAACTAGGTTTGTGTGATGGTGGTCAGAAGGGTTTAGAAAGTCTTGTTGAGACCCTTTTTCAAAGAAAATCCCTAAATGGTCAGCTCTTGACACTAAACCAAAAGGGAAAATCTATTCCTCTTCAATCCAGTTTTCCTTGAATCATGGTTCAAGTGAATTTTCACTCTCTATCCCCGACTGTATTATTGAGAAGGGTGTTTCTTTTATGGAGATGAGTTTGGTGGGTAGAATCTTGGGTCTTAGACTTAATATTGATTTGGTTAGATCTTGGGCCCTTACGAAATAGAAAACTAAATGGCATGTTGATATTTCCACTATGATCTCAAATGATTATTTTCCTTCTCTTTCTCTTGTGAGGAAGATAGGTGGAATATCCTTTCTAGAGGGTTGTGGCTTATTAGTAAATCTACTCTGGCCTCGAAGAAATGGGAAATAGGGTTTGATGCTTCAAAATGTTTTTTTAATATGGTTCCTATGTGGGTGAGATTACTTGGTCTTCCAATGGAATTCTCAGATGAATAAGTCTTTAAGGGCATTGCTAGTGCTTTCGGTCAATTGTTGATTATTTATGATTTGACTATCTCTTGAAGGTGCCTAGTCTATGCCAAGATTTGTGTCAGTGTGGAGCAATCAACCAACCTGCCTACTTTGATTAATATTATGTCTAAACTTGGTGAGTGGGAGAAGATGGTGGAATTTGAATCTATTCCATTTACCTATTTCTTGTGTAAAAATATGGGTCATTAGGAAAAAAAATTGCATGATAAAGAAACCCAAACCTAATTTGAAAGTATGGCGAGAGAAGTTAGGCAATGTTGTTGACAATTTTGTTTCTTTTGAGAAGGACCCTAACCTTCTAGGGAAATCCTTAGAGGTTTTGGAGTCGACGAAAGCAACAATGATGGAGACTATGGCGACTTTGAATCCAAAATCCCAAACTTTGGATGTATCAGGGGTTTCCTCTCCTCCCTCGCATGTGGATAATGATATATTCCAATAGGATATTTCTTTGAGGTCCAATATGGGAGATTTTGAGGACCTAATTTTGAAAGAATATTACAAGATTATCCCTATGAATACTTTAGAGGTAGGGGGCAGTGGAATTCCTGACTCCTTTTCCCCATTTTAGAGTGATGGGATTTAGGGGTTTAAGGTGGTTGAGGAGTCTAAGGGGGAAGATTTGGGAGCCCTAGATGAGGAACCCTTTACTTTGGTAAACGGTCAGAATAAGAAAAAGTCTCAAAATTTTGTGCCTAATACCCAAGGAGTGATCATGAGAAACTATCAAAAAGTGAAATATGGTATTGAGTAGAGGGGTCAAGGAAGACCCTTGTCCCAAAAAATAGGGAAAAGGAAAGAAAAAGGAAATAACAAAGGGGGTTTAAAAAACCCTTTTTAAAATGTGCTTATAGAGCACCTCACACAATAAATAATGAAGATTATATCCTAGAACATTAGGTGGTTAAATAAATCTCATAAACATGACCTCATGTCCAATCTTATTTGGGATCATAAACCACATATTATTCTTATTCAAGAAACTAAAATGCGGTGTGATAAGCTAGAAAATATAAAAATCCATCTTTTCAAGGATTGCGGTTTTCATGGAAATAGTTCTAATGGAGCTTCAGGTGGGATTGATACTTTTTGGAATCTCGATATTGTTAAAGGAGTTTCTCTAATTGAAGAATCTAATCATTTGGATACTCAATTCTCTCATTTGTAGGATGATACTTCCTAGATTATCTCAAACATATATGCTCCAAATAATAAATATGTGAGGAAAAGGATTTGGAATAAGCTTAGCCTCTTTCAAAAAACTTATTAGGAGAGTTCTTGTTTGGTAATGGGGGATTTAATACCCCTCTCAAAGAGGTTTAAAAAATGGGAGGTTCTCAAACTCCTTTAGATAGTATATTTGACTTGATGAATTTTGTTCATGAGCAAGCTCTCTTTGACTTGAATCTCCAAGGTGTTTCTTATACCTATTCAAATCATTGTGTGGGTGTGGATCTTATCCAGGTAAAGATGGATTGTTCTCTTATCTCAATGGATTGGTTCTCTAATTACTCTTGTTCTTTTTCAACCCTAACCAAACTTGGATCAAACCATTTTTCAATTTCTTTCCCTACTGAAATTTTGGGTAGAAAGAAAAGGTTCCCCTTTAGATTTGAAAAGATGTGGATCAAGCATCTAGATCTCAAGGATATAATAAATTAGTGGTGGTAGATTAAAACTGATGCACCTGCAATGTTTAGGGTGGCTAATAAATTGTCTTATGTCAAGACCAATGTGCATAAATGGAATAAAGGATATTTTGGTCAAATTTTTAAAAATAAGGAAACCATTAAGAATAACTTGGATGTGGTCCAGAAGGAGATTCATGATAAAGGTATGGATTCTTTTCTTTAGATATAGGAAAATGAACTTTTATCTCATCTTCATGATATTATAGTCAAAGAGGGATATTTTTAAAAATAGAGATCTAGAGCAGTTGTAAGACCTAACTAATGCTTAGTCAACTTGGTGTTAGACACACAATTCATAGGAGAGGTTCCTAGCTGAACAATTCACCAAACACTTGAAAAGGATTCATTTAATTATCAATCAGGGCTTCGTAAGCTTTTGATGATGTTGGCACTGTATGTGAATTCATGGACTCTACACAACCTATATCAGTGAGTATATGTAGTTTACTCATGTACAAAAAATAGTAAAGTTTGGAAAAGGAAATAAAGTGTTAACTTACAAAATGGGGAAAATAACTTAATCTGCTTCTTATGCGATCTGAATTTTGTAATTCACTAACTCTACTGATTCTGACTCCTAACCTACTTGACTTCTCTAAAGAATAACTCAAGGAAACATTATAGAGCATAATTCATGGTACAAAATATCATTCATGTACATGTAATTAAGAGTTACTTGAAATGAATACAACAACATAATTGTCTAATCTAATAAAAAAATTCAAGGTGGGTGAACAGTACCTTGAGTGGCCCTTGCTCAAGTTGTTGTTCCCATGAGGGAAAATCAAATGTACGCTACTTGAATCAACTATTCATAATAGTAAACTGAAATGCATTTATTGCATAGAATTCAAACTCTTATAACATGATAAGAGTATCTACAAACCTCTCATTCAAGAGTGCATATCCATTTGCAATTGAATAACATAAAAACTAACAATGAAAGATTGTCTGCTAAAAACAAAACTAGAACAAGAAATTGTATCTCTAACTAGATCTACTCTTTGACCACCGATCCAAATATATAGGCCCGAGAGAAGTTTTATTTGTGTAAGGACTAAAAATAGAAATTAAATGCATAAGTCCACTCTCCTTCAGGATAGGGAGAGGACTAGTCTTTACAACTATAATTAAAAAAGACAAAAGAAGAGAAATAGAATTGAAAATTTTCCCTAACGGTTTGATAGAGACATTTTCTGTGAAAACTGTCACATTAGCTTCCTTATTAGTATGGACTTATTCTTCCTCCAGTAATCTTATTAGATGATCTGGTGACTCATATTTGACCAATTCAATGATTGCTTCCATCATTTCCTATAACTATCACGTTTTTAGCATTCATTACTCTTCCCTGCAATCTCCCTAGAATCCTTTAGCTGCAGGTTGGTCGATCCAATTGTTGTGGGCTATAGTTCTTTTGGATGCAACATGTTAGTTCCATATAAAGTATACACATCATTAACAACCATGAGTTAAACAAAAATCCATACTAAATTTCATACACATTCACATGTTTATCCATGCAAACATCATTTTATCATAATTATATTTCCACATATCAAAGTCTAGTTTAGGTTACATAGAAGACATAAAAGATATATAAGTTTCAGGAATGTCTATAGAATAAGTAGCTTGAAATGCTAAAATATATGAACTAAATAGAAGAAAACTAGCTATTAACTAGGCCCATCATTCCCCCCAACTAAAGCATTTGCTTGACCTCAAGAAAATTTTAAGGCTAGAGGTTATACTATAGAGTTATTTCCTTGAAATCTACTACAAAATCAACTCCTTTTGTCTGTCTTAGATAGTACCCTTGGTAATGTTGAATGCACAAGACAACTGAGAGGGGTGGTGAATTAGTTTTACCTTAAACCTTCAAAACCCTCATACACATTTAGATCTACATTAACTTAATTAAACCTTAATCTGTTATAATTTTTTTAGCATGAAAGGAAAATAACAGAAACTAAAACAAATCAACACCATGCACAAGAGAACATTGGATTTATGTGGAAAACCCAAGATGGAAAAATCATAGTGAGGATTAGCTCACAATATAAAGTAACTTCAATGTCGAATACAATAGGGATCACTATTGGAGGGATTACTGCCCAAAGAAAGAAAGGCTCACTACTAGAATAGAAAAGAAGATAGAGAAGAATGTTACACAGAGAATTCCATCTCAATGAAATAGAGAAATATACCACAATATCATCAACACCTTCATAGCTTGACCGAAGAATTATAGACACCTTTTCTCACTCCATCCAACAATCTAACACATGAAATCTCACACTGAACTTCTCAAATTCACACTCTAACACTCTGTAATTCACATCATTTGCATCTCTCTTGTCTATCTCAACATCCCTCAACAACACAACTCTTATTTATACCATCTTCAACCTTGAAGCCCTTCTCCAAGGTCAGCTATGCACATCAACCATGCAAATTCAAATTAGGTCGGCACCAAAATCCCTTCTGTGGTAGATAGAAGTGAAAGTTGACCACACCATTCCTTATTTGGGACCCAAAACAACAACACTGTGTTACAACATGCTTCTACAAATAATAGACATCCACCGCAAGTAGTGTAAGCAAGGTTGGTCATTACCCATGTAAACACCATTAAAATTTTAAGTACATGCTTTCTTTAATCCAAAGATGACTCGTGAACCACACCATGCTTGAACATGATCTAGAATATTCCAAAAACACTCTTAAATCCAGCAAAATCCTTTGCAACAACTTCCACCTAAATAATTTCAACACCTAGTACAATCAAACAACTCTGCCATACACTCTTACTTAAGAAACATACTTCCTTAGCTCCAAACTTTGAACGAATTCAACTAAAGAAAGATACCAACACTAAAAAAACCCCTTCGGATCTACAAGATTTGAAACCACTCTGCGAAGAAACATAAAGCAAAGATATTTCTCCCAAATACCTCTACAATGCACTGTTCACACATTGGTGAACACAACTTCTTTTGCACAATGATCCAGCACACCAAATTCTGAATACAACACCTCTAAACACCTCTAACCAACATATCTAAAACACTAGAAAATATTCAACCTAGAAGAAATCTAGAGCAACACCAAAACACTATCTGCAACCTAAAACAACACTGCAACACATGTTGTTTCCTCTTTTTATCATTTTTTTTCAAAAGCACTTGAAAACCAAGAATCAAAGATGCATCCTCATCACCTACATCATTTCCTCAACCATACACAAAATCTTATCAAAGAAACACTAGAGGTTGAAATTAGTAGCTTACTAATGACAACATAATGTAACTAATCAAAGCATCATCAATGCAACAATCTCCCTCAATAATGGTCTTCTTCCTTCTAATACAGTTGACACCAATGACAATACAAGCTTGTTGACATCAATGACAAAACCCATCTGCTCATACTTGCAACAATCTCCCCCTTTTTCATTGATGGAAACACATGATGTGAAAAACCATAAAAAACACAACTCTATTCCATACCTATTTCCTTTTTCTCTTTTCTCAACTAGCTCATTACATTCTCTCCCTTTTACTATATTGTTCTCTCCTCTGAAAAATGAACATCTTTCTCTCTCTCTCTCTCTCCTTAACTGTATTTTTTCATATGAATCTCTCACCTTGGATAACTTATCTTTTTCACATGACTCTCTCTCCCCCTTTGACATCAATGGCAAAGGACTAAAGATTTGTATCACTTATATTTCTCCTTTGACATCAATCAACCTTTTCACAACTAGTCTGAAACTTTCTTATTCCATTACTTCTCTGCATACTCCCCCTTAGAAGCACACACCATACTGCACCAATCAACAACCAATGCACAATAGCAACACTTACTCCCCCTGACTGCAACAACCGACAATGTCACCACCTACTGCCCCTGAGAGGTAGCCACCAACATCAATCCAAATAAAAGAATGGATCTTGAAATCCACTAGAATAATGCATCTCCTTATGCGTCTAGTTCAAAGAAGGAGGGGAAATGATTCCCAAATTCTACTAGAGATACTCAAATGTATCCTTAGGAATAGCCTTAGTGAATATATCAACAACCTAATCCTTTGTAGGCACATACTCAATCTTAACTTCATTTTCTGCAAACTTCTCTCTTAGAAAGTGATACCGGATTGAGATATGTTTTTCCTTGAATGCATTATTGGATTCTTTAAAATATTTATTGCACTTTTATTATAACAGAAGATAGAAATTGGTTCATAATATACTACTTTGACATCCTTCAATATTTGTCTCATCCATAACACCTATGTGCAACAAGATGTTGTAATGTACTTAGCCTCTACAGAAGATACAAAAACTAAATCTTGTTTCTTGCTTAGCCATGATACCAACCTACATCCAAGAAAGAATGCACCACCAATTATACTTTTCATGTCATCTACACAACCAACCCAATATGCATCTGTGTAAGCACTCAAAGTAAAATCGTTATCCTTTGGATACCACAAGACATCATCCAAAGTGCCCTTCAAGTATCTAAATATCCTCTTCACTGCTACAACTTGTGCCTCTCTAGGATCTTGTTAAAATCTAGCCACAAGACAAACTACATGCATGATATCCAGTCTAGTAGTAGTTATATATAGCAATCCACCAATCATTGATCTATACTTTCTCTGATCATCCTTAGGAGATTCATTGTTCTTGCTCAACTTGCAACCAATAACCATAGGAGTACATATCGATTTAGAGTCTTCCATTCCAAATTCCTTCAACATTTCTTTGACATACTTTGATTATGAAATGAAAATACCTTTATCTGTTTGATTTATTTGCAATCCAAGGAAGAAATTTATCTCCCCAAACATAGATATTCAAACTCTTTGAAGTTATCATAAACTTCTTGCACATTCTTGCACAAAAGTTTCAAGAACATTTCATCAACAACTACAACTACAATTTTTGATCTTTTTTCAACTGGAAGTAGAGATTGATAGGTGTGTACCCTTTATTGAATCCTGTGTTAGAATAAAGATCATTCTAACCTTGCAAAGTCGCAGAGCTTGCTTTCAATCCATATAATGCCTTCTTCAATTTGTAGACCATATCTGGTTTGTCTGATAACTGAAAGCCTTATGGTTGTTCTATGTATACCTCTTATTCCATTTCTCCATTCAAGAAAGAAGAATTCACATCCATTTGATAAACTTTGAAATCCTTATGTGGTACAAAAGCCAAAAACATCCTAATAGCTTCCATTCTTACCATCAGAGCAAATGTATCCTTAAAATCTATTCCTTTAACTTGTGAGTAACCTTTTACACAAGCCTTGCCTTGTTCCTTACCACTTCTTCATTTTCATTTAGTTTGTTTTTGAATACCCACTTAGTTCCAATCACATTCTTGTTTTTTGGTCTTGGGACAAGTTTCCAAGTCTGATTCTTCTCAATTTGCAACAATTCTTGTTCCATAGCCTTAATCCAATATTTATCTTTGCACACCTCAATCACTGTTTTAGGTTCAACTTTAGAAAGTAAACATAGGTTTACTTGTTCTTCAACAACTTTCCTTCTTGTTAGCACACCTTTGTTCTTGTCTCCAATGATCTGATTTTTAGAATGATTCTTTTGCACATACTTAGAATTTTTAGGATTTTTTTCTAAAGTTTCTTCCTCTTCAATCTGTAATTCTTTTTCTTTAGATTTTTATTCTTCTATGCAACAAGACTCATCTGATTCATATCTATCTATTATCATTTAATTCTTCTGCAAATATTTATCATCCTTCACACTTTCACTCTTGACAATCTTTCTCAATCTCTTGTTGTAACACTTGTAAGCTTTGATTCTAGTAGAATATCCAAGTAAGATACCTTCACCATACCTTGTATCAAGCTTTCATAATTTATCTTCATCTCTTCTGATATAATATTTGCTTCCAAACACTCTAAAATACTTGACAGTAGGAATTCTTCCATAACTAGCTCATAGGGAGTCTTTGTACTATTTTCTCTTACTTGAACTCTGTTAAGTATATAAATAGTAGTATGAATTGCTTCTTGATGCCAATCAAGGGAGGTCCTTATTGAAAAAAACACAATTTCAAACAATACAACTTATCAAGTCTCCAATCCTTCAAATTACCTCAATCACAACAAATTCCCTCAATTCCTTGTAGTACTGCAATTAGACTCAATCAATTAGATCTTTTAAAGAAGGTCTTCTCAAACCAGGACCAATACCATTTCAAAGACCCATCAGGGTGCTCAACAATATACCATAAACACTCAATATGTTTCTTTTCAACAACTTCTTCAAAACAGGTTTCTAACACCAACTAGACCTCAAATTAGGCCTATTTTATAGTCTCATCTTAAAAAAATTCACCAACCTCTAAAACCACTAGGGAAACACTCAACAGGTTTTCAAACCTAAGATTACACAATTTGTTTATAGAAATCCTCACCCCAAAGGGCCAAAACCAGAAACCCTCTTTTATTGCCAAAAACCTAGGGTTTTATTGAAAACCACACTTCCAACCCTCATACAATCTTGTTAACACCTCAAATAGGTACACATACCTCTACACATACTTATTCAATCAAGAAATAATGCTGCCCCAACCTTTTACACACTTTCCCATATCAAAACCACCCAATTCCACATGGAAACCTCAATTTTCCACTCTAGGGCTTCATGCCCAATACTCCTTTAGGCCTCCCCTATACTATCACCACATGTACAAACCTATTTACTAATGTATTAGATCCATTCCACAAGATATAATGGCCACATAGAGTGGAGTGGGTCAGTTTTTCATTTTGATGACTTTCAAAACCCTTACCCCTGCAAGTTCAGATCCGGTCTCTAAAATTTAACTATAAAATGCACTAAACTTAATGAAAAAAACTTAAAAGTAGATTCAAATGAAGGATAAGATAGTATACTATGCAATCTAATTCAATTTTAATCAATAATATGTTTTACAGGCCGTATAGTGACCCTGCAACTACAAAAAATAGAGATGTATGAAAACAGAGTAGTATTATTGTGCCAAACTTCAAAAATGTCTCAACAACCATTACATCGAACTTCTTCACATATTTAAAGTTTTTTCCCACCAAAACCAGCTATTCCAACTTCCTCAAACGTCCATTCAAATCTATGTGACTGTTGGACTTCCTAATATGCCCTTTTACAACTTTTCAATTTTGCATTTTTGCACAATTAACAACTTTTCAATATTGTTGCACTTTTTGCAATCTAAACCACCTAAACACCTAATGACCACTTAAACATGACCCAATAAATTAATAAATGGTCTCCTTGACCTTATTTAGTGCATATTACCCCAAAATCATAAAGCCTACACATGATCAACCTTGTTTGACAAATTTTGTTCAAAGGTGCTCCTGCACCACTTCTCTCCAATAGACTTCCAATAGATTTTCCTCTTTTATCATTGTTCTTGCAGCTTCTTGAACAATCATATTCTTTCTTTCAACCACTCCATTTTGCTGAGGAGTCCTAGAGCCATACAAGTGCCTCTTTATTCCATGATTCTCACAAAAGATGTTAAACTCATTGGAGGTGAACTCTCCAACTCTGTCAGATCTCAAATATTTGATTTTCATATCCATTTCATTCTCAACCATAACTTTGAATACTTTAAACTTGTCTAGATCTTCTGATTTTTCTTTGAGGAAAGTAACCTATGTCATTCTAGAATAATCATCAATTAAAAGCATGAAATTCATGTCACCTTGAAGACTTCTTATTCTTGTAGGACCACAAATATATGTATGCACTAATTCCAATAGTTTGGTAGTAGATTTTTCTTTGAATTTGAAGCTTCTTCTTGCTTGCTTTCTAATTTGACATTCTTTGCAAATAGGATTGATAGGTTTTGTAATCTTTGGAAAATATTTTATAGCTTGAACTGAACTTATCCTCACTAGGATATTAAAGTTGATGTGATAAATTCTTCTATTCCATAGACATATTTCATTAATCCGAGTCATATTGAAATGACCATCAACACCCTTAAGCTGATAAACATTTCCATCTATCCTTCTTCCAGTAGCAACCATATTCCAAATCCTTTTCTGATCTCACATCCAGATCATCCTAAAACATAAGATTGTCTCCTTTACTACACATTTGTCCAACAATCAAGAGGTTATGCCTTAAACCCTTAACATAGTAAAAATCATTAGTATTATGCTTGCCATCAAAATTGAAAAGAACCTTTTCCACATATCTTAGCAAATGTAATATCACCAAATCTATCACATCCCCCATCATACTTTTCAAGTTTAACAAAATTACTCTTGTCACCGATCATATGATTAGAGCATCCACTATCAATGATCCAATAGTTGTTCTCCTATCTAGCATGAAAAGAAAATACCAAAGTACCTTCAGTCTTATCCTTTGTCTTCAGAGGGCTTTCCTTCACACATCTCTCGAATTTAGTAGAAAAATATTCATCTTTTAAATCCATGAACAAGAATTCATCATCATCATCTCCACAATTAGATTCATCATTAGAAATACTTGCATCTTCTCTAACATAATAGCTTTTCTTAATCATCTTACCTTTATTCTCCTTATTTTTGTTAATCAAAGCTTTGTTTAGACATCTTGAAGCATAATGACCTATCTTTCCACAACTGAAATATTTGAAAAGAAACTTACTATTGTACTTACCAATATCCTTCTTCACTCTTCTTATAAAGTTAGCTTCTATTTCGTCAAGATCCTCCTGATTTGATTCCTTGATTTCCTTTGATTTAGAAGCCTTAAAAGCAGTCTCAACTTTTGCACTACTTGTTCCAAATTCTCTCATCTCAAAAGAAGATAAAGAGCCATACAACTAATCTTTGGTATATTGATTCAAATTTGTAAATTCTTCAATAACAGACACTTTATGACTATAGGATTTAGGAAGAGTTTTGAGAATTTTCTTTACCACTTCTAGTTCTTTGAGTTCGCCACCAAGACCTCTAATGGAGCTAACAACTTCATCCACCCTCTACATATAGATTGTAAAATTTTATTCTTTAGACATCCTCAAGTTCTCAAACATGATCTTTAGATTCTATATCTTAGCTCACATGTAGTAGTTGTCAAAAGATAAGATAATAACTAATGACAACTAACACCTTCTAGAGAGATTCCTTCCTAGGACCTAAGTAAACTTAACATGTGTAAATAAGTCCCCTAGTAATGAATGAACTAGGTACAAGAATTTATTTACACCAACACCCCCCCTTAAGTGCAACTTAGGGAGTAGAAGATTATTATGCAAATGACACAAAGATGCAAGAATGGGTCCTAGCTATGAGGCCATGTTAGGTACCCATGTACAAATGTAATGCAATCTCTCATAAAGCGGAGAAAATGAGAAAACCACGTGGGACAAAAATACTCCC
>VDFB02000020.1:57175309-57450361 GCA_007258455.2 Sequoia sempervirens | reverse complement strand
TTTTGTATATATATGATTTTTAAAAATTGGATATCCGATTTGAAACAGATATCTGATTTGAAACAGATATCCGATTTGAAACGGGTATCCGATTTGTAAAAAGCATATATATACAAAAAATTTCGTTGTTTTGAAGTAACGGTCTACAAATCGGATATCTGTTTCAAATCGGATATCCGATTTGTAGACCATTACTTTAAAATAACAACAAATTTTGTATATATATTCTTTTTACAAATCAGATAGATCGGATATCCGATCCAAATCGGATATCCGATATGGAAAACTAGGATTGGTGTTTGCTTTGGTGGTGTGTACTGACACCCGAGCCTAAAAAAAGTCAACACGATATTTTCACGTTTTTGGGTCGATGAAAGACGTGTTTTTTTCCTCATTGCCACTTTTTGGCCCACCATTATCCTGCACACACCCTTTTTCTTTTAAGAATGTAACCCATGACATTCTAGAGAAATCATCAATAAGTAACATGAAATACATTTCACCTTGAAGAATATTTTTCTTAGTTGATCTGCATAGATCAATATGAATTAGTTCCAAAGGTCTTATGGAAGAATAATCCTTGGTCTTGAACCTTATCCCGCTTCCCAATCTAACATTCTCTGCACATGGTACTTGCAAGCTTGACAAATTGGCATGTCTGTCACTGGTTAAATAAAATTGATCTTCACAAGGTTATCAAATTTGATGTGTCTCATCCTCTTGTACCACAACCAACATTCATTTTCATGTCCTAGAAGATAGCTTCTTCCATTCACACCCTTAAGATTTTATAAGTTTCCTTCAATCCTTGAACCTTCTACCAATTTTCCAGACTTTACTTTTTTTATTTCACATCCTTGCTCATTAAATAAGAGATTGTATCATTTGTTTCACATCTAACTTACATTGAGAAGATTATTCTTGAGACGTTCAACATAGAGAACATCTTCAGTCGTATGTTTTCCACCAATACTTATAGTGCCCTTTCCATAGATCTTTCCTAAGGAGTTATCTACAAACTTTATCGATCTGCCATTCCACTTAGCTAGCTTGATGAACTTGTTTTTTTCACCAGCCATATGACTTGACCACCCATTTTCTATTATCTAGATATTCTTTTTCCTTGAGCATGAAATGTTGTTTGGACAACCATTGAATTTTCATTGCTTGTTTCCTTGACTTGCTCAACATCATTTGTGTTTCAAATTTCTAGTTTTGCAAGATCACTTCTACAAAAAATTTCTCTATGCCCAAAATTATTGTAGATCTAAAATGCCACAGTGAAATCCACCAGAGAAGCAAGAGAATTTCTACTTACAAAGTTTCTTCCATTCATTTTAGATTTGCATTCTATAGCTTTATGTTCATACTTATTGCAAACAAAATAGTAACCAAAAACTACATGATTGAACATGTTTGTAGAGGATCTAGTTGCATGATGAGATCTTTCTTTAGGTCTAATATCAACTTCTTGACTTCCAGACATAACTTTCTCCAACTTCCTTTTGAGTAACAAGATATCCTTCTCAAGCTTTTTAAATTCACTTATTTTGGCTTCAATCAAGGCCTTTTTCCTTTTGTTCTCTTTACTTGCACATTCTAGATCTTCAAAAGTGGAGACATGTGCACCTTCAAAATCAACTTTACCTTCTTCTTCATCCATAGATTTTCTTGAACTTCTAGAGATCATAGCAGCCATAAATAGGGATTCATCTCCATCATCACCTGATGTACAATGGTCTCCTTTATCTAAGGAGTAGTATTCTTCTTTGGAGAGAAGGTTCTTCTTGAAATTGTTTCTCTTGAAATCCTTACCGCTACTTTCATTTTCTTTAAAAGGAAATTTAGAATCATAGTGACCAATTCTACCACATTTAAAACATTTTATTGGTAATTTACCTTTTTACTTTCCTGATCCTTTCTTTAGCTTTCTCACAAAGTTCGCTTTTTCTTCCTCAAAATCAGTAGGTGGTCCAGATGCTTCTTCTTTCTTCACAACTTTGAATGCAACTTCTCTTTTGTGTGTACTTTGAACTTCATTCCTCATTTCATAGGTTGTGAGAGATCCAAATAATAACTCATGACATCCAACCTCATACATCTTGATTGTAGCATATGCAACCATCCACACACTGGACCACTTTGCTAACAACAGAGACAACATCATTAACAAACTCCATACTATTGACATCAATGACAAAACCTGCAACATACTAGCAACACATATAATTTTTTGACTCATTTGTCAAAGGAAAATATCATTCTATAGAAATGCAATAAACACTTAAATTTTAAATCATTTTGCACATTCAACCTATAGATGTTATTAACATAGATATATTAAATATGTCTATTTAAAAGATAAAAAATACACACCTTAAAACTGATCTCTCAACATCTTTTAAATAGATGTATTTAAGATATCTACACTAGTGTAGCTCTTAAATTAAAATAAATATCCAACTACAATTTGTCATTTCTCTAATTATATTAAAAATAGTGTTTACACATTCAAATGTCGACTCATACAATTTAAACTAGTATAATAACTATTAAAAAGTAGTTTAATTAGTTGAGCTCAATTAATGAAGATGATGGTGCACTCTTATATTACATCATTTACCAAGATTTAAATCCCTCAAAAATTAAAATTAAATAATATTGACTTTAATGAACTAAATCTCATGATATGTTCTTTCACTAGACCATTCACCAAGATTAAACTCCTTAAAAAATAAAATTAAATATGATTGACTTTAACAAATTAAATCCCATAATTTGTTATTTTGTTACATGATTCACCAAGATTAAAATCCCTCAAAAATCAAATTAAAATTGGCTTTTAGCTAACTAAATCCCCTACATGTAACCCAAGGAAAAACAACAAAAAAAAACTATATACCCAAAAGTTGGGCAAAGAATTATAAGGTTGATTGGCAAGATAGGGTAGATACTACATTCAAAGAATTGGGATAAATTTTTAGATTTGAGATAGTCTATGGATGAATCCCACAAGGTTAAGGAGCTTGATGCAGTGGAGGCCTTATAGGGTGAAAACCCCTATATTGATAAAGGTGAAAGTAAAATTTAGGAAAATGAGGACATTAATATGAAAGCCCAAATCCAAAAAGTTGATAGCCTATATTTGGGGTCAAACAATTGGGAGGAAATCCAATACTTCCCATCCTCCTCCCTAAAGGATATTACTTTTTCCATAGACTCTATAGATGATAAAATAAATGAATTGCATAAGAAACTAAAATGCATCACAAGGTGTTGAAGTAGTTCTTTGTGTAAATTAATAAAAATAATATTCAAAGTTCCTTGTTGAGCAATTGGAACACTAAGGAGAAGCTTCTAAATTTAAAAAAGAAGTTGGTCAAAAAATATGAGAGGTGGGATGGAGGCTGACATAATGGAGATAAAAGGAAACATTCATAAAAGTGTGAATTCAATAAACCACTATCACCAATTCACTTAATAACATCAAATATTTAAACGAGAAGGTCAAGAATAGTAAAGGATAATTATAAGCTTGATCTAGTGCATGCATAAGAGGATACAAAGCCAAGGATGTTGAGAACCTAACTATAAAATCCATGAGAACCCATGTCTAATCCGTACAAGACAAGTGGGAGGATGTTGTATCCTTGAATGAGCTTTGATGTTGTGTCCTTATTTCTATTATTTGGTTCTAGTATTAAATGAGTTTTTTCTAATTGTGCTTGAAACTCCAGTCTATAGTAATTTTGTTGAAGTTACACTTACACTATATTGTTTGATAGTTGGCTTGATTTTTTTTGTTGACTTGGATGTTAAAAGGTTGGGGCCCTTCTAAAACCCCCTTCTTTATCTTTTATCAAAAAATAAATGATAATGTACATAACCACAATTGAAGAAAATTATATTAATCGAAAAGATAGATAACTCATAATGTTGCAACTAAAGGGGGGTGTTAATCCATCAAGAGGTCAAAATGATTAACTTGATGTCGATTTATTAATTGCAAAGGATGTGAAGGTCATACTAACCTCTAATCTATAGTAGAATCAAGTTTGGTAAAATGGAACTCTAGGATATATTTAAAATATAGTATATGAATCTAGAAGTGCCCCACCAAAAACACCTACACATACTATGGTGGAATTTGACAATCACTCTAAAATACCATATGAAGATGTGTCTCCAAATATAATTCTACTTATACCAATACAAAAGGGGTGTACATGCCAATTTTAACTTTTTATGGTTAGCTTGCGCACTAACAACGAAAAAATCACAAGGATTTACTCTTCCCAAAGCAACAATTGGCCAAGGACAAATAGATAAAAAAAAGTTACTATATCATTTGTTAGACATTTGGATGGACTAAGAATTTTTTCACCATCTTCATATGATTGCTATTAAAAATAGAAACAAGAAAACAACTCTAAAAAAAAAAGTTGAAAAATAGAGAATTAATTCCTTGGAGCAGCGATAATGTTATATATTTCATGTATATGAAAATATAATTCTTCTATCAAACACATATAACTCATTTAATGTGATGTACATTTTAGTTTTGGATAATTATGAAATGGATAAACAAAAGGTCATTCCTTTGCTTACTTTCCACTAGGGTTCTCGTTTGCTATTCCTCCCACCTGTTATCCTATATCCACTCACCCAAGGTCAACCCCACTGACCAGGGCTTCTTTCTTAGGTGCTTCACCATTGTTGAATCGGAAGAGCTTCGCTCACCTAAGGCGCTTCACCACCGCTTGAGCTTCACTCACCAGGGCTTCACCCACTGACCAAGCTCTTCCACCACCTTATGGCATTCAATAACACCCAATAAATATCATGTATATTAAACATTTGGATGAATATTATATGTTTCCTTATTTTTCAAAGGAAAATAATGTTTTATAAAAACATAAAAAAACCCGCTTAAATTTTAAATCAACATTTTACACATTCAACCTATAGATGCTACTAGCATAGATATCTTAAATAAGTCTATGTAAAAGAAAAAATACACACCTTGAAACTGATCTCTCAACATTTTTTGATTACATGTATTTAAGATATCTATACTAGTGTAGCTCTACCTTAAAATAAATGCCCAACTACAATGTCATTTCTCTAATTCAAATTACTCGTACAATTTAAATTGGTAAAATAACTATCTAAACATTAAGTTTAGCTAGTTGACCTCAAGTAATGAAGATGATGGTACACTCTTTTATTTCACTGTTTACTAGTGTTCAAATCCCTTGAAAATAAAATTAAACAAGATTGACTTTGACGAACCAAATCCCATGATATGCTCTTTCATTACACGATTCGTCAAGATTAAACTCCCTTGAAGGTAAAATCAAATAAGATTGACTTTAGCGAACTAAATCCCATGATATGTTCTTTCATTACACGATTTGCCAAGACTAAACTCCCTCGAAAGTAAAATTAAATAAGATTGACTTTAACGAACTAAATTCCATGATATGTTCTTTCATTACACGATTTGTCAATACTAAACTCTCTCAAAAGTAAAATTAAATAAGATTGGCTTTAACAAACTAAATCTCATGATATGTTCTTTCATTACACCTTTCGCCAAAATTAAACTCCCTAAAAATCAAACTAAAATTGACTTTTAACGAACTAAATCCCCTACATGTAACCCAAGAAAAAACAAAAAAAAAACCAGTGTACCCAAAAGTTGGAAAGAGAATTATAAGGGTGATTGGTAAGATAGGGTAGATACATGCATTCTTGTAACATGATGAGCACATGCTTGTCACACAAAACTTCCATAACACTTAATTGCAGAAAAAACATCAAATCTTTATGTACCACCTACTCTTCATATTTGTGTAGGTGTCCAACATGTGTCCTTTTCTCATTACCTTTGCAAAAAGATCAATTTAAAATAATGCACCAAAAATGGAAAGCACAATGAATTTTGAAATATACATTATTTACATCCTCTCACCGAACCACACTTTATTATTTGCTGCCACCAGGGAAGACAGACATTAAAAATAGAAGAAAAAAAATTGTTCCCAAAAAAACAAAGTCTGATTACCCAAAAGGGCATTTCTATTCATTAATTATTCAGTTTTCTGCTTTAATAGAACATGCTATGAGTATGGAGGTCAGCAGTTATAAAATCCCGAGAAATAATTGGTGGGACCCATTGCCACGTGTTCAGATTGATTTAACAAAGAAAAATGTTGAGAGAGCGGCGACAGGGAAATCTAGAGAGATTCTTTCAACGAAACTGGTGGGCCCCGTGATTTACGGAGGCGTGGGCCCACATATATTACGTGGCAATCCTAACTAGTGTTTATTTGCTTTACGGGAAAACAAGTAGGATCTTTATCTTGAAGGGGGATGTGTCTGAATTTCCTTGGGTGATGTTGATGTTTTTTTTTGTCCTTTTCTCCGGATAGGTTAATTTTCTAGACTGATGTTGATTTTAGAAGTTTGGAGCTATGGGTACTTGCAATGTCTAGGGTTTGGTGGAGATTTTTTGGGGTTAAGTTCGAAGGGTGGTTGAGCTAGGGTCATTAAGATGATCTTATTAAGTGCTTTTTCAGGGGTCTTATTTAGTGCTTTTGCAGCTGTGTAGTGTTCATATTTAGTAAATTATTATGAGTGGAGAGTCAATGTGTTAATGTTGTCTATGAGTCAATTCGAGTCTGATTGTACTTTTCAAATATTGAATGTTGGTGGATAGAATAATCAAGAAACATATCATCATCCTCTCCTACGTGACAAATAATCTTAGTATCGCTTTATTCCACCTCGACATATTCCAAGAGTGTAGACTCGTCTAAATTTTGATTGTACTTCTAAAATAATTGAATCTTGGTGGATAGAATAATCAAGGAACATACCATCATCCTCTCCTACGTGACAAATAACCTTAGCATAGCTTTATTCCACCTCGAGATATTCCAAGAGTGTAGACTCATCTACTAAATATGTCATTCACCACCTTGCTTCAAATTCATGAGTGTAGAATTAGCTAAGGCTAGTTCTACGCATGTGGATCTAGCCATTTTAAATTGAAACTACTATGAAAATGAGGATTTTCAAAATAATTATTTCAATTGATCACCTTTTCTACCACATGTTGAAAAATAAATTAATATATAAAGGAAGATCTAAATGTTTTTTCCACTAATAAAAAATAGAATTCGATTTCCTCACACAACTTCTAAGATATAAATATTTTACCCTAATTTTGTAAAAAACAAGAAGAAAGGAATTGAAGGATCAACTTAAAATGATAATAACTCTAAATATTACTCATAATAAAATATTTCAAGTAAAGATGGAAGTGACGTGAAAAGCATAGGGAAGTCAATGAAGAAGATAATGAAGGATAGAAAGACTTGCTCCATAGAGAAGAGGATGTAAGAAAGACCTCAATCATATAGAAGAAAGCAAAATATGGAGGTTTGTTACATAATGGAATGCAAAAATGGAATGGTATTAGGGCTCCCAACTCATTCTAAAGCTAGTTTTTAGGAGATAGGATCTAAAAATGGTCACCAATGGCAAGTTAGGAATCCTTGTCACCATAAATTTGAGGCTTGGAGAAGTAAAGTCGTAAGGAGAGAATCTCAAAGCCTTATCAACATCAAAAGGTAGAATGAAGCCTAGAAGCTATATAGGATTTTCCATTTCAAAACCTTTGAGCCATCAAAAAGTTCCTTGTCCATTTTTTGTGAGATTTTTTGTAAATCTAGTAAAAGATCTTTAGTTTGAGAGGGAGGAGATTCTCAATCCTCCAAAGAAGATCTCCAATGTGAATGCTACTATATTGGTAGCTTAGACAAATAGATCTATCAAAATCAATGAAGATATGCTAGGTACTTTCATCTGACACTTATAAGAGTGTTTCATATTCATAAAAGTGGTCAATTTCTACTCTACAAGGGAGCTAATTTGGATTGGATCCAAAAGAATTTAGGCGACTAGATAAAGTGCAAACTACTACCATAATATTTTTTCTAATCAAATGCCCCAACAAGGAGAAAAAATAAGAAATATTGGATGGAGGTCCATGGCTTATATAAGGTATTGGTCTATTCATTAAGGAATGGGAACTAAACTTCGTTTCATCCATATTTGTAATAAATAGAGCTCTTATGTGGATTTTCTTGTACAATCTTCCTTCTAAATATTGGAGAATTAAAATCTTTTCTAAAATTGGTAACTCTCTTAAGGAATTCATTAAGCCTATGGATAAAAATATTTTAGAAGGGAATGCTAGTGTTTATTCTTGTTGTTGTGCTTATGTGAAGCTTTAAATAATGATCCTAGAGTTACTTGAACTAAGAATAAAATTTAGAATTATGACAATTGATGGAACTCGAAGGTCCTCTTTGGAAGCACAGTTGGGAAAAGAAGGAAGCCACTACCCTAAGTGAAAGAAAAATTGATAGTATTCAAGAAGATGAGATGAGAAGGGACAATCCTACACTAGATAATCAACCTTTTACAACAAATGGAGAAAAGGTTCAATTTGTTGCATTCTTTCATATAAGTGTGGTATCCTTTAAACTTGAAAGAACCCAAAAGAGTTCAAGTGTTCAACCCCCCTTAGGACCAATCAAATACACCTCTAAACATGCTTTAAAAGAGTTTGGAATTCCCCTAGTTGGAAATTGAAAGGAGGTTTGGATTTAGCAAGGGATAGGTTGACATATGAGAATGATAATGTGGAGGAAGAAATTTAGGAGGATGAAGATATCTTCAACATAGATAAATGAATGAATAGCTAAATAGAATCAATGATACACAAAGTTTACTATAGAGAATAAAAAAGATAAGGCAGAAAATCCAACAAATCCAAAAGAGAGGGGAATGGTACATTACAAAATTAACTAAAGATTATAGAAACGATTATGATAACTAGGAAGTAGATATCCCTTCCCACGATCCAATGAAGATCATAACAAGAGACACTTAATTAAGTTCCAAATAGATCTATCCAAATTTTACATTCTAATGCTACAAGAAACTAAGCTTGATAGGAACAATGTTGAGACCCTCCTTCAAAATGGAAAAAGATCGAATGTTTTATTTTTGAAGTGTCTAGAGCCTTGAGGGACTTGGGATAATATGGTCTCCCTATTCTATCAATATAATTGAAATAATCAAGGATTAAAATTAGTAGTTTTGCAAGGTTTCAAGTTTAATATCTAACTCTATTTTTTCTCATTTCTCTCTTAAAAAGGTTGTTATATCACCTATCTACCACCTTATCATTATTTCCTAAGATCAATTTTATTGTAGGGGGGTGATTTCAATATTATTTTCAATAGATTGGATAAGAAGGGAAGGTCAAAACTATCACCCAATGTCTAGAAGATATTCAAAAATTTGGAAACAAATTAGGTTTGGTTAGCATCCCCCAAAAATGGGGCTTTCACTTAGACAAACATAAGAGTGGGTTTTACCTACATAGTAAAGATATTATATATATTTTATACAATAATTCTTAGTTAAATTTGAATAAGCTCCTAGAATAATTTATCCTCCCTAGCTTTGGCTCAATTTTTTTCATTCTTCTCTCTATGTTAGAGAACAAATTCTCATTCTAGAGCCCCCTCAAGTTTGAAAATATGAGGTTTCAAGATAAATACTTCTTTGGGCTAATAGAGAATTGATGGAAAAAATAATAAAAAATAGAGGCTCCAAAATGTTCCTCCTTTGTTAAATATTATCAAAGCACATTTGAAACAATGGAAAGGTAATGCTTTAGTAAAAAATTGAACAAAAAGAAGTAGTGGAACTTGAACTTGCTAGTTTAAATGAGGAATCCTTTCAAAAAGGCATGAACTATGAAGTTTTTCTTCAAGAAAAAACCATTATTGCCAAGTATATAGAGATTCTAGCTAGGAAGGAATTCTTTTGGAGAGAAAAATCCAAAAAAATCTGTCTTAAAGATGGTAGAAAAATACAAAATTCTTCCATGATGCAACTAAATCTAGGAGAAATGTTCACTAAATATCTTCAATTAAGGGCCAAGTTGGACTACTTTTGGAATATAGTAAGGAAATAAGCAATGAAGTTCATTTCTTTGAGAATTTACTCAATGAAAAGAATGGATTTAATTTAAGGGATCAAGAGGATCTATTAAGAAATATTCTAAATATTGTTTTAAAATAAAAAAATACAATGCTAGTGGACCTTTCTTAGAAAGTAAATAAAACTAGCCACATTTCAACTCCATCTAGGTAAAGCTCCTAGTCTAGATACTTTATTGACTAGTTTCTTTCACAAATGTTGGAGGATTGTAGGAAAGGATATTTGGGAGCTAACAGAAGAATTGAGAAAGCATAAAAAAATTCTAAAATACTCTGACAACATGCACATTGCCCTCATTCTAAAGAAGGAGGTTGCATCTTCTTTTGATGACTTTTGCTTGATCTCTTTATGCAACACCATGTACAAGATATCTCAAAATCCATGGCTAATAGGTTAAATTTTACTCTCCTTGAGATCATGTTAGAAGAACAAAGTGGTTCCATTCTCAACAACACAATCATATATGGAATTATTATCACTCAAAAATTTATCCATTTGATCCAATTCAATAAAAAATAAAAGTATGATAGTTAAAGTAGATATTAGTAAGGCATATGGCAAGTCAAATAGAGATTCTTAATGAAAATAGATATTTAGATTTAGTCACAAATGGATCAGTTGGGTCTTTAGTCACATTTCAAGCCCAAGATATGCAATATTGGTCAATGGGAGCCATTGTGGTTTTTCTTCTTCTTGAGGACTCAAACAATGGGATCTATTTTTTCCCTTCCTCTTCACTATATTGGTAAAATCCTTGGGAAGGTCAATCTAAAATTCCTTGAACATCAACAATATTTGGAGAGGAATTAAAGTTACTAGTGGGATTGATACATTCACCCATCAATAGTTTGTTGATGAAATTATTCTCTTTAGAGAAGCAATCTTACTGGATGTCAAACAAATGGAAAAATATATATAGACATTCACATTGGCATCTAAGAAACTAATCAACACCAACAAATCAGAAATATTATTTTTTAATGTTAGCATAGACACACAGTGTCACAGTGCCACAATCCCACATTGCTTCTTACCTCATATTACAGAAAATAGATTTACCAAGAAAATACTTGGATCTTACTCTCTTCATTAATACTAGTATAGCTTCATTATGGAAAAATGTGATAACCAAATAGGCCTTGAAATTAGCCTCTTGGAAGAGAAAGCTGCTACCATTTACTAGGAAAATTTTGATGTTCAAATCAATGATCTTAGATATCCCCATTTAGTTGATGTTAGTCCTCTAATACTTACAAGTACTTGGAGAAGATTATTGGTCCTTCTTATGTCAAGGATACATATACAAGATGAAGGGAAAAAGTGAGCATCCCAAAAAGCCATCTAGGATCAATATGTGCCTTAAGGTACATTCATTCAATTTAGGAACCTCAAAAGCATATACTACTATGCCTTAAAGCGGAAACCTGCATAGTTATTTTCCCACTATTAATTCTTCAAGGAAAGAGGCTACAATTAAGTTTCATATATTTTTAGATCAAGAATCATATATTTACATATCACATAGTTTCAACAACATAACAAGCACTTAGAAACAAACAAGAAGAATAAGAAAGAAGAGAAAGAACACAAAGATTTACGTGGGGAAAAACCTTTCGAGTAAAAAATCCCACACTCCAAAACCACAAAGCCAATATATTATTTAGTAAAAAATACAGTTACAATATATTCTTTAGGCTCAAGTCCATTGCAAAAGATTTACATCTTGTTCCATCTCTGGCAAAATTTCAACAACATAACCCCTATGAATAATACTTCTCACTTAACTCCTCTAGAAAAACACCTATATTTATAGAGTATATAGTACCCAAGATAGAAGTTTCCTTAAATCCACACCCATGCATGAACATGCAACAAGAAAGGCACTACATGCAAAAGCATGCAACAAGCACATGGAAAAAAGCACCTGTCAAAAATCTAGGTGTCCACATTCCAAGTTTAACTCAACTAAGAATAGAAACTCCATCCTTGCACAACTCCAATTACAAATAGAAACTTCCGAGCTTGAATTTTCAAATTGGGCACCAACTTCCTCAAAAGTAGCAACATGCCTTGACACATGTCACCATTGTGCAACTCTAAGAAGTTTTTACAAACTCCTCTCTTCAAATGAGTGCCTAAGTGACAAGTGGCACTATGGTGCACCTCCATGAAGTATGCATAATTAATAATGCTTCCAATAAATGCCTAGGTGACAAGTTGCACTCTATTGAGCTCTACACCTTCATGTAGGATATAAAACTCCTCGATAGGTCCCACAAAGTGATATGATAACTATTATAGTTGGAAACTTAGGATATATCAATATTTTCATAATTATTTATCCCAAAATAATGCTAGGAATGAAAGGTTGAGACAACTTAATCCAAAAATTCTCCCACTTGTCGAAGACCTACCAAGACTCCATGAAATCAATGAGATTTAACTACTAAGAGTCAAATTGATGAAAACACATCATCACAACCATACATGTAATCACATGAATCTCGAACAATGCTCTCATGTTCCAATCAAGATACCTAAAACAACATCCAAGATTTCCACCATCTCAGGAAATAGTTCCTGCCATCCTCTAAAGGAAAAGAATAAGCCATGGTATATATGCACCAGTCCAAAGAACACAAGCATCAAATCCAACCAATAACAAAGGCTACAGAACACTGCCACAACTCTGTTGAGATCACAAGCTAAACAAAAGCTCAACCAGCTCCAAGCTCGTAAGCAGAACATAATTCTAAAGTGAAAGAATCCTCCAGAGAACAAGATAAACCATCAACCAGAAAAATAACAAAAACAAGCTTCCCTCATCTAACTAATAAACCCACAAGATCGAAAATAGCCCCCATAGAAAATGCTAATCCATCCAATCTACCATACCTCAAAGGTATGAACAACATCAAAAAAATCATGCCAACACCATATCCAACCCATAAGCCGCAATCTCAAGATCATTGTGTCGAAACAGTCGACAAAGACAACCACATCTAGGAACTCCCATTCTATGGGTAATGTCTAGTTTGAAAAGACATCAAGGCACACCGAGTCTAACAATAGCACTGCATAGAGGATCTATCCATGAAATATAAAGAATGATCCACAATGACATGCACAACCTACAACCAAAGAACTGTTGCAAGTACATCTCTCACCACAAGTCTCCTAAGCTCTTCCATATCAAGTCTCCAAATCTCTCCCATGTTCTCCACATCTAACAAAGTACAAAGATAAATGAACCTCTATGTCATCACCAAAAACCAAGTGACAACACATGACCACAAGCCAGTGATCACTATAGCTCCACACATGATCTCAACTCCAACATCATGTGAATCCGAATATTTTGAAGAAAACCAAGACCAAAGATAGAAACACTGCACATCATGCACATGTAGAGTGTCCTTTTACATACACCTCTAAATGTCAAATTGTGTCAAGTATGATCTCCTCCACAACCCCAAGAGAAAAGCCTCAACAACACCCATCATGTCCAATCTCCAAGGTCAAACACAACATATGTATCATGTAATCACATGGATGTAAACTTCTCAAGAGAAGACAAAACTAGGTCTATTTTCCATATCAAGAAATCAGCCCATTACCATCTCCTAAACTCCTCATAAATAACATCACAATTTCCACTCATATGCTCAAGGGGATATCCATTTTGGACAACTCTCATATGAATTCTCCAGAACTATCTAATCGTAGTTCAAGATCCATATCATTGAAAGATAAGCATAACACCTGAGAGGACCAAGGGGCTATGCCTCTCAAGTGACAAACTACCGAGTAGACCAAGGGTGGGGAATGAGAATGATCCTCCAAAATATCCAAGTCATCATGACTCATCTAAGATAAATCTCCTCATAGGTCTATTGTGAAATCATGCCCATGTTTAGGTGAAAATCTCTTTGGACTTCTTGTTGAGATCTCATCAAGAGTATCCATCTCAACAACACAGCCTCACCCACATCTCCATACATCCATGAGCACTAACAATCGATCAACCTATGCTAAGCTCCAAATACAAACACTGCACTCTCATTAAGCTCTCAAGAACATGACCAGTGTACTCAAAATATAGAGAAATTTCTAGATTACTGTCAAATTTTGAACTGTAGTTAGGAACCTAGCATGACATCATGATCTAAATAGTATCATGCCAACACTCTAATGTGTAATTAAGAATCCATCATGGTAGAAAACTAGAACCCATCCTATCATAAGATGACTACCATCTCCTCCAAGGAGATCACATGCTCCAAGTGAACACACAATGGTCTCAAGAGAAATGTAATATGCCAAAACTCTAATGTGCCATCAAGAGTATACCATGACATAAAAACAACATACTCTAAACCAACACCACTTGTCTGAGCATTACCAACACCTCAACCAAAGACTCCAATGTCCTCCATGGCTCTAAGGTATCACACATCTCCAATCTCATGAAGATGGCCTTCTCCAAATAGTGTCCATGCAAATGCAAAAGAATCCTTCCACAACAATAGGATCTAAAAGCTCCTCCTAGTAACATCTACAACGCTAAAGAAGATCATCCATCACCAAGTGATGAATCCATAGTTAGTGCTAAATATCCCAATGAACAATGATACCAAGATCTCCAAGCATCATGACTATCTGTCTCCTAAACTGAAGATCCTCCAAGTCCACACACCCACATGTCCATCAGACAATAATATCAAGTGGCACCAAGATATCCAAGGAAAGGAAATGCACCATCATAGTCACAATGACTCACAAAAAATAGTTTATCCAAGCTATCCATGAAACTATGATAAAACATGCTATAGTTCCCCACAACTGGCTATCTAGGTACTCAACACCATCCTCTCATCCCAATTCAACACATACCAATAAACCAATGAAGATAGAAAAGGTCAACTAATGAAGTCTACATCAACTTTGAATCAATCTCATGGATATAGACAATCCACACCTAATACCTCCCACTACAACTAAATGGGTGATTAACCCATACAACTACATGACCCATAGATATCAAGCATTAAACATACAAACTCATCATCACATTAGTAACATACAAAAATAGGATATCAAAGAAGATATCATGTAGCTTATCATGACTCAAATACTAGATCAGTAACATATCCAATTTTCCAAACAAAACCACAACATAGCACCATATTTAGGAACCCCCTAAGAATTCACCATAGAAATGTTGAGTGACTAATCACATACCAACATCGGGATATTCTGATCATAGCAATAAAGCCTTCGTCAATGAATTTCGTTAGTTACAATAGGAGGGTCGCCCCAACCCATAGAATTTTAGGGACCCAGGTGTGCAGGAGGGAACTATAGGGAAGCTTCTATTTTGCTTCTTTCCATGAATGGATTTGTTTCTTTGTTCGTATCACACCCCCGAGCTAATGTTCCCTCTTCTTTCTTTAAATGAAGTTATATAGCTAGGGGGCCCCTACTATTCATTCATATTACGTATAAAATATAGATTGGATTTATTTGATAGCCCTACTATACTGAGGGGGTTCCTTACCCGAAGGCCCCTTCCCTCCATCCAGCCATCTAACCAACCATCCATCCACCCCTGGGTTATGGGTTGGTTTGTTGGTTGGCCCGCCCTGAGAGAGAGGGACCCTCCTAGTAAGAGGGTCCCGATTGGAAGGGGCACCCTTCCACCGATCTACAGAGAAGATTTGATTTCTCCTCAAACCATGGATGAAGCATGCATGTAGAGCTGCAACTATCTTACATTCAAAATCATCCAAAGATCATGAACCAAAAATAGTTATTTGTAGATCTACAAAATCACATGTTTTTCTTGACCATGGAAAAATTGTAAACCCATCATGTTTTTCAAGACATGTGCAAATCCACATCTACTTATCATCTGAAAGACCAAGAGGTCAAAGAGAAAACATATCAATTAATCTAAAACAATAGATTATCATGAATATGTATCACCATATATTTTTAACGAAAAATCCACAAAACCCTCATATCCAAGGAACATGAATTTGGGCCATGCAAGTAAAAAATCCATAAGGAAAGTAGTGGTTTAGGAACTCCAATAACATTTGTAGGCCAAATCCACCACCATCATATACAAGCATAAAGAGAAGCTACGCTAATCTAGAAGCTTTAGATCATCCAATGATCAACTCCATAGCCTACATCTATGCTTCAAGGACTATAAAATAGTGCCTTCCAATATCAGGAGCTAAAAAAAGCATTCAATACAAGCACAACACACCATGTTCACAACAACACAAGTATCTCCATATCACAAGGGATCTCATCCCAGACACCCAATATGAATACATTGTTGCACACAACCATGAAGTGTAACACACCCCATGCATCAAGGGTATTCAACTATCAAACTAGGAGCTCCAGATCAACATCATTTCAATGTGATAAACTCCACTTCTTTCTATCTTAACCATCCTTCTTTGTGCTTGTTGTTTCCAAAAACTAAAGCAACTACAAGTATTTCATTTGCCAAAGGATTAATAATCAACCGATTCCTCCAACTCAGATTCCCTCAAACCTCTAAGGCTAAGGAATCACTAGAAGGAATACCCAAAACACCAAACACCACATGCATCACCATGCGAGCACATGAAAGTGACATGCAAGCCCATGCAAGTATATACAAAACACATGCAAGTACATGAAAGCCCATGCAATTACATACAACATACATGAAAGTACATGAAACATGCATACATGCACATGCAAGCACATGCAAATATGGAACTGAGCTTTGATATTAATTTGAAGGGAAAAAGTAGGCGTCCTAGAAATCCATCTAGGATCAATATGTGCCTTAAGTTACATTCATTCAATTTAGGAACCTCAAAAGCATATACTATTATGCCTTAAAGCAGAAACCAACATAGTTATTTTCCCACTATAATTCTTAAAGGAAAGAGGTTATAATTAAGTTTCAAATATTTTCAAATCAAGAAGCAAATCTTTACAAATCAAGTAGATTCAACATCATAACAAGCACTTAGAAATAAACAAGAAGAATAAGAAAAAAGAGAAAGAACACAAAGATTTACATGGGGAAAAGCCTTTCACATAAAAATCCCCACACTCCAAAACCATAGAGCCAATATATTATTCAGTAACAAATATAATTACCATATATTCTTTAGGCTCAAGGCCATTATAGGAGATTTCATCTTGTTCCATCTCTGGTAGAATTTCGATAGTATAACCCCTATGAATAACACTTCACACTTAATGCCTCTAGAAAAACACCTATATTTATAGAGTATATAGTGCCTAGGATAGAAGTTTTCTTAAACCCACACCCATGCATGAACATGAAATAAGAAAGACACTACATGCAAAACCATGCAACAAGCACATGGAAGAAAGCACCTGTCAAAAATCTAGGCATCCACATTCAAACTTTGACTCAAATAGGAATATAAAATTCATCCTTGCACAACTCCAATTGCAAATAGAAACTTCCAACCTTGAATTTTCAAAGTGGGTGCCAACTTCCTCAAAAGTAGCAACATTCCATAGTTAACTCAACATGCCTTAACACATGTCACCACCATGCAACTCTGAGAAGTTTTTATAAACTCCTCTCTCCAAATGAGCACCCAAGTGATAAATGGTACTATGGCACACCTCCATGAAGTATGCACAATTAATAATGATTCCAATAAGCTCCTAGGTGAAAAGTGTCACTCTGCTGAGCTTTACACCTTGCATGTAGGATATAAAACTCCCTGATGGGTCCCACAAAGTGCTATCCAACTATTATAGTTAGCAACATAGGATATATCATTATTTTCACAATTTTTTATCCCGAAATAATGCTAGGGCTTAGAGGTTGAGACACCTTAATCCCAACACAAGAAAGGTATTCATCTAATTGGTTAGATTGGATTTTGCACTAAAAGGAAGATGATGGTATGCAAATTTACAATAATTCTTTATAAAATAGATCTCTTGGTGTTAAACTTATCTAGGGCCTCTTCTCAAAACCAAGTTTATAATTTTCCAAGATTCTCTAGAGTAATTATTTTGATTTAGATGACTTGGATCATATTTTGACTATATCTAACCCTCTAAAAGGCTCACACCTTTAGAATTTCATGCTCCATTGCAAAAAAATAATTACTCATCACTTGACTTGGGAAATCAATGCTGGAAAAAATGTAATTTTTTTGGAGGATTCTTGGAATGAATTTTCTTACGCTCTCCAATAGAATGTACTTGAATTAAGCTAAGTTATTCTCTTAGGAATATGGGGTGTTAAAGTGATGGACTATTTCACACAAAGTTTATTTTTTGGCCTCGTAATGGGTATGAAAAGATGTTTATAAGTTAGGGATCCCATAAGAATAGGTTAAAATTTTAAAAGAGAAAATGGAAATAAGAAAATTATTTATTAGTGAAGTGCTATATAGGCTTAAATAGAGTTGTTCAAACTCTAGGGAATATACTATGAAAATGGGGTACAGAGTGAAAGAAACATTAGTAATGTAGAAATATTGGTTGTCTTGACTATGTTAGAAAAATGACCGACTTCCTAAAATAGGAGCCTTTTCAAGGAAGGAAATGTAAAATAAAATTTTAACAAATAATAAGTTTTTTTTTGGGGTTTTATAGGTCCTTCTAAGTGTCAAGATTATGTGGGATTTAAAAATAAATGATCAATCATATCTTGGCTAATTGTCCCTATACCTTAAGTGTTGTAAATGGCTTGTGCAGAACTAGGTTAGTCAATAGCTCTCCTAGAGGACCTCTCAAATATTTTTAAGCCATGACCAAACATTAAGAATAATTTAATTTTCTCTTGTTTATGGAATGTAAACCTCTCACTTTTAATATAAGGGAATTTTAAAATAAAAAATAGGTGTATATTCTTGGACAACAAATTGGAGGTTAAAAAAATCAACTCAAGTTAGAGGTGGCTATTAAAGAAGTTGTGTAGTCCAGGCTTCCCTCACAAGCTATCCAAAAAAATATTTTACTTCCTAGGATATAGTGAGATTTTATAGAGATGGAAAGGTAGCAAACTCCTCCCACTTGTTACTGAAAACTGAACTTTGATGGGGTTACCAAAGGCAATATGATCCCTTATGATGCAAGTAGAATCAGCTAATTCAAATGGATCAATAATCTTAGCCACATTGAAAAAATAGAAGGATGGGACTAATAACAAAGTAGAAATTAAAGTTTTCCTCATAAACCTACAAGCTTAAAAATAATATGGTATCAAATCTATCAAAATTGAAGGTAATTCAATGATCCTTGTCAATATAATTAGGAGAGGAAACTCAAATTAGAAAATCAATAACATTCTACATGAGGTGTGGCCTATTCTTGATTCTTTGGCCTCATTCTTTATCCAACATGTGCATAGAGAATTAAATATAGAAGAAATCTTCCTTTCTAATTATGCAATTGATAGTAAGGTAAATATTAAAATCATTAATAATATTTTCATGATAAATTATGACATTTGGACTCAATGATGATTTTGTTTCCAAATCTTATTAAAGATGTAATCATATTAATATTGTTAGCCAAATGAGATATGCAAATATCACACTACCCTAGATTATAATGAAGAGTTGTATAAGATCATTCCCTTGCTCCCATGAGGAATATAACAAATTTATTTGGATTTCACTTTTTTTTTTTTTGGCTCTCCTTATATACAATGGGAACTAGTATAAGATTAATTTTTAAGAAGAGATAGACCACTTTTTTGGGAGTGGTCATAAATTACCATTTGCAAATTATGATGTGGTAACTAAAAGGATTTGCAATATAGATAGCTTGTTTGAAAAAATAGAAAACTATTTCTTTCCAATTTTCTCAAATCAAAGCTTTAATACTAAATATTATGAACTTGCATAAATAATAGAAATACTCTATATAACAATGGCATAATACTCAAAACTATAATAAATGGTCCAATGGGTTAGGCTTAATTGGGTAAAGCATTGAGTTCTCATTGTGGAGACCCAAGTTCAAATCCAAGAGGGACATTCAATAGGAAATTCTAAGTTGTGACTCTTAGTCTTCCATAGTTGGCTTCTAGTGTGGAGGTGGTTTCTAAAAAAGAATTCCTAAGTTGTGACTCTTGGTCTTCTATAGGTGCTTTCTAGTGTGGTTTCTTGTTCAAGGAGTTGATATTATTCACATGGTTGTGCTCTTAAGAGCTTGTATTAGTCCCATATTGATACTCATATGAGTGTAATATTTACAAACAATTAGTAATAAAAAAACTAGAACAAACCCTTGAGGTAAGGCAACATCATACAATGCTTCATATGGAGAAAGGAATTGAACTATATCTCCAACATGAGATTCAAACATATACAAATCCTTCATATGTCCTCACTTTCCTAAGCCTGATAATATATGACAATAAACTACCTACCACTACCACTTTCACACACACGTGGGATAAGTATGTTTATTCTAGAAATTACCAAATATAACTAACTTAATCGCATATGACATTTTCATCAATCAATATATATTATAGTATCATATTCGTAGGTACCTAACACTTTTAAGTTTATTTTTTTTAAATTATTCCCATGTTTCCCTTATTTACTAGTTCTTGTGAGATTACAATAGCATGGATTATTCCAAATTATAAGGTAGTGTGGTATTTTTAAGGATATATAACCAAATTACTTTGTAGATCAGCCAAAATATACATTCAAGAGAATTCATGGTACATCCATAGACAACATAACTTAAGCATCAACATTACCTATTAATCTACTTATATCATCCCTAGTATACTACATGCTTTCCTACTTTATTTTATTTTATCTTTGTTCACCGTCATTGAATCAACTTTGCTAGGGGTTTGACCAAGGAAGAACCCCCTACCTAATGACTTCTCAATAGTATTTTTAAACATCATTTTATTGTTAGAGGTTTCATACACTATGCTGAATTAGAATATGTTATAATTCCTAATCAAATAAGTTCATATCCACAAGGTCTTAGGTGTAGCTTTGCACTCACAAAGATTTATTCTATACTTGTAAAAGTAAACTAAATAGTCATACAATAAAATTTAAGTTATATAACATTCATCTAACATGCCCTAATTTTCTAATAAATTAATGAATTAGTTTATGACACCTAGAAAAAATAAAATAGTTTGTATTGAATATAGATCTAAGTACACTTATTTATTCATTTAATTTCATATTAATTTCAATATTTTACATTATCAAATGTCAATTCCAACTCCAAATCCCAAGTTAGATTGTTATTTATCATAGTTTAATTAATTACCTAGGATATTTATGTAAGACATTTTATTTTCCCTTAAAAATTTCCTTTATTCAAAATGAGCTTTATGTGAATTAAGCATCTTCATTAGTTGAGTCACTACAAATTAGCATTTCTATAATAATTTTTATTTTGTAAAGTATGATTTTTATATTAAAATATTCCCTATAGTCACTAAAAGTAAATATCCCCCACCCTTACATATTTTTGAACATTCTTCTACTAATCGTCATCTATGAAAGTAAAAAATGTAAGGAAGCTAAGGTAGTAGAAAAACTTCCTACACTAATCTTGAGAGGAGGGTTATGCAATTTTTTTTTTCTAGATCTGAATAGTTACATAAACTTAAATATAAATAAATATAAATAACATTCATACCATAACACAGTGATTTACAAGGGGAAAACCCTTTCAAGATAAAAACCCCACACTCCACAAGCCTCCCAATATATTATTTAGAATTTAACAAGATTACAATATACTTGTATAGCAATATTTCTCACAAAAGTACCACCAACATAGATTTAGAGGCAACTAAATAGTTATAAGACTCTTTCACACAACCTCCATCTTATGCACCTAATATATAGGAGATGTAATACACAAAACCATCAAATGGTATTACAAAACCATAAGATAAAACCACCTAAAAAGTGGCATCCATCCTTATCTCCAATAATATCTATGCCTATGATGTGTCAAAAATAAAACACCACTACATGCAACTCCCCCTTTGCAACAAATTTATGTGCAACACATTTCTAAATCTCCCATTTCAGGAGATCCAACTTCCAAAGGCCATAACTTTTTATTTGGGTGACTAATTGATGAACTGTTTGAACCGTTGAAAAGGCCATGAAGCACTCTATCAAGCTATAACCCAATACATTGGTTACGACCACTTTAAGGCCCAAAAAATGCCTCTAAGGCCTTCAAAATGGACTTAATTTTTTTTTAAAATGAAAAATTTAATATATTCAAATCTAGACATGATCTTACGACAAAATTTTACAAGCATGCTTATTTAACAATCTAAAGCTTTGGGGAAATTTTGCATCAATCTGTGCTTAAATGTAAACTTACTATAAATAGTAACCTTATGTAATTAAAAGGTTGAGACACCATTTTCCTAACATTCTTCCACTTGCCAAACACCATGCAAGAGCAAAGGGGGTATCAACACTATAATTTAATCACTGGGGGGGTCGTGAGGCCCATAGACTCCGAACACCATTTGAACTTCTTTGTGCTCACAAGCTTAGTTAAAGAATCTACAACATTCATAAAAGTCTCTATCTTAACCATCTTTAGAGTAAGTGCACCAAGATGGTGCACAAAAAGGGGGTCAAAAGTGGACACTTTTATTGAAATCAGCTAAACCTGAACTTGGAGGAGTAATTTGAGATTCATGCACTCAAAATTTGAAGATACCAAAAGAACAATAATTGTAGTACTTTGAATCTAGTTTCTAAACTACTATTCGTTTAAAAAATAGATAAGATTAAGAGGATCAAGTTTTTTGCGCACACAAGTGTTCCTATTTTTTCAGCAAAACATAACATAGTGTCTAGTGTGCAACCCTCAATTTTTTAAGTTGCATTTAGTATTTTCAAAAATCCATTAGTAGAAATATAGTTAAGAATGAGTACTAGAAGTTGTATATTTTTTTATAATTTTTTACTGAGTATTTTTTTTATGATTTTTCAAAGTGGATACATCTTGAAAATCACATCACTGAGTGTTTGTGTCACATAACTTGCACCAAAATAATAAAAAATGCAATTTTTTTCCAATGTGTAAAGAATGAAGTGTAGAAAAATATTATGTAGTTTTTTTTCATATTTGGACAAGTAGGTCAAAATTTATTTAAAAAAGTCAATACATATGTCTCTGATAACTATGGAAACATTTGTGAAAGAAATTAAAATTTAATATATTAATGTAGTTCAAATCTAAAAAATATATATTGATAGAAAGCTTAGAAGGCGTGTGAAATTATGATGGTAATTTTACTAAGATTCGATTTGTAATGTGTAAACCTGATGACTAGCAAGTCAAGAAATGAGAATGGAGGAAAAAATCGTGTTAAACTGAGGCAAATGAACCATCCAAGCCTAAGGCTTGTCATCCAAGTCTAAGTACAAGCCAAAATGTGTATGTGTTTAGTAGAAGCCAAAACATGTGTGCTTTGTGCAACCAAAACACGTGCGTGACTTGTGCAACCAAAACACGTACGTGACTTGTGCAACCAAAAAACATACATGATTTTTGAAACCAAAACACGTATGTGATGGGTGATCCCACAATACTGATTTAAATTTTTGGCCAAACTAGACACTGAAATGATTTTTTCTAACTAAATCTTCACTTTCGGGCACCTATAGCAACTAAACTGTGAGGAATTTGAAGATGATGCAAACTAGTGATTTGTGACATTTTTTTTGTAGATTCTAAATATATTTTTTTCAAAAATTTTGGAATCAGATTGCACTTCTTTTTCCATCTCCTTCGAAAACTAGTTTTTTTTCAGTAAACAACATTTTTAAGGAGTGACACTCACAGTATAACACAATTTTTTTTCCATGAAGGATAAAATTCTAATTCTTTCGAATTTAGATTTGTAACTCCAATATCTAGTGCTTCTAATTGGTTAGATAGTGTTTTATTGAATATTTTTTCCTTAATCAACTTTCGAAGTCAAACCAATTGCAATTCAGACATAAGCAGACTGTATAATGCATAACTTTTTTTGTATATATCAAATTCTTTTTTTTTGTTGCATCAAGGAATTCAATATCTGGTGCACTCATATTTTTCAATTTTTTTTTGATAATCTGCTATTTTTACACATGTGCAGAACAAAGAGCTTGATTTTCGGTGAAAAACCTATGTTTAATAAAAACTAAAAAAACAAATACATAATAAAACCAAAACATATTAAAATTATATTTGTTGGATAACTCATTCTGAGGACTACCATCATCTAGTTGGTTTTGTGAAGTCTACTCCATTTTCATCCTCAACCCAAGCTTCGAAGGGAAAAAAATTGATGTTTTTATGTGCCAAAGAGTGGAAAGGTGGGAAAAGGGGGGTTCACTCAAACCAGGGGGTTCATTTGAACCCCCAGGGGTTTGCTCAAACCAAGGTTCATTCAAAACCCCTTTCAAAAAGGGTTTTCCTTTGTGTTTTTTGGCGAGAATGGTGGGAAGTTCATTGAATGGGTTTGCTCGATCCTAGGTTCTAGCGAACCCTCTTTTGGTTCGTTTGAACCTATTAGTTCGTTCCAACCCCAAAAATGATTTTTTTTCCATGGGGTCATTGTTTTTGACTTTTCCTTCCTCACTCCAATTGTAAACCACTTTTGTGGGTTCACCCTAATTTGTGCGACCAAAACACGTATGTGATATGTGCAACCAAAAAATGTACATGATTTGTGCAACCAAAACACATACATGATTTGTGCAACCAAAACACGTACGCGATTTTTGTAACCAAAACACGTACATGATTTTTGCAACCAAAACATGCACGTGTCTTATAAAAGCCAAAACACACTCGTCTTTGAATGCTAAAAGCACATATGTGTTTTGAATGCTAAAAACATGAGTGTGTTTTTATTCAAATAACATGCTTATGTTATGGCTTGGAAAATTCGAGCCATAACATGAATGTGTTATTTGAATTTCTTTATAACTCGAGTGTTTTTTTCTCATTTTTGAGCATTTGGCCACTTTTTTGTGCCTCATCTTGGTGCATATGCCTTTCACCTTGTCATCCTTAACCATATCTCTAACAAAATGATACTATACATCAATGTGCTTGGTTCTGGTATGAAATGTTAGGTTCTTAGCCAAGCAAATCACACTCTGACTATCACAATAAATTGTCACTATACCTTGTTTAATTCCAATACTTGAACATAGTATCTTAAGAAAAATGGATTCTCTACAAGAATGAGTAGTTTCCATATACTCAGTTTTATTAGTGGAAAAATAAGCCATAGTCCGACACTTACTCATCCAACCAATTGCTCCACCAAATAAAGTAAACACATAAGAACAAGTGGATCTTCTACTATCAACATCACCTACCCAATCTGAGTCCACAAAACCATGAATATCAAGGGAATACCCATCTCCCACCATATTACCATGATAACACAAGGAATACTCAGAGGTACCCCAAAAATATCTGAAGACTCTTTTAACTACATCATAATGACTTCTACCAAGATTAAACATATATCTGGAAATAATTCCCACTACTTTGGAAATGTCTGGTCTAGTGTAGACCATAGCATACATCAAACTTCCAATTAGAATTTGGTAAGGAAATCTAGTCATGTCTTCTGTAGATGCATAAAATTGGTCATATCTGATCAATCCTGGCATTTAATTAATTAAATATTTATTATTTAATTAAGTTCTCTAAAGTCTTCTACATATGATTAAATTTAATTAATTTAATTATATGGTTCATTCAAAATATTCTTCTATCATGATTAAATAAATTAATTTTTATTTAATTATTTCACATTCATATGTCCACTTGATTAATTAAATAAATACACTTTATTTATTTATATTAATTATCACCTTTTAAATTTAATTAAGTCTTTTTGATTTAATTAAATTTAAATATTTCTTTTCAAATCTTTCTTCTAGTTAATTAAATATCTCATTTAATTAATTTCATTTTGCATACCATTTCTTAAGTGTTTAATTAAATATCTTTATTTAATTGAATATCTTCCATATCTCCTCAGAATCATGATTAAATATTCTATTTAATTATGAAATCTTCCATTATTCTTCAAATCCAGGTAAATATTCTATTTCAAGAAAAACCTCCGTGTCACCCATAAATAAATAATTGAATTCAATAATTCAGTACTTATCTTCTTCAAAATCTTCCCATAATCTCACAAAAAGATTATTTTTAACAAATCATCTTCATCATCTTATCTTACAAAGAAAACAAATCTTGCTTTATGCTTTCTTCTATTTTTCTTCAGTCTTATCCATCCTCAACCGTTCAATTTTCCCAGAATTTTCACAATCATTGATCATATCAACCAATTAGAAGCTTTTAAAAAACTCTATAAATAGCATAGCCACTCCAAGCAAGGGTTACACAACACATATCAGAGTAATTAGAGATTAATTGCATTCTAGTATTATAGCATTCTAATTTTATTATTCATAGCATCATCAATAGTCTTTTACTTTTTAGCAATCATGTCTTAGCTTAAGCATCACATGCATTTCATATTCAATCTCATACTTTAGGAGGACTGTTCATTGAGCCTAGCACACAATCTGAGAGCCAGCTGGAATCAATGAAAATACTGAAGATAGAGGACGATATGATGACATCGACGACAGGATACTGAGTTTGCAAATCTTTATTATTTTAAATATTCTGTCTTTGATATAATGTCTTATTGGTGTGATTGATTCATGTTGTTTTTACATATTTAATCATGCACAAAATCGACCACACATCTTCCATCTCCAATGGGAATGTTGGACAATCTAAAGTAGATAACTATGTCCTAATTATAAAAGGAACACACAATGGTCTATAATCCTGCATGTTAAACCTCTATAAAATTGAATTGACGTACTTACTTTGGCCATACTTTGGCCAAGACGTAGCTTTCTATTCACTCTATCTTTTTTTATTTCCATCCCAAGAATGTGTTTAGCTACACCAAGATCTTTCATTTCAAATTTAGCTGCAAGCTAAGACTTTAGTTCTAAAATCATTCATTTCCCTTTACCAATAAATAAAGTATCATCAACATATAATGAAATAAACATGAAACAATCACCATCAAATTTATAATAAACATAATGATCTAATTTAGAACACTCAAATCCAAGAATTAACACATATGTATCAAATTTTTGGTACCACATCCTAGGAATCTATTTGAGGCCATACAAATATTTTTTCAATTTACAAACCAAATTACTTTTACCTTTCACCATGTAGTGCCCTAGTTTTTTCATGTAGATATCCTACTCCAAATCACCATGAAGAAAAGCCATTTTCACATTCATTTTCTCAACCTCTAGATCATAAGCAACAACAATAGAAAGCAAAAATATAATGAATGTCATTTTTGGAATAAGAGAAAATATCTCTCCATAATCAACACCCTCAACCTAAGAGTAACCCTTTGTAATCAACTATGCTTTGTACTTCTCAATACATCCATTTGGACCCATCTTTCTATTAAACACCCATTTACAACCAATGAGTTATCATCCTTCGAGAAATGGTACAGGGTCACATGTATCATTCTTTTTCAAAGATTCAATTTCTTCATCAATAGCAATATGTTAGGATTCTACATCATTCATACCTAATGTCTCTTCTATAGATCTAGGTTCATCAATGTTAGTATTCAAAGAAAAAAATACATCTCCAATCATTAGGTGAATACCTTTCAGGTGGTTGTCTATTCCTTGTAGACCTTTGAACAAGCTATGTTGGAGGTTCTTCCTCCTCTTATGAATATTCAGAGTTGGATGATTTCTCCTCAACTTCATGTCTATCTAAGGACCTCAATTCAACTTTCTAACATGTAGAAGAAAGTTGAATCACATCTTCCTATTTATTTTGTTTTGGTTGCAATGTAATAAGATAATATTTAGTTTCTCTAAAAATAAACACTTCTACTATATATTACCTTCTATGCTACATGATCCCAAGGCTTGTATCCTTTCACTCCATAGTTATATCTGATGAAGATATATTTAAGAGTCTTGTTCTCCAACTTTCTTCACTTCTCCTCTAGTACATGCACATATGCCTCATAATAAAAAACTCTAAGATGTCTCAGAAAAGGATTGTGACCTAACCATGCCTCTATATGCATCTTATCAAAAATAACTAATGTAGTAGACTTGTTGAGTAGATAACAAGCAGTGGCAACAACTTCAGCCTAAAACCTTTGTTCTAGACCAACACCACTCAACATACTCCTAGCCTTCTCCATTAGTATGTTGTTCATTCTTTCTACAACTCCATTCTACTATGGAGAATATGGATTTGTCTTTTTTCTCATAATGTTGCAATATTTAAAAAATCTATCAAAATTATTAGATTAAAATTCATTTCCATTATCAGTCCTCAAACATTTTATTTTCTTTCTAGTCTACAACTCAACCATTTCTTTAAATTCTTTAAATTGATTGAAAACTTCATATTTACTCTTTAGAAAATATACCCATGTCTTTCTACTATAATCATAACAAATGAAACATAATATGTGGATTTTCCAATCGAAGGAACATCTACAAGACCAAACACATCAAAATAAATAAGATCTAATACAGCACGAGATCTATGAGAACTCAAGTAAAATTAAACGCAGTTTTCTTTTTCATAAATGCAATGCTCACAAAAATCAAAATCAAGATTATAATAGATAACCTTTCAACAAGGTTTTTATTTTTCAAGGTCCTTAGACCCTTTTCTCCAATATGGACAACTATTTTGTGTCATAACATAGTATTCTCTATAGGTAACTTTTATTTAGAAGAAAGAGCACCCTTGGGTACCTAAAAGCCATGACCATCCATTGAAGGTGAAACCCTCACATCTTCCAATGAAGTAGACACAACCTTTATTTTCATAAAAGTACTATTGCACTCAATAGTGCATGCATCAAGTTTATATAATATGCCATATCTAACACCTATAGCAATCAAAATAGCACCTCTAATCATCTTACATCCTACATTAGAAAAGACCACCCACATCTAATAGTTTTCTCACAGATAACAAAAATTTGTGCTAATTTAGGGATATACAACACACCATTAATCCTTTCTATTCTACCATCAAGAAAATTTATTCTAAATTTACCACAACAAAAAAAATTAAACATGAATCATCACCCAAGTACACCTTACCTCCATTAAAATCCTCATATTTAGAAAACTAATCTCTATTAGAGGTCATATGAAAAGATACATTAGATTCAATTAACCATGTATCATTACCTACACGAGTGGCCAAAGTTGTGATGAATGCATCACCATCCTCCTTTGAGTGCAAAATACAATTGAGAGGAGGGTGAATTAGTTCTACATAAAACATCAAAACCCTCATTAACATTCAAATTTGCATTAGTCCTTAAACCCTTAACAACCATTAAAACCTTATCATGCATTGTTAGAAAATAAACATGATAAATATTAATGCAAACACATCCATAAACATGAGAACACCAGATTTATGTGGAAAAACCAAGAAGGGAAAAATTACGGTGAGGATCAGCTCATAATATAAAATAATTGCAACACCAAATACAATAGGCTCACTGCCTAAAAGAAATAAAGGATCACTGCTAATGTCTCACTACTAGATTAGAAATAAGAAGATAGAATATTGTTACAATGAGAAATCCATCTCAGAGCAAAATAAAATATCCACCACTGCTTCACCAAAACATTCACACTCTCTCTAAAGAATATAGACACCTTTTTCTCACTGCTTCCAATAGTCTTATGCATTAAATCTCACACTACATTTTAGACTTCACATATCAACACTTCCCATCACACCCCTTATACTTACTTCGTCCATCAATTAATCATACATATATACCATCTTCAACCTTGAAAATGATCTACAAGGTCGGCTATGCACCTCAAACATGTAAATTCAAATTAGGTCAGAACCAAAACATTCCCGCAATGGAGAGGAATGAAGGAGGACCATATCACACCTTCAATTTGACCTAAATCCACATATACACACCTCGCCATGCTTCCACAAACACCGAAGCATATTTGTAATTAGTATAAACACCCAAGGTCGGTTGAACCTATGTTAACACCATTAAACATTTAAGTACATGCTTCACAAAATACAAAGATGACTTATAGACCACACAAAATACTTAAGCACAATCTAAAACATTCCATCAACACCATAAAATACAACACATCCTTCACAACATCATACACCTGAAGAACATACTCATTTTGTACACCTAGTTAACCTTTTGCACACTAGAACAAATGAATCCAACCTTGTGGAGCACCAAAACTAAAACAACTCAGACTGAAGATAGATATGAGTGATATAAGCAAATTTCTAGATCTACAAGACCAAAAACCACAACATGGAGAAATGCAGAGAAAAACCATTTCTCCCAAACAACACTGCTTCATAGTTCAAACACTAGTGAACACAACTTATTTTGCTTAACGATCTAGAAATAGAAACTTTTGATATAACACCTCTTATGAACATATCCTAACCATACAAGTGAATCTTCAACCATGAAGAAATGTGGAGGAAAACACTAAACACCACTTTTCCACACTAAACACTCTTTACCGCACTGTCTCCTCTTTTATTCAAATTTTCTCAAAAGCACTTGGAAACCAAGCACCAAAAAAACCATCTCAATATTTGCAAAAAAAATTTAGCATCTCAACCACACAAGAGGTTTAACATCCTCAAACATATGCTCATCAAATCAACACTAGAGGTTGAAATAAGTGATACTACTATTGACAACATAATGCAACCAATCAAAGCATCTCCATAGGTTGGTGTCAATGCAACAAAAAATATCTATTGACATCAATGACAACACAAAATTCCAAGAATCTCCCTCTTTGTCATCGATGGAAACACATGATATGAAAAACCAACAACAACAACGGCTTTGATCACCAATCACCAACTCATATCCTACACCATAGTGCATACTACTCCCCCTTACACAAGAATCTACACTTTTCAACACTTTCTCTTTTACAAGACTCCTCTCCCCCTTTCTACATGTGGTTTTTTAGTTAACTTTCTCTCCCCATTTGACATCAATGGAAAAGGAAAACATACATATTCTTTTCTTTGCTTCCCCTTTGACAACAATCACATACATTTTCCCTCCCCAAAGGGAAACACCTACAAGGGAAAACAATTGCTCAACTTTCACTTCCTTTGACAACACTTATTCCCCCTGACTACAACAACCAACAATGCCACTACCTACTCCCCCTGAGAGGTAGCCACCAACATCATTCAAGAAAAAGGAATTAATCTTGAAATCCACAAGCCTGATGCATAACCTTATGCAACTAATTGAAAGGAGGGGTAAAAACCTGTAACTTCTCTTCAATATACTCAAAAGTATCCTTAGGAAGAAGCTTAGTGAAGATATCAACAACCTGATATTTAGTAGGCACATAATCCAACTTCACCTCATTCTCTACAATATTTTCTCTTAGAAAGTGATACCAGATTGATATATGATTTGTCCTTGAATGCATTAGTAGATTCTTTGAAATTATGATAACACTTGTATTGTCACATAAGATAGGAATTGGTTCATCAAATGACACTTTGATATCCTTCAAGGTTTGGTTCATCCACAACACTTATGTGCAACATGATACTGCAATAATGTATTTTTCCTTTGTAGTAGATAATGACACTGAATCTCGCTTATTACTTAGCCAATATAAAAACCTTCTTACAAGAAAGAAAGCACCACCACTTGCACTTCTCCTATCATCCACACAACCTACCCAATCTGCATTTGTAAGCACTTATAGAGAAATTAGTATATTTTGGATATCATAAACCATGTTCTGGAGTGCCTTCCAAATATCTGAATATTCTTTTTACTACTACCACATGTGACTCTCTAGGATCTTCTTGAAATATAGCCACAAGATAAACTATATGCATGATATCCAGTCTAGTAGAAATTAAATATACAGTCCTCCAATCATTGATCTATACTTGCTCTGATTAGGTTTAGGAGATTCTTCATTCTTACTCATCTTGCAACTAGTAACCATAGGAGTACATACTAATTTAGATCCTTCCATTCTAAACTTCTCAACATTTCCTTTATATACTTTGACTATAATATGAATATTCCTTTCTCTATCTGATTGATTTGGAGTTCAAGAAAGAAATTCATCTCCCCAAACTTAGACATCTCAAACTCCTTTTGCATCTCTTCTAAAAATCTCTTGCACATATTTTCATTTCCTCCAAATCTTATATCATCATCATACACAACCATAATCAAAGTTTGATCTTTCTCAACTTTAAAGTAAATATTTCTATCTGTGATACCTTTATTAAATCCATGCTGCAACAAGTACCTATATAATCTTGCATACCAATCTCTAGGAGCTTGCTTGAGTCCATATAATGTCTTCTTCAATCTGCAAACCATATTACGATTATCTGATAACTAAAAACCTTTTGGTTTTTTAATGCATACCTCTTCTTCGAACTCACCATTCAAGAATGCAGACTTCAAACCCATCTGATAAATATTGAAATCCTTGTGTTACAAAAGCCAAAAACATCCTAATAGCCTCCATCCTTCCCATCGAAGAAAATGTCTCCTCAATGTCTATTCCTTCTACTTGTGAGTAGCCTTTACACACAAGCCTTGCTTTGTTCCTAACAACTCCATTTTCATTTAGTTTGTTTCAGAACACCCACTTAGTTCCAATCATATTCTTGTTTTCTAGTCTTGGGGAAAGTTCCCAAGTGTGGTTCTTTTAATCTGCATTAGTTCCTCTTCCATAGCCTTGATCCAAAACTCATTTGTGCATGCTTCAATCATTATTTTAGGTTCAACTTTGGAAAGTAAACATAAATTTACTTGTTCTTCTATCATAGTATCCTTTCTTCTTGTCAATACACCTCTTCTTTTGTCACCAATGATTTGATCTTCAAAATGATTCTTCTGCACATACTTAGGGGTCTTAGGGATCCTTTTTGGACCTTCTTCCTCTTCAACCTACACTTATTTTTCCTTACCATCATCTTTCTCTTCTTCTCTGAAAGAGGACTCATCTAATTCATATCCTTCTATCAACATTAAGATTTTATGTAAGACTTCATCCACTTTGAAACTTGCACTTTCAATAATCCTTTTTAGCCTCTTGTTGTAGCATTGGTAAGCCTTTCTCTTTGTAGAGTATCCAAGGAAGATACCTTCATAAGATCTTTTATAAAACTTTCCTAAGTTCTCTTCATCTCTTCTAATATAGCATTTACTTCAAAAAACTCTAAAATATTTGATAGTAGGATTCCATCCATACCACAACTCATAGGGATTCTTTGAACTGTTTGTCCTTAATTGTGCTCTATTGAATATGTAGACTGTAGTATGAATTTCTTCTCTCTAGTAGACATCCGATATATTTTCTTCCTTCATAATTTTCCTTGTTGCTTCCTGAATAGTCCTATTCTTCCTTTCCACCACTCCATTCTACTGAGGGGTCTATTGTCACATAAAATCACACCCTACTGAACAAGAGTTCAGTGTTCTAATGACACAATGGAAAAAATCTCGAGGTTGTGGGACCTTGCGCAAATGAGATTGAATCTCCATAGAAGGTTGGATTCCTCTTCTAAACTAAGTGCGATGTTGTTGGTCTAACCAAGAACAATGAAATCCCTATCACTATCCTAATCTAAAATATCATAGGGGAAAAGAGATAGAAGGAGAACATGAAATGAAAGGAAGGTGATGCACCAAGATTAGAAATGTGTTTCTTCTTGCTTCTCAATAGCATAATTCACCAACAAAATAGCTAAAAACATACATTCAAACATGAAGGTAAATAGATTTTACACAAACATGTAATAAATAACAATGATAATAACTAAACTTTATTGATATAAAAAGCTTAGAAGCAATCTTTATAATGGAAGAATGCAAGAATGCAATGTCTGCAATAGAAAAACCCTAGAGAAGCTAGAGGAAGAACCCTAAAAATGAATACAATTGTTTCCTTTATAGTTTAGGCATAACTGCGATGAACAATAACTAACCCCAACCCATATAGGGTTACCAATCAAGGAGATCTAATCCAGAAATAGTTTCTCATAAAATCCATGCCAAGAAGAGCCATGGATGCCATACCTACTGTGTGAAATCATTCCAAAAGGACCTAGAGAAGAACAAAACCACATTCCATCCATCTCGCCATAAGGATCTATAGGAAGAATTCATGAAGAATCCCTGTGAAATTTGCAATTTTGGGTATGGAATGGTAAAAGAGGATGAGCAACAACAATAAATGTGTATGGCACTCACAATTTCACTAGGAGAAGTCACCAAAATGCATTAAAGTCATCCTTGAAGTCTGAAAGAAAGAGATCTGGATGCTGGGAGTAGTTGCGTATTAATGGCGTCGCCTAGAAAAGCATGACAAAACCATCACTAAGACCTCATCATGTTGAGGGGACCAACATCTTGGTCTCATCTATATGCACCCCTCTCTAATGAAGATCCCCCATGGAATGTCAAAGGGACTACAACCTTCGTCTTGTCAATGTTACACTTTCACTTTGATGTCGTGCTCCTCTGAATTTCCTTTGGCACGTTACACTATTGAAGACACACCAACATATTAGGCTAAGGAACATTAGGGTCTCACTGATATGTGTACTTCATTTTGATACTATCAACAAAAGAAATTGTACCACAAAGAAACGTGTCACCTCAACGCTCATCATCAACCGTCGAGCCTTACCAACATCAACATCCCATCAGGATGTTGAAGGGACCACAAAAAAAATCCCATTGAAATCCACTGTCACTTCAATGAATCTCCATTAGAATATCGAAGGGACCACAAAATAGGTCTCATCGACATTGCATTCTCTATTCAACAAGGAGCCTTCAAAGATTGAGCCTTGAGTCATCGAATGTGAGGCCTGCGACTTATTGTGTACTTGGAGGAAGGTGGAGGAAATTGCGATGAAGGAAGAAAAGGTCAGCGTCAGAGAGGAGAGTTACCTCTTACCGAGGAAAGGTAATGTTAGCTCTCAAAAACGCAGGTTTGAACCATGAAAGGCTGCCAAGCTTCCACTATGTTTCAGGGTAATAGAACAAGGTTTGAAACAATTAAACCTTCTACTCTCCAGGTGCTGCTAGACCTAGGCGGGTGTACCTATAACAAATGAAGCAGACTTGACTATTGATCTTCTCTTCATGCCATGATTTGTCCACAATGACATATTGGAATGGACAAAATAAAATGAATTTGGTATATATTGTATACCAACATTCAAAACTAAACCCTAATATGCTCAGTTAACAGATGTAAAAAATATGAATAAAACTAAATGATGGAAACGATGAGACCAGTGCCTTATATAATATACAGAGTCAAATGAAATCTTAAACAACTGACTTCTTTCTGGATTCATTCAAATTGTTTGGCATATTTTATTTATAACTAATATAAAAATGCAAGGTTGTAATTATTAAGTTCTTCTTAATGATCTAAATGAAATTCCCTGATTACTGTGATTAATCAAAAGGATTTAATCCTTCCTTGAAAGAACCTATCAACCAATCACACAGATACAACAAATACGTGCTGATAAACCATACTTAAACTTGTTATGTTGATCTAAATAACCAAGAAAAATCAATCTTAGAGACAACTCAAATAATTCTTTCAATAGGCACAACACAACAATTGACACAGAATACGCCAGTAAATCAGATGATTTTCATTGATATCTCCATAGTTTCAAAACATACATCAGAGTCTCAACCCTGTGAAACATGGTGTTCCACTGTATTTTCTATTCTCTATCCTATTCTACCTCTATCCGCATATTGTTTACAAAATGGACATTTATACATTGAGAATATGAAAGGACGCATCCTTTCGGAAATAGAAAATACATATTATAAAACAAAAGATAGAGAATAACTAGGCTCTATTTAGCCATAAGTGAGTCTTATTGAGGTGGTCCAAATAATCTTGACACTCATATGTGTCCGCATCTCCAACAGCATTCTGGATCGTAACTTCCATCTTGACCATTTCCTCATTTTGCTTACTCACTTCTTCCAATGTTGTATCCTCTGCAGAAGCTATCTTCATGATTTCATTCAGCATTGAATCACATTCATTTTTCCATCTGGTGGCCTCTTTCAAATCCCCATTATCATCAAAAAATGTAATTACAGTATTCTTAGCAGCTGCAATTAACCCCTGTTCATCTCCTTGCAATTCATCATAGAAATTTCGATGGCGATTGATTATATGATTTGCAGCTTCAAGTGCAGAACTGCTAGCTTCATCACTTTGAGCCAACTCATGAAATTTCTCCATGATTCGTCCATCCATCCTTGTGTGCTCCTTCAATGCAGCAAGAGTATGAGAGTATTTTCCCCACAATTTATTCAACCAGGATGTCAAATGATCCTGCCTCTTCTTGACAATTGCAGCAATAACATCATGCTTTCCCTGAGAATAAGCACTTGACCCTACCCAGTGGTCTTTTTCCTGAGAGCTTTCTCCTTGAGTGATCATTTTGGTTGTCCCCATTGAAACACCAACCAAGTCTTTGAGTCTATCATTTTCTCTCAACAACTTTTTATTATTTACTTTATACATTTCTCTTTCTTTTATCAACAGCTAAATTTGTGCTTTATTGAACTTTGCAATATTTACCCCAATATTAGCAGTAGCTACAGGATCAACTTCTCTAGCTTTTAGAGTCAAGACATGGCCAAATGCCTTCTCTGTATCAAGTACCACTAATTTCTTGTGGGGTGGGTACAAAGCCCATATCAACATTGATCCCTCATCAGTATTATACTTGGAGCCCGTATACACTTCTGTCACCTTTTCCTTATCAAGCTTATGAGTAGCATTACTACCCTTCAAGAAACTATCAAAGACCAATGCAAAATTCAAATCAAGGCCATGAAATATCATGACACCAACATCCTCCAACATTTTTCTCCCCACTTCAAGAGTCATATTTGTCATTTCATCATCCACACATCTTCTCAATTGAGCCAACAATTGTTCCTCATTTCCAGATGTAACATCATCAACATTCTACCTTATTTCCTTCCCCTTCTGCTTGTACAAGAATACCTTGAAATCTGGGGAATGTATAAACTCATCATCAAAGACAAATGATCTGTACTCCATGTGCCTTGTATCAACATCACCACTTTCAATACTTTGTTCTCTAACTGGGCAAACATACTGCTGAGTCCTCATTCTGGATTCCTTTTCTATTTTACCCTGTGGCACATTAGCTCTTGGTGCTTCTTCATCTCCAGAAGACAATAGCTCAATATCCTGTAACCCTTGGTTATATCTTTCAACTACCATTTCTGCTTCATCTTCATCCAGATTTCTGATCATATCATCAAAAGGATAGGGTACATGCTGATACCCTCCAAAGCTAATCCTCTCTTTGGCTAAATTGATATACCCTTCAGGGTCAAAGTATTTCCTAATTGGTCCTCTTTTCATGTTATACTGCAATAATCTATCAAGGATTGAGTTATATCCCTCTTTAGCCAACATAGTGAACTCACCAAAACACAAAGTACTAGGCATAAAATCTTGCTTCCCAAAATAACTGAAATGCATCACACTACAGTAATCCATTTGTTTGACAATTTCCAAATATGCAACCCTGTTTGGAACTGTCCTTGGCAGAATGAAAGGAGCATCTTCAAATCCATGTACTCTGATTACTGTAGCTCCCTCCAAACAATACTAGTCTCCCCAATTATGGTCAATTGGCCCATTGAAATCTTTAGGCCAAAGGAATCTTTTGATCTCATTAGTCAATGAATAGTTACAAGGATAATGATACAATTTATACAATGTTTTTACAAAATATTCTTCAAAATGAATGAAACTAGAACCAACAAACCTGCTGTCCCAAATAGCAGTCCACAACTGAACAGGCAATGCTTCACCCTCCTTACCAATCTGAGAAATTCTCATCTCTGGAGGCCATACCCCTAACTCCTGTCCGAAATATAACACCATGTGCATCAACAAAGAATAATTCTGAGATGAACAATAGAATCTCAACCTTTTATAGCCATCAATCCTGAATCAAGCTCCTTAGAAATATATGAAGCATAATCAAATGGCCTAGAATTGTGATATTGAATATCTACTGTGATAACCATTGGCACCATTGACATGAATTAGGGTATCCATCCCTAACACCTGACACACTAAAAAATATGTGTACTTCATATAGGGTTCAAACAAATCTACATGATAGGGAGGCCCTTCACTTTCTTCCAGAGGTTCTGGCTTGTTACCCTGTTTAACCCTATGAATTGGTAACCTCCAACCCTTGTAACTTGTATCCATTCTGGAAAATTCCTTCTGCAACTCCTCACAATTGATTTCCTCATTGCAAAACCCTTCCAATTTGAAAACCTCACCAATTGCTTCTTTTGACACATGTATCTGTGGTTTTCCAAAAGGATCACATATTGCTTTATACTTTGGATCATAATGATCAACAAGCAATTTTACCAATTTAGCATTAACGAAAACATTAGGCATACCAATTTCCCTACATTCAACCTCCATGGATTACAGACTGGCTCAAAATGATTCCTCCTATGGTAGTGGAAATTGAAAAGCTCATACCCCCTTACAGCAGTCCAGACATCACCTATGAACTTGCATTTATCATCTAGCTTATCAACTTCTACCCTAAGTTGTGCAGACCTTCTAGCTTTAGGCCCTGAACTAGGTAATTGATCAATGAGGTCTTGGTTCAACCTCCATTCAATGCCTTCATGCTCTGTATCAGTCTTTTGTTTCTTTCCCTTCGACTGACTACTCTCACCAAGCTTTCTACCCTTACCCTTTCTAGAACCAGAAGACTCCATTTTCAAGCTTATAGAATCAAAATGTGAATAATAGAGAAGCAATTACTTACAGTTTTCTACTTGAGCTAGACTGAAAAATGTCCCGGTTCTTTGTTCAGCATGCCAATTCACCAACAATCAATTTGGAAATGAGGAATTGATTAAAACACTACTGTCATTATTGTTTTATCCCATTGCACCATTAATGAAGCACGAATGAAGCCTCCTTTGAAACTGAAACTGTCACATCAAGTGTCTTATCGATGAGAAAATTTTAAGTCTGGGGCGAAATCCCTTTTCAACGTTTATTTCACCATTCACCAAGACACTCTGCGGTCTTACCGACACTTGGAATCAACTTGATAACTATTACTCTTGTCTTTCATGTCGCTATGACAATTCCAAGTTGGGGAGATGTCTTGCAAACTTCATCCTGCTTCACCGAAAGTCTTCATTTTCCTTTGGTCGCTAAGACGAATTTATACTCTTGCCAATGCAATCTTCATTTCACCCGCTTCGCTGTGACTTTCAAAGTCGGGGAGATGTTATGTAGATACCTTTGCATCTTACCGATATGTACTCTTCAATGTATTTTCCAATCGTTAAAAAAAAATCACCCTTGCACCAATGAATTCTCATTTCGGCGTGTCCACCAAGTTTTCTCACTGAAGAAATAAACCCAACCATTAAAATAATACTTTCGGCAAGACAATGAACCTTCGGGAAGACTTATACCGACACCAAATGTCTTACCAAAATCACTCCTCCAGATTACTCCTATTTGGAAAAACTCACCCCAAATTACCTGTCGGTATAATATTCATACTTCGGTGAAACTTATACCGAAAATTTCCTCTCCTGGCAATGCAAATCTCTATCAGCATAAGTTCTAACTCGGCATGACTCTATAACTTCTCACTAATAGCTTTTGAATATCCTTGAACTTGGTTTGACGAAACAATAGCCGCTTCGCTAAGACCTTCCCCGATGCACACAAGTCTTACCGAGACAATTGCTTGCAAGCCAGTCGGTAAGACAAAATGACTTCGTTATGAGTTCACGCTGATACCAATCAGTCTGGCCGAAACAACACCTTTATGCATTAGTCGGTATGACATATTGTCTTCGCCCTGACATTACACCGATGCCCCAACATATGCCGATATATATTTTTATGGATGCCTGTCGCCAAGAAAAATTATTTCGCCGAAACATTATCCCAAATACCTTTAGCTTGATCAATACACTTCTACATGCACCGGTTGGAAAAACATAAGGTATTCACTATGACTTCACTCTAAAAATGATTCCCTTTGCCGAGATGACTCCTTTTGTTGCCGAAACAAGAAAATTGTCCTGCCGATAGTCTGCAACAAACATATATTAGTGAAAAATCAGGTCGGGGAGACTTTTACAATGTCTTGCTGATTCAGGTCTTTTAATGAAAAATGAAGGACTTGATGGACTCAATGAATTTTATGACAGAAAATAAGCAAGACAATACAAAGAGGGAATTTTATTCTTATGATGAGGACTCAATGCTGGAACTCTTGAATGAAATAGACTATAAAATTTTAAAATTTTACAATTCTAATAGGTAAGAGGTAACTAAGAAGACTGAAGGTTGACTTTTGAAATTCCAACACTTAGTCAAATTTCAAAAGGGAAACCATCAAGGAGACAAGATGTAAGAGAGATCAAAGAAGAAGTCCCTTTGACATAGTGAAGGAACCTCAAGCAATGATCGAAAGCCAAAAAAGAAAACTTTTGAAGGTTGAGGGAATCCTTACCTCTTACCTTTGAAGGTAAGAGGTAAGATGTAAGGGAGGAAGGGAAAGACTAAGGGACGAAGAAGAAAAGTGTAAGGAAAAGGAAGGGAAGAGGGAAGAGGGAGAACCAAAAGCTGAAGGCCGAAAGGAGAAGAGCAAGAAATGCAAGGAAGAGATTGGGGAGTAGGTAAAGGGTAAGATTGAAGGGAAAAACCCGAAACACTTAGAAGAAAAGGGTGAAGGAAGGAAGCAATGGAGAAAGCAAGTAAGGAAGAAGGTAAGTGATAGCCTAAAACCCCAAAATTTTGGGACTTAGTCAATTTTAGGGACCCCCAAGGAAACCTTATGCAAGATGGCCCATGGAAGATCACTCAATTCAAATATCAGTGATGGGTCATCTAAGGGTGGCATGAAATGATAACATTTTTGGCAATTTCTGTGGGATGATTTCCTACTAATCATGGAGTCCAAAGGCCTTATCAACCCATTGGGCATGGGGTCATGAGGGTAAAACTTCAATAGCTAGGAATTCTTAGGGAAAAATAAAACATATGCAACTACACTTGGAGGAAAGAATAGAAACTAGGAACATATATTCCCTTAAGGAGAATGTAGGGTGTGCAAAGCACTTCATGGAAAGAAAAAAATTTACAATATATACATGAAGAACTCAAAAATTATCAAAAATAAGGTTTGAGATGAATCCCATTGACTAAGATTTGAAGAACCTCACCATCCAACTTGGAAAGATTGAATGCATTGGCTTCCTTGCACCTAGTGATCACATATGGACCACTCCACATGACATAAAACTTAGAATGTCTTCCAGCCTTGGCTCTATTAGCATCCCATTTCAACACTAGATCTTGCTCTTGGAACACTCTATGAACTACCTTTTTGTTAAAATTTCTTTTGACCTGTGCGTGTTGTGCTTCTATGACCTGCATAGACTTGTTCCTTGTCTCTTCTAGTTGCAATAGCTCATCCAACCTTACTATCATAGCATCATTTTCTTCTAACTCTAGTTGATGTTCCAACTCAAGAGAAGGAAAATCCAAAGATAATGGAAACCTTGCTTTCCTTCCATAAACCAACATGAAAGGAGAGTTACCAATTGCTCTTTTGGGAGTAATTCTATTATCCCAAAGGGTTGTATTTAACTTGCTATGCCAAACCCTTTGGTTGTCTTCAATGTTCCTCTTGATAATTATGATCAGATTTTTGTTTGAAGAATCAGCCAAGCCATTACCCTGAGGATAGTAATTAGATGAGGTCTTCAAGTAAATGCCATGTTTGATTTCCCAATCAAGGATTTGGGCACTAGTAAAAGCCTTGGAATTATCAGAAATAATGGTGGAAAGAGTGTCATATCTTGTAACAATTCCTTGCATTTCTGACCAACCCATCCTTTGAAACAATGTGCCCAAGAAACTTTCCCTGATTAGTGGCAAAGATACATTTATTTGGATTTAGGGAAATACCATATTCCTTGCATTTTTGAAATACTTGCTCAAGGTGACTAAAATGGTCACTTGCATGCTTTGAAAACACCATGATATCATCCAAGTAGACCAAAACAAATTGTCTAAACACACCTTGAAACAAAATATCTATGGCTCTCTAAAAAGTGGTACCTACATTAGTTAGACCAAAAGGATTTTTACAATAAGCATAGGTTCCCCACTTTGCAGTAAATGTTGTCTTATGCTGATTAGATTCATGGACCAAAATCTAATTGTATCCTAAGTAGCCATCTAAGAAAGAAAACCTTTCTGACCCACTGACTCTTTGTAAAATCTGCTCCATGGAGGGGAGGGGATAATGATCCTTTAGGGATGCTTTACTTAGATCCCTAAAATATACACAAATTCTTATCTCCCCATTTTTTTTCTAACAAAAACAAAATTTGCAACCCATGAAGAATGCTTGATGGGAAAAATGATTCTAGCCTCAATCAATTTGGCCAATTCCATTCTCATCAAAGGCTCAATCTTAGAATTTATAGGCCTTTGTTTTTTCCTTACGAGTTTGGCATTTGGATCCAATTCAATAGTATGTTGGAAAAGGATTGGGTCAAAAACCTTTAGGTCTTCATAATTCCAAGCAATTACATCATTGTATCTATTAGAACTGTAAAATTCTAAAATTTTACTAGTTGTTTCATACCCTTGAGTTTCTGAATGAGTCCTTACCATAAGCACAAAATCCTCTCTTCACAACATTTTGCTCATATTTTGCCATGTGGTTCCTGTAAAATCCATCAAGTCTTGAATATCTCACAGTATAATTCTTATTGGCATGAGTTGATGAGGGTCTCCCCGATCCATAGTGCTTTCTTTTGCCAATATACATCTATTGTAGGCTATCAGAAAGACTTCTTTGATGTCACACCGATCAGAATTTATCTAAAGGAACCTATCGGCAAGACACAACTTATTGTCTTGGTGACAAAAGGTATATCGGCCAGATGAAGTCATCGGAGTAAGGTCTCACTGAAAGCTTCATGTCTTACTGACCGGCGACAGAAATAACATATCGGTGAGAAATATTTCATCGGAATAAGTCATAGCAACCCATATGTCACACCGATGAAGATATACATATCGATAAGAGTCAAAGCAACAGAGTGAAGTCTTATCGAATGCACTCGGTCTCACCATAAAAACATAAAAGGATTCAATCAAATCACTATCAGGGTAAAGTTATATAGTGTCGCTGACTCATATGTCACACCGATGTTATTTCATCAATGAGAAAGAAAATATGTCTCAGTGACCAGAAAACATACCAACGGTCATATCTCAGTGAGACACTAAGTAATCTATGAAATGTCTCCCTGATTCTGAATTGTCACAGCAACACACAAGATGAAAGGATGACTATCAGCGGGACATTATAGCGATGCACAGGATGACTATCGGTGAGACATTGAAGGTCGATATGACTACAAGATGTCTCAGCGGGTGTTATTAGAAACCCGAATACAACTGATTGCCGACATTTGAATGCGAAAGGACACATCCTTTCAGATACTGGTGTATAAATTTTCATTTCTGAATGTGAAAATAGATATACAGTAGATAGGATAGAAGATAGATTAGGGGAAGATACAGTAGACAAAAAATGTCATACTATGAGACTATGATGCATGTTTTAAAAATATGGAGATATTAATGAGAATCAGTTGATGTGGCAACATATTTCTAGTGTCAATTGTTTGTTGTGCTTATTGAAAGTATTACTAAATTTGTCTCCAAGATTGATGCTTTCTGGTTATTTAAATTGATGTAACAAGTTTATATTCAGTTATCAGTGCACATTTGCTGTATCTATGTGGTTGATTGATTGGTTCTTTCAAGGAAAGATTAAATCCTTTTAATTGATCACAATAATTAGGGAAATTCATCTGGATCATTAAGAAGAACTCAGTAGTCACAGTCTTGCATGTTTATACAAGTTATAAACTAAAACATATGCCAAACAATTTGAATGTTCTCCAGAAATAAGTTGCCCATTTAGATTTCATTTGACTCTGCATACCCAATAAGGCACTAGTCTCTGCACTTTTCATCATTTAGTTTCATTCTTTCTTTACATATGTTAACTGAACATATTAGGTCTTAGTTTTAATATTGCTATACAATTTATACCAAATTCTAGTTTTATTTGTCCACTCCCATCTGCCATTGTGGGAAAAAAATTTCAAGAGAGATAAACAAAAGTCAAGTCTGCCTCACTCATATAGGTACACCCGCCTAGGTCTGGCAACACCTGAAGAGTAGAAGGTTCAATTCATTTGGCCTTGTCTATTACCCTGAAACGTTGTGAAAGCTTGGAAACCTTTCGTGGTTCAAACCTGCGTTTTTGAGAGCTAATAGTATCTATTGTAGAGATCTATGAAAACATCATGTTCATCAATAGAGCATACCTTTCCCAAGTTTAGAGACTTTCCCTTTGAAATTTCTACTGGCTTGAAGTCACCCCTCTTTGTAGCTAAGTTCATCTTTTTCTACTTTAACTGACCATCAGGGTTGAAAATACCTTCAAGAGTGATAAGACCATTTGGTTGCTTGTTGCGACTCAGCTGCATAATCTGATCACCATACCGATTTTGTAGCCTAGACTAATTTCTTTCAGAAAATTTTGCATCGTCTTGCAAAAAATTCTACCTCCTCTTGCAAAAAGTTCACTATCTTTTGGTCACTGTCAAATACTTGCCAGTGATCTTGATTATCTGGAACAATAGGCCTCACCAGGAGTCTGATATGCTACTCCTCTTCATTTACAATATGTGTTGTTATGCCAAATTGAGTACCAACTATTGCAAGTCTATTAGCGTGTTTATTTTGATTTCTCAAAATTGTTTGGATGTTAAAACCTTTAAAGTACTTAATTAAATCCCAAACCTTATGCTTGTAGGATTTGAGAAAAGTATTCTTGGTTGAGCTTTGAGTTTATAAATGATGAACAACCAATTCACTATCACTAAAAACCTATAACAGCTTGAATTTTTTTTTGTGCAAGTTGAAGACCTTGGACAAGTGCTTCATACTCAGCCACGTTATTACTGCAACTAAATTGAAGCCTAAAAGAAAAGTAATATTTCTCCTTGCTCAGAGATTCTAACATTACACCAGCACCAACACCATTCCTATTTTTAGAACCATCAAAAAACATCTGCCACAATCCTCCTACATCCTCTTGGGCTTTTATGAGATTGGGGATAGGAGCATTCTCCTCATGAATGCAATAAATTCCAAGACCAATCTCCTCTAATTAAGCAGAAACAAATGGATTGAAACGTAAAGCATTGCTCCATTCATCCAACAAACAGTCAGGTACTTTCTCTATAGGATTTGCAGGCTCATGACTAGAACACTCTTCCTTTTGATCATGCAATGTAAGGTTCATATTTATTGGACTAGGAGTGTAAGGTTCAATATGATCATTTTCTATGGGCTCATTTTTGATGGTTGCTTTAGTGCCATATCTAGTTCTAAATATCATGTGAGACCAATCAGTAGACAAGTACCCACCTATCTTACATGTGAAATCCCTAGACAAGAAAATTGTAAAATGAGTAGGGAGGTCTGTAGGAGTAAATGGTGACTCCTCAACACCCCCAAGATCAGTTGTGACCAAAACCACTTCCACAAGAGAGAGAATGGAAAGAATGCTTGCTTCACAATGCAAGATTGATTGATTGCTTGATTGAAGCTTGATTACAAATGTACACGAGATGCCTTGCTTATATGGGCAAGGTTAAGAGATAGGAATGAATATGATGTTGAAAAATGTCATGATCCTATGACATGAGACAACCAACAACCTAATCACCTAGGAAATGATGCATCCTAGCTAGATAAGATAAGTTCTAGAAAAGCCAACTAAGCTTCTAGAAAGAATCTTTTATCCTAATTAAACTTAACCATGTGAATATGTCCCCTAATTACCTAGTGAATGAATAAGCTAGGTACAAGACAATTATTCACACCAACACCCCCCCTTAAGTGCAACTTAGGGAGAAGATTATTATGCAAAATCTGCAAAGACTATGACTATGGGTCCTGGCTACTAGGCCATGTTAGGTACCCATTTACAATGCAAATGATGCAATCTCTCACAAGCGGAGAAAAGGAGAAAACCCTGTGGGACAAAACTCCTCTCCAAAAGAGAGAAAAACAAAACAAACATGATGTATGGAGGACTCAATGATACCCCCCAAGGACAACATGCATCATGTATATACAATCAAATTCCCCCCCATAAGAAGGAAGTAGAGAGATAAGATATCCCCCCCATAATGTATGATCACCTGCAAACATGGTTAAAGTCTGAAGACAAAACAAAATCCAATGCCTACAAACAATGTTTCTCCCCTTGGGAAGAAGATACACCAAGTACAAATGCCGGAATGATTCCCATTCTAGATAGGAAGTGGTAGGAAGAGGAATCCAAATGTAGGAAGATTGTGTCTCTGAAATCTGCTCATGTGTTGCCAAGTTCATGGATGAGGAAGATGATGATGCCACAATCCAATCAGGTACATGCCCAATCATAACAAACTGTGACAATCCAGGAACAAGTGGAAAAAAATCTTGAACAAGCTCCAAAGACATAGATGAAGTCACAATATTGAATCCATGACTATCATCAAATAGGAGAGATAAACCCTCAAATTGGTCCTCCAGGTCTGAAATGTGAGACTCCACAAACAAAGAAGCAATGTCTATCAAATAAGAATCCCAATCAGGAAGACTATCAGATACATGTTGCAATAAATCACTGGTAGTACTCAATGATTCAACAACATAAGCTGAAGAATCAGGAACCTCTGAAGCATCTGCAATCTCCTCCAAAGGATCACAAGCATGGGTTATCAACTCTGAAGAATGAACAAGCACATGTGAGTTGGAAAGAGGAGCTTCAAGAGATGGAGAAGAATCATGATCTTCATGCACCTCTCTAATGTGATTCCAAAGAGCATGAGGACATTGGAAGTGAATAAGTGTCTCCAAAAAATCATCATCTACATTTTCAAAAATAACTCTAAAGACAACAGCCCTGAAGCCTTTCCAAATGCAATACTCATCAGCTATGCTAGGACAAGGAACTTTATCAAACAAATAGGACAATAGATTCCTCTCACCAAGATGAGTGAGTATTAAATTACTCCATTGCCTATAGTTCCCTTTCTCCAAAGTAATTAAGTCATCCATTTACAAAGATATGAGCTTCAAAAGCCAAAAATAGAGATCTATCTTCAACCTGAAAAATATGGCACAAAACTGCAAAATCTCTACAAAATATTTGCACCACTGAAAATTTGACTTTTCTAGCTTTCCGACGATATCTCGTTTTTGGAAAATGGTCTCCGTATGCAAAAGTTATGATAAAATGAAAAAAATCCTATAAATAGGCACTTGGGGGCAAACACAAATAATTAGCAGGCTAAACTGGAGCAAATTTTTGGGCACCTGGGGCTAATACACGGTCGTCCATATGACCATACCCACAAATAAGGCAATAAAAACACCGCTAAACAAAAACATTTTTGGCCTTTTGTAGAAGGTTTTTTTTTTTTTTGACAATACACAAGGCTTTACAAAAACTATTGTTTTTAAACAAATATGCCGACAACACATACAACCCATCGGCAATATATTAAGCAAAAAAAACTTTAATATTTATAAAAGCCTGTAAATAATGTTGACAACGACCATGTACCTCAGATGTGACAGCCTTTGACTATGAACGGATATGACAACTAACTGATGAAGCGGATTGGACAGTAGATGGATGACTGGATGGCAGGAGATGAAGATTTCTAGCGATGGCAACGACCACTTGCACAATGCTGACATCGACAATGACTGCCGATGACGATAGGACTGCCCAAAAAGATTGACCGTCGAATGATGGAGGGTGTACCCCTGACAGCTATGATGCACAGGTACCGCCGAGTACAATAGAAGGTGCTCGCTGATGGAATTTTCTGAATGCCAAACAACAAATGCACTGACCACAGACTTGACAGGCCTAAACAAGCTATCAATAGGGCCAGGCTTTGTGGAGTAGCCTATACCGCCAATGAGGTTGAAATATGCTATCGGTACCGATTTGATGCTGATGTGACCGCTTGACAAGTCACAGACAAGGTACCTATGATGACTAATATGTGCGGATCTGATGCAATCACAACAATATTCGCTAAAGAATTTTGCCAATTTTTTTTTTTTAATAAAACCCCAAATAAATATTTATTGGAATACCTATATGCCTAGTACAAAATATAAATTTTCCCCAAATTTATGAATAATAAGCACAAAAATAATTTTCTGAAAAATATTTTTTGCGAAAATAGAAAATCATATAGCTTGGGAGGCTGTCCTAGCAAAAAAATTTTTGCCTCAAAAACAACTTTACCCAATATAGGCGAATTTACAGTCAAAATTCGTCTGCGGAAGCTTCTGAACTCAACCGTGAGGTTATTGAAACCCCAATTTGCACCCAGCAAAAAAATTCAAGCCCAAATATCACCCTCAGATTTGGGAAGGAATCTACAACACCTGGAGAGCTCTAATACCATGTAGGAGTAAATGGTGACTCCTCAACACCCCCAAGATCAGTTGCAACCAAAACCACTTCCACAAGAGAGAGAATGGCAAGAATGCTTGCTTCACAATGCAAGATTGATTGATTGCTTGATTGAAGCTTGATTACAAATGTACATGAGATGCCTTGCTTATATGGGCAAGGTTAAGAGATAGGAATGAATATGATGTTGAAAAATGTCATGATCCTATGACATGAGACAACCAACAACCTAATCACCTAGGAAATGATGCATCCTAGCTAGATAAGATAAGTTCTAGAAAAGCCAACTAAGCTTCTGGAAAGAATCTTTTATCCTAAGTAAAACTTAACCATGTGAATATGTCCCCTAATTACCTAGTGAATGAATAAGCTAGGTACAAGACAATTATTCACACCAACAAGGTCTATGACTAAAATGTCTTACAACACATCAAGTTGAGACATCAATGCAAGGAAAATTTTAAGTCTTTAATTACCCCCATAGTATTGACAGCAGTGCCATCCAATTGTAAAACTTGTCTAGTCACCGGTTCATACTTGATGCCAAGCATGTCAGCAATCCCCTTAGGCATGACTGAACTACTTGCCTCTGAGTCTATCATAAAATTATGCACTATATGACTCCCAATAATTAAATAAATATATAAGGGAGGTGGCTTACTAATTTTGTTTGAATTCCCTTCTTCTTTGGGTTGCACTAGGTTGGTTGATGGAGTAGTCTTCTCTTTTTCTTGTTTATCCTCTATTTTTTAATGTTCCCTCAAAGCCTGTTGTAACAAATCCCTTTGTGATGGGATGGATAGAGACTCCCACATAGAAAAATTCATATTGGCTTTCTTCATTTTCTCTACAATGTTGAATGGAAGCTGATTAGCTTTAGAAGGAACCCTTGGAACAAGGTCAACTCTTGCTGCTTGTATGATCTTAGGCTACTCCACCACTTGTTTAGGCCTATTAACAAGATGATTTCATTGTGGAACCTTTGTTGTTCTACCTATTGGTCCAACATTAACAACATTTTGAGATGGTTGGGAAGATGGTGGTTTCCCAACCATGGAAGATGCATCACCCTCCATTGCTCTTTTCTTTGATCTTGTATTATATGCTATTGTATCGATGTCTGCTTGATTTACACTACAAAAATATTCTTGACCCTAAATGACAAATGAAGAGTCATCTTGTGCATGATTTTGATTATTAGTGTAGACACTCAGAATATCCTGGTTGATATCATGCACTCGATTCTAATTGACTAACACAGATTCTTCCTTAATCATTTCTACACTAATCAATTAATTGAATAATCTTTATTTAATTAATTTAATCCCTCATAAAATCTGATAATACAATTTATCAGATTATTTCATCATATTCTTCCTTTAATTAAATAAATCAAATTTATTTAATTAAATCCTAATGTTCTTCATTTAATTAAATAAATCAACTTTATTTAATTAAATCCTAATGTTCTTCATTTAATTAAATAAATCAAATTTATTGAATTAAATCCTAATGTTCTTCATTTAATTGAATAAATCAAATTTATTTAATTAAATTACTAATCTTCCAATATCCTCTCAATTGATTTAAATAAATTCAAGCATTTAAATTAAATGTCACAATCAACTAAGTTCATCTAAGTTAATTAATCCCAGATTAATTAGCTCCTAACACTAATCCTCCATTCCTCTAGCTTTTGCAAGTTGCACATGTAAATCAATTTATTTGATTTACTAATTACCCTATTTTCATTCAAATATGGCATATTCTTGGAATATTCCACTTATTTGAATTCTCCCTCCCAAAGGATTTTTGTCCTCCAACTTGGCATTAAAATATCTTACATGTCCTCTCCTTGAGCCAACTTGGCATTAATTCCTCTTACACCTCCTCTTACACAAGTCACCTCTCCAAATTCAAATCTCACCTACATGCATTTAACATGCACATTGTTCAAAATGTGCTCCACTCTCCTTCATTAGCATGTTGACAAGTGGCACAATGCCATTCATCCCTTCTTTAATCCCACATTCATTCTATTCTTCATTCTTCAAACCTTCTTCATTATAAATAGAGGCCTTCTCTATTGATTTGGGATCCACAAGTTTATCCATAATCATCCATATTTTGATGCAAGTTTATTATCCACAATTTCATCCATATTTTCATCCAAGTTAGCATAGAATTTATCATCCATAGCTATGTTATTGGCATTTTGCATCAAGAATCACACATCTATCATCAAGCTTATGAAGGAATTGGGAAAGGTCTTCTTTCCACATCAAAGAAGCACCAATTCCCCTATGGGATTCTAGTTTGAGCATTAGAATAGGATTTCATTAATAGATTATTTGATATTTTTCTTTGTTTTCATGTTCTTGTGTTTGAATGAATTTCATAGGGAATGCTTGTTTACACTTGTTTATGTATTAATGTTTGATTGTTTTTTCATGTTTGAGCAAGTCTAGGAAAATCATTCACATTTTGGCACTAGAAGGAGGGCCTGCTCACCTTTAGAGGGCTTGCCTTGGTGGGAAAAAGTACTCACCCCAAGGGAACAACCCAAGCGGTAACGGGCATAAACTAGGCTCTTCCGAACTGCTATATAAATTTTTGGTTGCAAGGAAAGATTGCAATCAACTAAGTGATGCATGATAACTCTCTCCCAGTATCTTTATTATGCATAAAGCCCTTGTTCTAAGGGTTGGGAGACCTCTTGAGGGATTTTATCATTGTGTCCTTTGAACCAGATGCCCTTATTACGAACCCTTGTGTAGTAGCCAAAATTCCCAATATTTGTTGGCATCACGAGGTCGGACCTCCGGAGTTGTCCCACATATTTACGATTCTTTGTAGAGATGAAAAGTTCATCGTGGGAGATTCATGAGAACTGAAGCTTGGCTGACCCATAGAAGTGAGTTTCATGAAGGGGAGCTAGTGTGGTCAAGCTTCTAATCATCTGCTCTAAATAAGTTCAACTAGATTTATCCAAGTGGGAATTCAACAAATGTTTTCTTTTCCATCCTAGGGTTGTGCAATATTTGAGTCAGTTAAACACATTGCTTGGATCCAAAATCTTAAAAACAAACATTCAACAATATCATCAAATTTCAAACCTTTAGAAGAATCAAATACCTTTGAAAAGTCCAAGTATTACTGCTTGTCTCTAGGGATTCTATCCTTAGAGGCTTCTAAGTATTTGGATCTATATCTCAATTTTCTCTCTCTAAAGTCAACATTAGGGAACTATTGCCTTGATTCTCTTGATTCCCACATAATGGAATTTGTGGGATGAAAATAAATTGGGACATTAGACATTTGGTTGAAAAGATAAGCAAGAAAGTGTTTGTGGTAAAAAGAACTCAATAAGCAAAGATAAGAAATAATTGAACCCCACACATGTGTTTCTTCAAATGATTTCCCAAAAGATAAAAATCCGAAAACCAAAGTTTACCAAGTATCTTAGTCCAAAAGCTCTCAAGAATGTCAGTCTATGCTTTACGAAGTTAGAGAAATATTTGTGTATAACTTTTACAAACGTTCTTCAAAAGATAATCCCAATTTGTATTTGTTCTATTATTGTCAAAATCCAAGTCTTTTTCAACATTTTGAGTTTCCCACATAGAAGTATAGCATGTTCTTCAATACCTAGGTGTTGTAAACAAAATTCTCTCTAAATTCACTTAGGATCAAAATCAACACTTTCATCCATCCTCAAAACATCAATCAAAACCCATCTCACAAACAACTCTTAGAAATCTTGGAAAAATCCTTCATACTATACTTTTGGAAAATCCTTTAAATCAAATCCCCAAACTCCCTTCTGATTATGATGTAAGCACTATTGTGGAAAAACCTCTTGAGAATATTCCACTTGTACCATTCACGCCACCTTTTCAAAACATCATTCTATCCATCCCACAACCAACCTCATCTCATGCTCCAAGTCAACCCATGGTTACCAAGGGGAGTTCATTGCTTCATGCTCTTCAAACACATCCCCTTGTAAATAACCAAGACTTGGATGCAAACACCATCTTGGGTCAACCAAACACCATTCCTCAAAACCCAAAACATCCATACGTTCCACTCGTCTTTCATGACACCAACAATCCATCCAATTTTGTCGCATCATTGACATATTCTCTTGACACACAAGTCTCTCTCCCCATGACTTCACAAGGACAAGGGGGAATCTTTGATCCCTCATCATCAATTTCTCATGGAAACACACCACCCATCTTCCCACCATTTCCCCATCTACCATTAACATCCACATTGTTGGCAATACAAGGGCAGACAATTGAGAGGGGCGGTGAATCGGTTGTCCCAAAACTTCAAAACTTATTCAACTTATTAACTTTATTCTTAGATATGATTATTAACCATGAAAACAAAAATTAACAACACATCAGAAGCACACATAACACCAAGATTTTTTTACGTGGAAACCCTATTAGGGGAAAAACCATGGTGGAGGTTAGTCCACAAAATTATACCCTGTTAAAAGTATAAAGAGAATGAAATATGGGGAATGCACTTGCATTCAGGCGCATTGCCTAGAGCTCACTGCTCAATTACAAAGGAAGACATACTATCGTACAAAAGGATTCAGATTAAAGCCATCTACATGTATTTGAACTGATAAAATAACATCTGCTAATGTCTAATCATAGTTCCAATTAAGCGCATGCACAACTCTTCACTCTTCTTCACTCTTATTCACTTTTCTTCACACTTTGATTTTCCTTCGAATGATTAGAACATTATTCACACATACACACATGCTCGCACACTTTAGTTTGAACAAATAACCACTGTTATACATCCGTAACAATAAATTTTACTGCTACAAGTTGGCCACAAAGAAATAATAAAATGAATATAACTATCAGCCCAAATCATTCATAATAATCAATGTGTATCAACCAAAGTCATCCATAACTTAGTGAGGACCTAAATCAACATCTTCAACATGCAAACTCTTTAACTAAATTCTCCTTGAAGACCCACAACATGCTTCAACACCATGTCGACTAGGAACATGAAAAATATGAACATGCAAGAGAAAATCACCAACCATGATCACAACGATCAATGAAAATGTGCAACAAAGATAGAGCATGATCTAGAAGCATCCAAAAACATTAAGAACCAACAAAGAAGTATCTGTAGCAATTGAACTAACAAAAATAGCCTCACCTTCAATCAGGAACACTAACTGAAGAAACATAAAAACTATCTGAATGAAAATATTTATAACTCGATCAACTCTTCATGCAGATCTTTGAAACTCGACATGGATAGACTAGATACACTCAACAAAAAACCCTTAAGTCCACAACCTCAGATCACCAATGTACAAGACATACCACCATACAAAACATCACTTCACAACTGACAATCTGCAACTCATTTCTTTACAATTTTCTCAATATCCTTGGCATATACAACATCAAATGAATTAATTCTAATAGTGTTGACATCAATGACAACCACATATCAGAAGCACAAACGCAACATCCGACACACACCAATCCTTAGTTTAGGGCAAGCCCCTTTACCAATCCTCAATCAACCAAATCAAAGCAAGATCCTCTAGTCATGAATCAAATCAACATACCAAATTCTTCAATCATGCCATCGATATTGCAACACTAGGTGGCACCAATCCAAACAACACAATCAATCACTGCACCATCCATAAATGTGGTCTCCCACAGATCTAGCCTAACAACTGCACCATCTATCACACAACCCCCTATCATCAATCCAACAACACCCAACAACAGCCTCAACAAACTATCATCACAACATCTCACACCATTCCAAATTCTTCACCTCCACCACTGAAACCAAACATGGAAAATCAATACAGTATCACGCTGCAAGTTGCCCAACAAGCCAATTAGAAAGCATTCCAACAATTTCAAGCTCAACAAGCCACACAAGCTGCACAAGAAGCTGCTCAACAAGCACAAGCATAGCAAGTCATACAACAAGCACACCAAGATGCTCAAGCACAAGCTCAAGCTTTATTGTGACAACAACAAGTTGCTCAAGCCGCACAAGCTACCCAAGCTACACAAGCCACCCAATAAGCTCAAGCTCAGGCACAAGCTCAATATCAAGCCCAACAAGCTCAAGAACAAGCGAAATGCCAAGCACAACAAAAAGTAGTCCAACAACAAGCCTATCAACAAGCTTTGCAACAATACCAAGTGCAACAAGAAGCAACTCATCAACTAGCCCAACAACAAGCATTGTTGGCACAACAACACCAAGAACAACAACAAGTGTTGTTGGCACAACAGTAATTGTAGGCATACCAACAAGCATTAGCACAAAAAAATGTGTAATAACCTCCCATAAACATGCAAAAAACCCCACCTACCACTCAAACAATCAAACCCCCTCAAAACCCATTCATCCCACCACCTGATCCACAAAATGATGTGTCTGCACAAATCAAATTTCTCTCACAACAAGTGCTAGACCTACAATCTAGAAAAAGAACAAAAACCCAAGGGAATTTGTGCCCTTATCCATTCGACAAAAGCATTGTGATGGTTCTACTTCCGAAAGGGTTCAAGATACCCAAGTTTGAAAAATATCATGGAACTGGTAACCCTGAAGATCATATTAGTGAATTTCATATTCACTGTATGGAAGTTGCATACAATGACACTTATCTAATGCGACTATTCCCTCAAAGTTTGGTTGGACCAGCAATGGAATGGTTCTCTCGCCTTCCTCCCATAATCAAAAAGTTCCAAGAAATTGTGGATGCATTCATACAAAACTATTCATTCAACATAGGCATGGATGTAAGTCTAGAAGAACTATCTGCTCTCAAAGAAGCCAAGGGGGAAACATTTGCATCTTTCTTACAACGATGGTGATCCAAGACCAATAAAATCAAGTGGACTATGCCCGAAGAACAAAAAATCTGTACTATCATCACCAATCTCAAAAAAGCATTGTACTTCCATCTAAAAATGAAATGCATCACCACATATGACTAGTTGATCCCCAAGGTGCTCAACATCAAAAGAGCCCTTATTGCACAAGGGGGTACACCCACACATTAGGATAATCATCCATCAACCAGTTACAACGAAAAACCTAGCGCATGGGAAAAGAACAAGAATGTCACTAATGATGGTGTTGTTGATGTAAAAGTTATAATCAGTGCTCCAAGGAAAAACACACAATCATATCAACAACCGCAAGCTAATAACTAGAACAACACACAAGCCAATGCAGTATCACAACAACCAAACAATCAAGTGGTCAATAATCTGAATAATCAAGGGGGACCACCCCCATAGAACAAGTATCCCCCCAAACAAAAATACACACCCCTTGGGGAATCAATTGAATTTGTCATGAAAAAACTAGTACAAGAGAATCTCATTAAAATCCTTGTTTATGAGAATTATCAAGAGCCCAAGTGAAACCACCATGGTATAATGAAAACCACCTTTGTGATTTTCATAAAATCAAGGGGCACATGATTGCCAGTTGTATGAGACTAACAAATTTGATCCAAGACCTTATGAATGACAAAAGAATAAATGATGAACAACCTACAAGAAATCAGGACCTTAAGATATACATGAATCCAATGCTAGATCACAATAAAGGGAACAACAATGGAAAGGCAAAGTATAACAATGTAAACCATGTTTACAATCATGTTGTTGCATCCTTAGATGAATGGGTCACTGTTGTCAACATAAAAGGAGCTAGAGCCGACTGTGGAATCACCACACGCAGTGGTAGAGTTACCATTCCTGGACCATCACAACCACCCAAGGCACTGACCTCTAATCCAAAATCTATTCCCAATGGTTATAATGTCTTGGACCAACTAAAAAGAACCCCTGCCTAGATCTCCATCATGGAGTTTCTAAAAATCTCACCTGCACATAGGAAGATCCTAGAAGAAGCATTAGCCATATCCTCCATCCCTGCGAATCTTGATGCAGACCAATTCCAAGCTATGGTTGAACACATCCCCATGCCGCATCTCCTAACATTTTCTAGTCAAGACTTCCCAACTCAACCATGTCATAATTGTGCACTCCATCTCGAAGTCTTGGTCCATAAGAATAAATTCAAAAGAGTCTTGGTGGATGGGGGTGCAGGTTTGAATATTTGTACCCTCAAACTAATAAAGAATCTAGGATTCTCTGAGGATGTCATTGAAAAAGGTAAAGGTATTGCAATTAGGGCATATTATGATCAAGAAAGAGTGTCTCAAGGCACTATTCAACTCCCTATTCAAGTAGGGCCATCCATCATGGAAACTACATGCCAAGTCCTTGATCTAGAATTATCTTACAATATCCTCCCAGGACGCCCATGGATTCATGGAATGCAAGTTGTCACATCTACCTTCCATCAATGTGTCAATTTTCCCTATCAAAATCAAGAGGTCACAATCCATGGTGATCCTGAGCCATTTTATTATTGCAAGAATCTAGAAGCCAAGTACTACAATATCCCTCAAGTCCCAAAGAATGATGAAGGCCCTATGATTCCATATGTAGACCCATCTACCTTAGCCTCCACTTTTGAGACAAAGACACTCGCCATTCCTAACATCTCTGATATCAAAGTCATTATCCAAGACAATGGGTGTGGAGATTACAAAATGAAAAAGAGTGTCTTTGTAATAGGAGAGTTACCTCAATCTCCTAGATCTCATGAGAAACCACATCTAAATAACACCTCATCTAAACATTCAAAGAATACCCCTCTAGATTAAAGTGCTAGGGGGACCTAAGCCGAGAAGTGGTAGATGAAAAGGACATATCAAGTCTACTATACCAAGATGAAAGGCCCTTGCCTAATCTTCCCATGGATGATGACAACAAAGGACTACAAATGATGCTTGTCATGGGCTACATCAAGAACAAGAAACTCAAACAAAATGACAATGGTCTTCTAGAACCTATCATTCCTGAGAAGGATATAAGAAATCTTGGCCTTGGTTGTACCCCTCCGAAAATAACCATACATGGCAGAGGTACCCCTGTTAGAAAAGTCAAAGCTCCTCCTTAGTTATAGGTATCCACAAGTTTACCTTTAGATAACTTTACCTTTGACATAACCAATGTATGTGATGAGGATCCCATAACTGACCTACCCATGCTATTCGAAGATTCCTCCCTTCTCATGATTAGTACCCTATCTTTTGAACTAAGTAGCCATTGCCTTGTTGGATGTACATGTTGACTTGGAATTTTTGAATTCAAATTTGGAGAATATTCCAAGAGATGCCTTGTGAGGAAAATAAAGATTTAATAAATGAATTAAATCTATTTTCATGTGCAACTTGCAAAATCTAGAGGATGGGACATGATAAGAGATTAAATTAATCAAGAGTTAATTAATTTAATAGGAGATTTAGATGATGTGACCTATTTGACTCAAATTTATGGATTTATTTAAATCAAATAAGAGAGGAATATTGATGAATTTAATCAAATAAGGAGATTTGATTAAATAGTTAGACCGAGGGATGATTCAAGATGAAATGATGTTAGTAGTCGGGATCAGATGCACAATGTCAATCGGTATATTTTATGTGTCTACATTTTTCCCCTCTTTGAATCAATGTACTTGCTGCATTGGTTCAAAGAATAAGCGATCTCGATCGAAGCCAATTTTTTTGATATTTTTAAAAACTTGCCCCACTGCTTCCTGGCGAGAGAAAACATGCCATTATAATGCCCTCTCAAGAGATTGGATGAAAATTTCAATTTTTGGGTGATCTCGCGAAAAAAGAGGACAAAGTACCCGATAGGTCCGAAAGGGCTCTGGGAGGCTAAAAACATGTCTAAATGCAATAAAACAATAAAAAACAAGCCTCAACTAGACAAAAACAGGTTTGGGAGTCCAAAACCCTAGCAGGACAGCTAATCAGGGTGAAAAAAACTCTAATTTTTAGGCTTAAAAGGGGCCCGAGGGGTCACTTTCAAGTCATTTTCAAACACTTCCAATAGTAACCTCGAGATTTGAGCTCAGACCTCCTGATGATATGGCGCAACGACAGCTTCCTCTGCACATTTCTGATTGAGTTCAGACGTACTAGCGGCCACCTGGCATCGGGGCACCGGTAAGTGGTCCTTACTCGAGCTTCATTTTTCATTTATTGCTTCATTAATGCCTTCAAAGGTCAGTCAGTCTACAACGGCGCTATATAGCATTGCTCAAAAGTCAAACTGTGCCGCTCGGTGTTAAATAGTGTCACGGCAATGCAGTTTGGAGTTTAAAAACTTCGATGCTGAGGTCGGGGCTGGTGAGAGGATTTGAAAAGTGCGATGCAACGGTCTCAATTTTTCCCAAAGTGCGCCACTGGATGAAAAAGTGCACCGCAGTGGTGCGATTTTTCTCTTTTAGGGCCTAGCGTCAGAGTTTGATTAGAAATCAAACTGCGATGCCTTCACGGGTTGCACCGCTGGAGAAGTTTTTTGAACGTACGACAAAGAATTTTTCAAAAAAATTAACACGATGATCTTCCTTGATACAGGATGCGGTGAGGGAGCTCTAATCCTGAGAGCATAGGTTGCGGGACCTAGCCAGTTACTTGTGGGACTTGAGCGACAGGGACCAGGATCGATTCTGGATTGCACGGTTATGGTACATTGCTTACATGGCGCTCGTGCACACTCACTTAGGGATGTTGTTAGCGCTGGCTGAGAGATGGCACAACAAGACCTCTTCATTCCATCTTCCCACTGGTGAGGCCACCGTCACCCTAGAGGACGTTTGGCACATTTTCTGATTGCCAATTCACGGTCGTTGGGCTATTTTTGACATGGATGAGGGGCGCGAGGCTTGTTTTAGAGTCCTTGCCACATACAAGATTGTCTTTTGCGAGGGGTAGATAGAGCTCGAGCAGCACGGGATCCTATCACCTCCCTACCACTGGGTGATTGCAGCCATCATTTGGGGTCTTGTTTCCCCTGACAGACGAGGGTGATATTTCAGTCCCAGCTGGAGATCCTACTAGGAGCAGATGGTTTGAGACAGGCTGGTTCGTTTTTCTTGGGGGCCCATTCTTCTAGCTTCATTATACAGAGACCTCCATGAGTACGTCTACATGGATGGCAGAGCACTCAGAGCAGGGGCGACTCTTCTCCACGTCTGGGCGTGGGAGCACATTGTTGTGCTGCAACCGCACGTTGTTTCAGTTTTGATGGTGCTAGACGATCCCCTCATGTGGTGATACAGAGGTGTGTCCTTCACACACACTGGTGAGCACGAGATATCCTATTGGAGGAGGGTCTTGGATGAGATGCAGGTTTTCACCTGGTGATCGTACCTTGGTCGGCCCGGATGGGCCGATGATGCTGATCATATGTTCTATTGCCACCAAGACCGGTATATGCAGGGGTGAGTGCACACTATGATTGAGAGGTACCTGCATGGGCACATGCAATGTCAATTTGGGGAGCCTCAAGATCACCCAGATGATGATTATGTAGCCATCTTCGCCCGCTCCATGACACAGGTGTCCTAGGTGTGGTATATTCTTGCTTTAGAGGTGGTGGATAGCTTCAGACAGTTGGTGGCTTGACCGTGGGCCTATGATTAGGGACTCGCGGATCTAGAAATGACTCAGGCCTATAGGGATTGGTTCCGGCCTCCGCTTCAATTGACAATTCCAGGTGCAGCTCTGTATTTGCAGAGAGTCAGAGGCAAAGGGGGAGGATGAGGACTAAGAGCTGACATTCGACAAGACCCGCTGTTTTTTCCTCTAGTCCAACTAGATCAGGGAGATGTGCACATGCAGGACCAGCAGCAGGTGCCACCAGTTCCACCACCCTGAGGCAAGGATCCTCCTTAGGTGCAACCATAGGTACAACCAACAGGACAAGTGGATGCACGAGATACTTTAATTGCATGGCTGCAGGCCTAGGTCTAGGCCATGACAACCGAGAGAGATCAGGCGAGGCCTGAGAGACAAAAGCTTAGGGCTGAGAGGGATCAGGCCGTACTATAGAGATAGGCAGGAGACAACAGCTAGAGAGCATGACAACCTCCTCGTCCCAGGGTATAGTGTCAGTTCGATCCTATAGGGATGTCATCTGAGAGGCTGAGTACTATTGGAGGTACTATCATGAGGCTGTACCTAGAGTAGAGTGGGTCCCAGAGTACTCAAAGTAGGCTAGCCATAGACCAACAGAGGGTCATGGTGACAGAGGCGAGGGCAACATCCACAGGGACAGAGCTTTATCAGGATGATTTGATACTTTTTGTGCCTTACGGGCTCATTTTTGATAGCCTGATGGGCCTTTTGTACTGATTGACATATATATACAGTGATCCAATTTATTATTGTACTATGAAAGTTGCGTTATTGATGATATATATATGAGCCGATGATGATTTTGATGTGATGCAATGTGTACTCTTTTATTATTATTTATGCATGGATGATTTATTTCTATATGTTGTTTAATGATGCTTTTATGGATGCATTTATTTCTGATGATGTATGCATTATGATTATGACTATCAGATCTTTGTTATGTTTAAACTTATGATATACAAATGTGATGTGCAATGATGTTGTCGATATGATGATCTATTTGATTCAAATGGTGATGTGATATGTGATGTGGAATGTAATATGCAAAATGATATGGTATATATATGAAATGTTATGTGAATCATTCTTATATATGAACAAATTATGGATAGATGTACATTTTGTATGTGGTGTAATGAATTATGCTTATATTATGTAATGAATGATTTATGATGCTATTTATGGGATGACATGGATGATGTAATATGATGGTCATGATATGATGCCAATGAGATGGTTTTATGTAATGCAAATTAAATGGTTTTTTAAGATGCTTAGAATAACAAATGTTATTATCCGAAACTTATTAAATGATGATGTAATGTATGTGATGCACTTAATATGATGTACTATATGCAATGATATGATAATGTTTTATACAAAATGGACTTAATGCATGAGATGAATTTATGATGTTATGCTAGTATGTATGTGATGGATTATCTTATAATGCCTATGTACCTATTGTTTATGATTATGCAGTATGTGATAATGTGAAATGGTTATGAAATGCAAATGAATGTTTATGCAGTGATTCATATAATGTAATGCGATGCAATGTAATGGATGAAATGTGATGAAATGGATGCACCTATCTATGAAGAATGCCTATGATAACCTATTTATGTGATGATTGAAATACAATGCATGTGTTTCCTATATGATATGTTTATGCAATATGGTAATGGTTTTGTGGATGCAGGATCGATGATGATGATGGTGAAGATGATCAATTGTCATAGTACCTTGTTAGTGCAGTTAGCAAGAAAAGAAGAAGTCATTTCAACAAGACACACGATGATGCCAATGCAAATGATGATGATGATGATTACTTGTTGAGGAATTGGGATTTTCAAAGGGCCAAATTTTCTTATGTTTGATAATGCACGTGGTATGATGCATCAAGGTATAGACAACTAGAATGGAATTGTACCTAGTGTGATGGACTTTGACTTGACAATCAGATAGGAGTACCCTTGTTCACACCTGACATACAAAAACCTTACTAGGATGCACTTTAGAAGTTCAAAACACTTCGGACCAAAATACAGAAAGGTGAACCTTTCAATGCAATAGTCAACAAGTTGTCCACAACCTCCTCCATACATACCTAACAAAGCAAGTATTCGCCAAGTTATTTTACAAGAACGTCCAACAAGCACAACAGACAAAAGGATAATGATCGTTGCCCCATTCCTATCTCTATAAATCCTTCATTCAGATATCATCGAGAGGTCCTTGGAATGAGCGCAATAAGATAAATGAAAATAAAAGATCAAGTACACAAACAAGTCAATGTTCTTCATATATCTAGCCAAAGGGATTTTATTTTGAAGGATAAGAACCGAAACTATTTCCAAAAGATAATGCCCATTGTAGGAAGGATACATCCTAGGACATGTTAGTGGATGGCGGCATGCCATTTCGTTTATCCAAAGTGTTCTTTCTGATAAATAATTCCCATTTTAGGAAGGATACATCCTTGGACATGATGTTATCAGATGATTGATATGGGACTATTTGGATGATGGACTATCGACACAAAGAATTGACCAACTTGCTTACGTACTAACTTAGACCTGAGACTTGACGTTTGGAGTTTTTTACTTTTAACTTGATAGACTTGTTTCTAACTATTTCACCAAAGTTTGAGGATGAAGATCAGTTTATTATGAGCATTATTATTGTGGGTGCAAGTGAGATGAGACATATGGATTTTTTCAAATATTTGGATGTTTTTGATCATTTTGAGATGTTTTGAGGCTATTTTTGGTAGTTTTTGAGATTTTCAAATGTTTTGCTTTTTGATTTTCCAATGTTTTTGGGTTTTGTGAGATTTTGACCAAGAGACTAACCTAAGGACCTATCCTAGGGGCCTCAGGGGCTGATCAACAGATGAGCCTTGGCTACGTTATAGACGCAGAGACCACGTAGTTCAACTGATGACTTGACCGATTTACAGATGAAGATATACATGATGAAATGTCAGTTTGTTATGACAGAATCCTATAGGACTGACCTAAATGTCTCGGGGGATGATCAAAGATCAACCATTCCTATGTTCAAGCTCAGAGACTACGTAGTTCAACTAGACGATCCTATTTTTGGCTTTTGATGATTTTTTGATGTTTTTGGATTTTTTGATATTTAGGACTTTAAGAACATACACGAATCCGATCGGATAAGAACATGCCCCAATGTTATGCAATAGACTACTCCAATAAAGGAAGGACAAACTGACCTTGAGGATGGGCTGAGTAGTACTAGGAGGAATCATGACATGAAAATAGGACCAAGCTATGGTGCAAATGCGAGTGGATGAGTGATGGATGGAGACCCGAATGCGATGGATGATGGAAGCATAATGGATGGATGATGTAGAACAATCCGTAAAGATCCTGGTGGATGGAAAGTGCTTATTTACACAAGGCGCCTATTTTCTAGGTTTTCACCAAGGTACTTGTCCAAAGTGCCACCGAAGTGGTTTTCACTAGAGGATGATTTTTTCTCTTTACTATTTTCAATACTTTTTTTGATTTTTTTGGATTTTTTGGTTCTATACCTTGAAAGATTTAGGCATAATTTTTTTTGAGATGAGAGCTATTCACGGGCTCTTGTAGAGGTTCCCCTTCGGGTGTTGATAACTGATATGCCCCTAATTTGTAACTTGTTGTGATGACGAATGGTCCCAGCCAATTGGGTTCAAATTTGCCTTTGCTGCTTGGGTTTGGGAAATTCTTTTGATTCTCTTTTAACACTAGTTCTCTGACTTAGAAAGCCATGCTTCTGATTTTCTTATTGTAGCTCCTTTTGAGTATATTTTGATAGACTTGCAAATGATTCAAGGCATCTATTCATCACTCGTCCAGTAGCTCCAGCTCATTCAATCTTGACACTCGATACTCTTCATCTATGACAAGGTTCTGCAGTGATATCCTGAGTGATGGGATCTCAATCTCAATGGGGAGTATTGATTTTGATCCATAGACTAGGGAGAAGGGGGTGGCACCAATGGGTGTGTGGATGTTGGTTTGATAGGCCCAAAGGGAAGGATTAAGCTGCAAATGCCAGTCACGACCTGCATCATTGACTATTTTCTTGAGGATTTTCATAATGGTTTTGTTTGTAGCTTCTGCTTGGCCATTGCCTTGGGGATAGTATGGGGTGGAGAAGCGATGTTGGATTTTGAATTTCTCACATAGGTCACAGACCTAATTTTTGAATGGTGTCCCATTGTCTGAGATAATAGCTTGTGGAACACCATATCGACAAATGAGATAGTTTAGGATGAACTTAGAAATCTGCTTCCCAATTATGTACATCATGGGTATGGCTTCCACCCACTTAGTAAAGTACTCCATTGCGGTTATGATGAATTTGTGGCCGTTAGATGAGGTGGGTGTGATTTTTCCAATGAGATCAAGTCCCCACTACGAAAAGGGCCATGGTGTGACAATAGGATGAAGCTATTAAGTTGGAGCATGGATGAGGTCCCCATGCTGCTGACATTGTAGACACTTTCTGGCATGATCATGTGCTTCTCTTTCCATTGTGGGCCAATAATACCCCATCCTCAGCAATTTCTTGGTTGTGGTCATTCCACTCGAGTGTGAACCACAGATACTGTTATGTACTTTAGTTAGAATGGTTAATGCCTCCTCAATGTTTAAGCAATGCATTAGGGTTCCTTCTATGCTTCTACAATATAGGGTATCACCTAGGATGACAAATATGGATGCCTTTTTAACAAAAGTTTGTTTTAGGTTTGATGGTAGGTTGGTGGGTATGTGTAAATGTCATGATACCAAGGATCACCGGGACCAACGATTTCGCACACATATTCTGATTCTGGTACCTCGAACATAGGTACGAGAAGCTGCTCAATCAAGAATTCATATTTTGGAACTTTGTGGGGGATATCGAGCAAGGATCCAATTGTTGCCTTGGCATCTGCTGCTCTATTGTTGGTTCTAGGAATCTGATCAAATGTTATTTTGATGAAGGATTATTTGAGAGTCTCCACCAATTTCTTATATGGAGTGAGCTTGTTGTCCTTGGTCTGGTTTTCATCGTTCACTTGATTTATGATCAATTGGGAGTCTCTGTATACTTTGAGAGCTATGATGTTCCACTGCACTACTATCCTGAGACCTATGGTTAAAGCCTCATATTCTACAATGTTATTGGTGCAGGGAAATACCAGTTTGTAGGACCTTGGTATGCAATCCCCTTGTGGGGTGATGAAGAAGACACCAGCTCCTGATTCATGTTATGTGTATGAGCCATCAAAGTATAGTTTCTAGTGGTTAGCTACATTGAGATTAAAAATGGATTCATCTAGAAATTCTGAGACGAGAGGGTTCTCTGAATAGATTGGTGCTTTTGCTAATTGATCTAAGATGACTTGGGCCTTAATTGCTTTCCTCTCCACATATTCGATGTTATATTCTGATAGTATCATTACCCATTTTTCCATTCTTCTTGTGAGCATTTCCTTTGATAGTAAGTATTTGAGAGGGTCGATTTTGGTGATGAGCATTATTTTATGTGCCAACATGTAATGTTTGAATTTTTGTGATACAAACACTACTGTGAGGCATGCTTTCTCGATGAATGAATAGTTCAGCTCATGACCAACCATTGTCTTGCTGATGTAATAGATAGCCCTTTTCATTCCATTTTCGTCATGCTGAGCTAGAAGAGCTCCAGGGGTTGTTGTTGCTAACACGTATGAGATCAATGGTTTCTTTGGGATGGGTGGCATTAAGACTGGTGGTGTTAGTAGATATTCTTTGATTTTGTTGAATTCCTCTTCACACTTGGTATCCCATTTGTACGCTACTCCCTTGTGGAGTAGGTTAGAATATGGGTTCTATTTGTCCGTCAATTGTGTTATGAATTGTTAGATGGATTGGAGTCTGCCTTGGAGACCTCTCAATTTTTTTAATGTTTTTGGTGCCTCCATCTTGAGGATTTCTTTTAATTTTGTTGGATCCACCTTGATGCCTCTCATTGACACTATATATCCTAGCAATTTTCTTGATTGCATGCCAAAGATGCACTTCTTTGGGTTTAGTCTAACCTTGTACTCCTCTAGTCTATCAAAGATGGCACTTAGGGTTGCTATGTGATCTTTTCTCTTTCTTGACTTAGCTAGAATGTCATCAACATAGTCTTAGACTGTTTTATGAATCATGTCATGGAATATCAATGTCATATCCCTTTGATATGTTGCTCCTGCATTCTTTAATCCAAATGGCATCATGTTCCAGCAGTAGGTCCCCCATGGACAAGTGAAAGCTATTTTATGTTGGTCCTCTTTAGCTATCATGATCTGATTGCACCATGAGAATCCATCCATTAGTGACAAAATTTCATGCTCCGCTGTCATGTCTACTATCATGTCGATGTTGGGAAGCGGGAAGTCATCTTTTGGACATGCCTTGTTCAAATCTCTGAAGTCTGTGCAGATTCTGATATTTCTATCGGGTTTTGAAACAGGTACCAAGTTTGACACCCATTTTGGATAATCTATTGGTCGGATAAATCCCGCGTCTAATAGCTTTTTTAGCTCCATTTTGACCAATAGGGTGATCTGAGGATGCATTTTTCGAAGCTTTTGTTTGACAGGCTTTGCTTCTGGATACACTGCTAAGTGGTGAACCATGGTCTTTGGATCAAGTCTTGGCATGTCAGCATAACTCCATTCGAAGTTTATTTGTCTTTCTCTTAGGAAAGCCGCTAGGAGCTCTTGCTCTTTTGATAATAGTGATTCCACATAGAATGTGATATGTGGCATCTCCTCTGTTCCTAGGTTGATCGGATTGCATTTTTCTGCCAAGACTACTCACTTTTCCTAATGAATGGCTATTAGAGGAAGATTGAATCCCCCATCCTCGAGTGCCTCAGAGAGGTTTTCACCAATGGATGCATCCTTTCTTTTTACTTTTTTCTGGTCAGAGAGTGCCACAGTGTGGTTTTCACTCAAGGACTTGGATATTATTCTTAATTTCTCGCTTTTGCGACTAAAGGATTCAATTGTTTCCCCATAATAGGCATGTGTGTCCAAATCCATTATAAACCCTTCTTTGTGATCCCCATTTGGAATGTTATCCCACAATCCCATGAATTTTGAGAGTGCCTCATCATTTTCGAATGTATCAAGAGCTGGTGGTCCTCGTTGGTCGTAGTCGATGAGTTGGGGATATACTAGGCGAATCTCATGATTTTGGTGGTCTGTTTCAAAAGATAGGGTGCTAATCATGCAAAGAGTGGTATCCTCAAATAGCCTAGGTAGGTTAGCCAGGTGATCCTCGTCATTGTTACTACTATAAACGTCTGTTATATCAAATGTAAAGTTATCTATGACTCTACCTGTAGACACTGGTAAGCGTAGTTTTGCTGGGGTTGGCTGAGGAGGATTATTAACTGTTCTAACCAGAGGACTTTGGCCTCATATGGTTATACTCGAAGGGGTACATCCACGACCAAGATTTTTGATTGGTCGTGTCTCTTGCATGATAGGTATTATGAGCCCATTGCCATTTTTTTCGAGTCTTTGATTTCTGTCGTAGCCCATTGCGAGCATCATTTGTAGGCCCTTTCTTCTGTCATCCATTGGTAAATCAGCCATTGGTCTTTCATCTTGATATAGCATATGAGATGGATCTACCTCAATAACTTCTCATCCAAGATCTCCCCATCTTGTGAATTCAGGATAGTTTTCAGGAGACGTTTGGGATGTGGAAGCCTCATTTATTTGCAAGCATCCCCATGATCTAGGAGATTGTGGTAATTCTCCTACCAAAAAAGCATTATTAGGGAGCTTGTAGTTTCCACAGTCGTTATCTTGGATGATGAGCTTGATGTTAGAGATGATGGGAATGGCGGGAGTGGTGGGTGTCTTTGTCGCAGAAGTGGATGCGAGAGTGGCAGGGTCGATGTATGGTGTGGATGGGCCCTCATCAGTTTTTGGTACTTGGCGGATTTTGTAATACTTTTCTTCAAGATTTTTGCAATAGGAGAATGGTTCAGCATCTCCATGGATGGTAACTTCTTGTCCATTATGTGTAAATTTCACACATTGGTGGAAAGTTGATACTACTGCTTTCATCGCATGGATCCATGGGCATCCTAGGAGGATGTTATATGGAAATTCGAGGTCTAAGACCTGACAAGTGGTTTCCATGATGGCGGGCCCTACTTGAATAAGGAGTTTGATCGTGCCTTGAGACAATCTTTCTTGATCGTCATATGCTCTTATTGTGATACCCTTTCCTTTGTCGATGGAATCCTCTGATATTTTCAATTGCTTGATAAGACTTAGGGAACATATGTTCAAGCCTATACCTCCATCCACCAAGACCCTTTTGATTTTGCTCTTGTGTATTATGGCTTCCAAGTGAAATGCATGGTTGTGTGATGGTTGAGCGAGGAAATCCTGGTCGGAGAATGTAAGAAGATTAGGTGTAATAATATTTCTGACCATAGCTTGGAATTGCTCCGCATCAAGATCTGTGGGGATAGTGGATGAGGCCAACAATTCTTCAAGGATTTTCCTATGGGAAGATGAGATTTTTAGCAACTCCATGATGGAGATTTGCGCTGGTGTTCTCTGGAGTTGATCTAGGACATTATAGCCATTAGGAATGGATCTAGATGTAGGGACTATGTTTGGCTAGGATGATCCTACGATGGTTACTTTGTCGCCTCTTGTGGTGACTCCACAATCTTTGGCATAGGCATCGTTGATGGTGATGACCATGCAGTTTTCATCTAGGGAGGCGACGACTATTTCATACACATGATTTACATTTGAGTGGGTGCCTTTCCCTTTATCTTTGTTATTTTTATTTCCTTTGTTGCCATGATTAGGCATCAGATTCATGTATATCTTAAGATCCTGGTTTCTTGTAGGTTGTTCCACGTTTATGATTCTTTTATTGATGAGATCTTGAATGATGTTTTTTAATCTCATGCAACTATTCGTAGTATGGCCTTTGATTTTATGGAACTCAAAGAGTTGATTCTCGTTATACCAAGGAGGTTTCACATTCGGTTCTTGGTAATTCTCAAATGTGGGAAGCTTGATGAGTTTTTCGTCTATTAGTTTTTTCATTATGTCTTCAAGTGGTTCCCCCAAAGTGGTGTATTTTCACTTGGGATAACTCTTGCGTTGGGGTGGTCCTCTTTGGTCATTGAGATTATTGATTGTTGGATTGTTGTTTGGTTGGCGTGTTGTGTGATGAGTGTTTTGGTGTTGGATTTGAATTTGTGGTGTGGGTGTGTTTTGGCGAGGAGCACTAATGACTACCTTAGCATAGACAACACCATCATTAGTAATGTTTCTGTTCCTTGCCCACGTGCAAGGTTTATCATTGTAATTGGATGGTGGGTAGTTTTTTTGTTGTTTGAGGTATGATGTTGATTCTGCGGGCTGAGTCATAAGGGCTCTTTCGATGCTGAGCGCCTTGGGGATCAACTGATCATATGTGGTGATGCCCTGAACCTTGAGATGAAATGCCAAGCGGCCTTCAAGGTTGGCTATGATGGTACAAACTTGTTGTTCTTTTGACATGGTCCACTTGCTCCGATTGGCCTTGGATCACCATCATTGTAAGAATGAAGTGAATGATTCACCCTTACCTTGTTTCAGAGTTGAGAGTTCTTCTAGACTAACATCCATTGCAATGTTGCATGCGTAATTTTTAATGAATGCGTCCATAATTTCTTGGAATGTTCTAATGCTTGAAGGTAAGTGAGAGAACCATTCCATAGCGTGGCCTTCCAAGCTCCTAGGAAATAGTTGTATCAGATAAGTATCGTCGTATGCGACTTCCATGCAATGTACCTGGAATTCCCTGGTGTGATCTTCAGGGTTTCCCATCCCTCGATATTTGTCAAATTTGGGGATCTCAAATCCCTTGGGGAACGGTTTCATTACTAGGCTCCTATCAAATGGATACAGACACAAGTTGGTTGGTGTCTTGGTTGTTCACCCTAATTGAAGATCGAGCACTTGTTGCGAGAGAAACCTGATTTGTGTCGTTACGTCATTTTGCGGATCAGGGGGTGGGATGAAAGTGTTTTGGGGTGTTTTGATTGTGGGTTGGATGGGTGGGTTCTTTGATGTTTTATTCAATGGTATGTGTATGTTCTGCCGAGCAAGGTAGGCTTCCACCTGTTGTTGTATGAACAACGCTTGTTTTTGATCTTGCTATTGTTGCGCTAAGATTTGTGCTTGTTGCGCTTGTTGCTATTCCAACAACGCTTGTTGTTGTGCTTACTGTTGTTCCAACAACACCTGTTGTTGGGCTACCAATTCGACTACTTCTTGCTGCTCCTGATACTGCTTTATTGCTTGCTGATATGCTTGCAATTGCGCTGCTTGTCTTTGTGCAAGAAGTTGTGCTTGTGCTTGTGCCTGTTGTGCTTGATATTGAGCATTTTCCTAAGCTTGAGCTTGTGCTTGGGCTTGGACTTGTGCCACTTGTTGTTGTAATAGAGCTTGTGCTTGAGCAACCTTTTGTGCTTGCAATGCTTGTTGTTGTTGTTGTTGCAATAAAGCTTGGGCTTGTGCGGCCTGTTGCGCTTGTAATGCGGCTTGTGCTGCTTGGGTAGCTTGAGCGGCTAGTTGTGCAACTTTTTGTTTTTGCACTTGTTGGAATCCCCTTTGGAAGGCAGCTTGCAATGCCATGTTGTATTGATTTGATGTGGTGGAAGTTGGTGGTGGTGGTGGATTCAGAATGGTGTTTGTGGAGAGCGATGATGTCGTGTTAGTGTTTTGAGTGATGGATGGTGGTGTTGATGTGATGGTTGGTCCTTGAGAGACCACGCTTTGCAATGCTAGGGTGTTTTTGATGATGTTGTAATTGCTTGTGAATTTTTTGTTTGTTGTTGCGATGTTGGCGACAAATTTTGAGTGTTTGGCATAATGCTTTGATTGATATTTGGGATGTTGGTTTGGTTGATAGTTGGTAGAGGGGGAAGCCCTAATCCAAGGAGTGGTGTGGATGATGATGGAAATGGTGGAAGAGGTGGAAATGTGAGGGGTACAAGTTCTTGTGAGAATGTTGTGGTGTCGAATATGCCCCCTGGTCCGAACATATCTCCCTTTTCTTGTGAATTTGTGAGGAGAGGATTTTGAGGTGTTGTGTGAAAAAATGATGATGATGGATCATGATGAAAAGTAAGAGGAATATGTTTTGTTCCAATGTGGTACTTGCATCCAAGTTTTTATTATTAACAAGGGGGTGTGCTTGAATAGCATTGAGAAATGCATTTCCCTTATTAACGTTGGGTTGGGTTGGAGCAAACGATGTCGTGATCTGCGGAATGTTTTGCATGATGCTTTGGGATGGGGGTGTAGATGAGATGGGAATGGTGGATGAGATTGGAGGGAATGATGTCTCCACTATGGTACTCACATCGAAATATGAAGGTAACTTGGTCCCTTGTTTTGCTAGCTCAAGCATGTATAATGAAGGGTTAAGCCTCATCATGATGTTGATGATTTTATGGTTCTCCAGATTTTGGAGCATTTCAGTTATTTCTTCGTGAGACATTCCAAATGTAAGATCCTCTCCTTGGTTTTACTCTTGCAGATTTTGTGATGATGAGATGGTCAAAGGATTGCTTGATTCGACAGGATTCATTTCAATGTTTGTTTGGCTTGATTTTATGGTGTATTGAGATCTAGTTTGAACCATAAAACAAGGATCAATTTAGGATTTGATCTTTACTTTATGCCCAAAGTAGAAATTTTTTAGGATACCTTGAGGATCAAAAGGTGATATGATGATGATGTAAGGGATGGATGATGCAGATGTTTTTGTCTTTTGATAAATCTTGAAGGAGATACTAGGCTTTTAGGACTTTCGGATATGTTTCATATTTTTTTATTTTGATTTGATTTTGGATTTGAGATTGTCTTTGATTTTGATTTTGATTGCTTTTGATTTTGAACAAAAAGACCCTAAGATGTTGGATGATGATCTAAGGGATAGATTTGTTCAAAGGATGATGATTTGAATATGTGTGGGGAGAAGGATGCATCTACCCACACCTATTCAAACAAGATGATAGTTTAGCCAAGTATACGAAGAAGGATGCATCTACGTATACCCAGCTAAACAAGATGATCTTGATAACTTTGAGTAAGAATATGCAAAAGGATGTATCTACACATACCTAGCCAAAGGTGATTTTGATAAATTTTTTAAGGATTTAGTCTCAATGATTTTGATGATTTTGATTTGCCAAAGAGCCTAACATTTAGGATGATTTCAAGATTTTCCGAAAGGTGATAGTGAGATGATTTTTGTTTTGATGGATGAAAATATTTTGATTTTCTTTGATCCTAAGATGAACCTATAAAAGAGACTTTGTTTGCCTAGACCTAGGTATTGAAGATCATACAATGCTTCTATAGAACTTTGTAACCAAGAAATTATTTCATTTGAACATACATTTTTGAATTTTGAACCAATGATCTTTTGCTTTGGGATTTGGATTTTTTGAGAATCGTGAGTCTTCAGCACACATGAAAGTTCATTTTTCTTAGCTTTGCTTAATGGTTTTATTTTACCAAAAACACTTTCTTTGATTAAGTTTTCAAACTAAGATGTCCAATGTCTTAATTTCTTCAAACCCCACAAGATATGTCATGTGGAAATTCGATGAACTTAAGGCAAGGGTTTTCCTATTTTTTACTTAAGTAGACAAATCAAGATGTAATCCAATGTTTAGAAACCTCTTAGGATGTGAATCCCAAGGGAAAGCAATAACATATGGATTGAGTCAATTGTATTTGTCTCCAAAAGGGTTTGAAATTTGGATGATGATGTTAAGTGTTTGTTTTCAAGATGTTTTTGATTAAGCAATTCATTTTGTAACCCAAGAATAAGTATAATCCTATGGATGTGTAAGACAATATTTGTTGGATTCCCACTTGGACAAGTCCAGCTATGCTTATCTTTAGTGAATGGTTAGATTCTTGACCCCACTGGCTCCCCTCCATGACACTCACTTATACGGGCCAGCCAAGCATCAACACCCATGAAACTCCCATGGAATGTTTTCCATTTCTCCTAAAAGACTGTAAAAGTGTGGGGTGGCTTCAAAACGACCGTTCTTGCACCAACAAATAGATTAAAGTATTTTAGAAAAATCTAGCACATGGGTTTTAGTAAGGACTTTCCGTTCGTGGAGATTGACCCATACGGCAAGAGTCCCCTTTCAAATCCATCTTGTCGGAATCAACCGCGTGATATTGGCGTTTACTCGAATACCCACATTTATATACCGGTTGGAAATACTCTTGGCTTTAGAGTGTTACCGGTTGAGTCATTCCCTTGGGTGAGTACTTTTTCCCCAAGGTAGGCTCTCTAGGATAAACAAAATTGAATAAAGAACTATATTCGTAACTCGATCAATCCTTGTTGGCAACAAAGAGAGAGAATATACGTAATAATTCCCCCAGTCACACTTGCACAAGATTTTGTTCAATTTTAAAACCCAAATTGAAGTGTGGAGGTGATTGCTTTGTCTCAACCTAAAATCATGAAAAAGGCCTTTTCATTCTCAAGATCACTATAAAGCGCGAGAGAAGTGCATACATCCCTTTCCAATGAATTTAGTTTAAGTAAGCGCTCATGAAAAAAAGTTGCACTTGTTCTTTTTAAATCCACAAAGAAAAATGTGAGTTCTTTTTAAGCACCAAAAGACAAATGATAGACATTTTGTTCAATTTTTATCCAAAGAAACAAAATCTACTATATTGTGATCCTAATGTCCATTTTAGCCTTTTGCAAGAAATGGAAAGATTCTTTTTAAACCCAAATGAAATTAGTGTCCTAAGGAAGCAGTGATAACAATTTCTTAAAAAGTGTTAAGAAAACACTAAAGTGTTCAAAAACACTTCGATTTGATGAAACATCCTCTTCATGCTTCTCCTTTCTTCATTTTCAATTTCCAATCTACAAGGGAGAAAACCAATCAGATTCTAGAAAATATAGAGATTAAAAAGTAGAAAACAGAAGACAAATTGATCATTAATCAAAAAGCACGTGCTAAAATTTATTTTCCACTTTTTACTCCCTACCAGTGGCACAACCTGTGACTACATCAGAGTTTGATTTCTTAGCGGTGCCCTCACAGCGCCGCTTACCAGTCAGCATTGCTCTGTGTCGAGACAGTGAGCTCAACTATGTCTCAGTTTTTGCCCAGTGTCATAGTTTGGTTTTTTTTTTTAAAGTTCCTACGAGTCAACCAATCAAGCGACGAAGTTTATAATTCAATTTTTTTGGCAGGACGAGTCCAGCGTCGCACTTTGAGTTTCCCGTGGTTCTATATAGCTACGCTGAAGAGACAACGGTGCCAAAACAGTGACCCTGAGCTCCCAGTGTTGGAATTTTTTTGTGTATAAACAAAAACTTGGAAATTTGTGAGAAGAGTGATAAAGAATGATATCCAACCCTCCTTCTAGCGCCAAATGTGCGAACCCCAATCCTAGTACCTGCAAAATAACAAGAATAAACAAGTTAAACAATAGATTGCAAGCTAAAACAAGGATTCCCCATGAAATCCATTTGCAAACTTCAAATTAGGAAAGAAAACAAGGAAGAACACAATAAAACAAGAAAATATAGATTCAATCCTAATTAGAAAAGAAAACACATGATCTCATGGGGGAATTGGTGCCAATTTGATATGAAAATTGGCCCTTTCCCAATTCCTAAGATGCAAGTTTGATATGTTGATGATGATTGATCCACTTTGATGGTGAAAGATGAGAGCTCCAAGCCAAAATCTGCAAAAACCTAGCTAAGAACTCAATGGTGATGGATGAAAATGGCTAAATATTTTTGCATAATAACTTTGCATAATTTGTGGATGATCAAATGAGGATATGAGCTCTTTATTTATAGAATGCCAAAATGGATGAATGTCCAAATTTGAGCAATGTGGGACTAACATTCATCCAATAGAATGATTCCACTTTTCAATCTATGAATGGATGGAGGATGTGCAAGATTTGAGAATTGTGCCAATAAATGCATATTTTTGAATTTCAAATTTGTTGAAATGACTTGCAAGAGGGAAGGGAAATTGCAATAAATTCCACTTGGCTCAAGACAAAGGACATGTAAGATGAAGTTATTGCCTTGTTGGATGTACATGTTGACATGGAATTTTTGAATTCAAATTTGGAGAATATTCCAAAAGATGCCTTGTGAGGCAAATAGAGATTTAATAAATGAATTAAATCTATTTTCATGTGCAACTTGCAAAATCTAGAGGATGGGACATGATAAGACATTAAATTAATCAAGAGTTAATTAATTTAATAGGAGATTTAGATGATGTGACCTATTTGACTCAAATTTATGGATTTATTTAAATCAAATAAGAGAGGAATATTGATGAATTTAATCAGATAAGGAGATTTGATTAAATAGCTAGATCGAGGGATGATTCAAGATGAAACGATGTTAGTAGTCAGGATCAGATGCACAATGTCAATCGGTATATTTTACGTGTCTACAAGCTCCATTTTCAATAGGCTAGAAGAAAACAAGGTTAGGCTCAATAAATAAAAATGTGTCTTTAGGGTACAATGAAGCAAGCTCCTAGGGTACATTGTATCTATGAGGGGAATCAAGATAGACCCCACAAAATTCAAAGAAATTCTCAAGATGGAGGCACCAAGAATATTGAAGCAGTTAAGGGGTTTGCAGGAAAGACTCCAATCCATTCGCTGATTTATAGCACAATTAGTAGATAACGCTATCATGTACTCTCATCTACTCCACAAGGGGGTAGCATACAAATGGGACAAGAAATGTGACCAGGCGTTAAAAAAAACAAGGAGTACTTACTGACACCACTAGTCCTTATGCCACCGATTCCAAACAAGTCATTGATCCTATATATATCGGAAACAATAATAGCTCTTGGTGGTCTCTTAGCTCAACATGATGAAAATGGGAAGGAGAGAGCTATTTACTATATTAGTAGAACCATGGTAGGACATGAGCTGAATCATACATCCATTGAGAAGGCTTGCTTAGCAGTGGTGTTCGTAGCACAAAAGTTTAGACATTATATGTTGGCACACTAGATAAAACTCATTGCCAAGTCAGACCCTCTCAAGTATTTAATTTCCAAAGCAATGATCACAGGGAAAACAACTAAATGGGTCATGATCCTAACAGAATATGACATTGAGTATGTAGAGTGGAAGGCCATTAAAGGACAAGTAATTGCAGAACAACTAGCAAAGGCACCGATATATTCAGAGAATCCACTTGTATCAAAGTTTCATGATGATTATGTCTTTAAAATAAGCATAGCAGATCACTGGAAAGTATATTTTGATGGATCTTACACACATGGGTCAGGAGCTGGAGTCTTCTTCATTACACCATAAGGAGATTGCATACCCAATTCATATAAGTTGTCTTTTCCTTGCATAGACAATATTTAGAGTATGAGGCTCTTGTCATAGGACTTAGAATAGCAGTACAATGGCATATCATGGAACTCAAGGTCTATGGAGACTCACAGCTAATCATCAACCAGGTCAATGATGAATGCCAAACGAAGGATGAAAAATTGACCCCATACAAGAAATTAGTGGAAAGCCTCAAATAATTCTTCATTGACATCACGTTTGAGCAAATACCAAGGGAAAAAAACAAAGCAACAGATGCTATAGCAACAATTAGATTGCTATTGGATATCCCACACAATGTCCCTAAGAAAGAATTCCTTGTAGAGAAAATTCTCATACCAGCTTTCAAGGTACTAGAATCTGAATTTGTGTGTGAAATCATTGGTCCCGTGACCCTTGGTATAATGACATATATACCTACTTGAGAATAGGAGTCCTCCTCGCTAATATCACCCTGAACCTTAAAAGAACATTTGTCAAGAAGTCATCCCATTTTGTCATCTTAGGTGACACCCTGTACTAAAGGAGTATTGAAGGATCCCTTTTATGATATCTAAATGTTCAAGAAGCTTTTACTACTTTAATTGAGGTACACAATAGCATTTGTGGTTCACATTTGAGTGGTATGACCTTGGCCAAGAAACTGCTGAGAACTAGGTACTACTGGCCTACAATGGAGAGGGAAGCTCAGGACTATGTCTAAAGGTGTCTGCAATTTCAACAACATGGGAATCTCATCCATGCACCAACTCAGGAGCTCCACCCAATCATTACACCTTGGCCCTTTTCGCAATGGGGGCTTGATCTTATTGGTAAAATCACTCCCACCTCATCTAGTGGACATAAGTTCATTATCACCGCCACATAGTACTTCATGAAGTGGGTAGAGGCCATTCCCATGACCTATATTATAGGAAAGAAAATTTCCAAGTTCATCCTGAACTACCCAATTTTCCACTATGGTGTCCCTCAAGCCATTATCTTAGATAATGAGACACCTTTCAAAAATTAGGATGTTCAAGACCTATGCCAAAAGTTCAATATCCAACATTGCTTTTCCACCCCATATTACCCCCAAGGTAATGGTCAAGCTAAGGCTATGAATAAAACATCTTGAAAATCCTAAAGAAAATAGTCAATGAAGTTGGTCATGACTGGAACCTACAACTAAATCCTGCCTTATGGGCTTACCAAACAAGTATCTATACACCTATAAGTGCAACACCTTTCTCCCTAGTCTACGGATTAAAAGCCATCCTTCCTATTGAGATCGAGCTCCCATCCTTAAGAATATCATTGTAGAGTCTCATCACTGATGAAGAATATCAGGTGTCATAGTTGAATGAGCTGGAACTACTAGATGAGCAGTGCATGGATGCCTTAAACCATTTTCAAGTCTACTAGAACCATCTCAAGTGAAGCTACAATAAGATGATCAAGGGCCAGACCTTTCAAGTCAAAGAGCTTGTATTGAAGGAGAATCAGAAGAATGTACCAAATCTAGATAGCAAGGGAAAATTTGAACCTAACTGGTTGGGGCCCTTCATCATCAGGGCAAGTTATAAATTAGGAGCATATTAGCTATCAACACTAGAAGGTGAACCTCTATAGGAGTCCATCAATAGCTCCCATCTCAACAAAATTTAGTGCCAAACTTGCAAGGTATAAATCCAAAAATTAAAAAAAATCAAAAAATATAAAAATCCAAAAAAAATTAGAAAAAGGATTGAAAACAGTAAAGAAAAAAAAATTGTCCTCTAGTGAAAACCACTTCAGTGGTGCTTTGGGAAAGTACCTTGGTGAGAACCTAGCAAATAGGCGCCTGTGTAAATAAGAACTCTCCATCCACCATGATCTCTGCGGCTTTTTTTGTATCATTCATCCATCACATTTCATTGATCCTTCTGTCACCCCTCCGCGTCGCATCATAGCTTGATCCTATGTTTTATCATGACTCTTCCTAGAACTACTTGGCACATTCCTAAGGTCAGTTTGTCCTACTTATATTGGAGTATTCTATGCATCACGCTAGGGGAATGTTCTTATACCTACATTGGATCAGAGACGTGTATATTCTTGCAATCTTCCTTAAAATCAGAAAATCCAAAAACATTTAGAAAATCAAAAAATAAAAAAACATTCAGAAAATCAAAAAATCCAAAAACATTCAGAAAATCAGAAAAACCCCAAAAACATTCAAAAATTAGAAAAAGTCAAAAAATAGAGTCATCTTGTCAAACTATGGGTCTCTGAGCTCTGAATGTAGGAAAGGCCATCATTGATGTGCCTCTGATACACCCTAGGTTAGTCCTTTAGGAGTTTGTCATAATAAACTGGTAGTCCATTTGTTCATTTCTTATCAATAAACGAGTCTATGTCAGTCGAACTATGGGTTTTTGAGCTTTGAACATAGGCAAGGCCATCATCGATGTGCCCCTAAGACACCCTAGGTTAGTCCTTTAGGAGTCTATCATAATAAACTGGTATTCCATTTGTTCATATCTCATCAATAAATGATTCTGTGTCAGTTGAACTACGTGGTCTCTACGTGTATAACGTAGGCAAGGCTAATCTTTGATCAGCCCCCGAGGCTCCTAGGATAGGTCTTTAGGTTAGGTTCTTGATCAAAATATCAGAAAACACCAAAACATTGGAAATTTTGAAAACCAAAAAAATTGTAAAACATCTCAAAAATACCAAAAAATAGCCTCATAACATCTCAAAACATCAAAAACATCCAAATATTTGAAGAAATCCATCCACCCCGCTTCATGATCACCTGAAATAAACATCCACTCATAATAAATTATCTACTCAAGCATCAAGGTGTCAAGTCTAGGTCAGTAGGTAAACAAGTTGGTAACCCCTTGGTACTAATAGCCCATCATCTAGTTTGTCCCAAATCATCTAATAACATCATGTCATAGGATGCATCCTTCCTACAATGGACATCAACATTAGGCATCACCATAGTTTAGTCTTGGCTAGAGGTATGAAGAACATTGGCTTGTTTCTTTACTTGATCTTTGTCTTGTTGATTTATCCTATTGCACTCATTCCAATGACCTCTCGATGATGTCTAATCAAAACAATTTAGAGAGAAAGGAATGGGCATTGATCATTATCTTTTGTCTATTGTGCTTTTTGGTTATTCATGTAATATAACTTTGGTCATGTGTGTTTTAGGCATCTTGTTGACCACATAGGAAGGCTTTCCTTTCTATGTTTTGGTCTGAGATGTTTAAAATATCTGAACTGCATTCTAAATAAGGTTTTGTATGCCAGGTGTGAACAAGGATAATCCTATCTAATTTTCAAGTCAAAGTCCATCGCACTAAGTACAACGTAATCCTAGTTCTTTATACCTTGATGCATCGTGCCTATGTGTGTTATCAAACATAAGGTAAGTAAGCTCTTTTAAAATCCCAATCTCTAATAAGTGAAACATCATCAATCTCTCTAATAAAGTCTCGACAGATCATGGACTTGTTGGATCCTCTTGTCATCTTCTCATTTCTTCTTTCTTCTCTTTGCACTAACATGGTATCATGATAGTCAACCAAACATCACCAATGCATCCATCCTGCATCCACAAACCGTCAGTATACTACATATCACATATTATGGGAAACACCAATCATTTCACATGCATTGCATTTCCATCATTGCATCATAATATAGATTGGTTATTCTAAGCATCTCATAAACCATACATTTGCATCCATTGCATAATCATACAGGCATTTTCATAACATCCATACATGCATCATCATATTACACATAGAAAAAATACTGAAAAAGAAAAAGAGCATATCATAGCATTCCATACATCTCATAATCATAACGTATCACATCATCCATTTTTCATTACCATTTGAGGTATAATATAGATCTATTAGTCTAAGCATATTAGAATTAGTTGCATACCATAAACATTTGCATCCATACATCCATATTGCAAACATCATCACCATAAAAGTGGATAGAAATAATACAGAAAAAGAGCATATCATAACATCCATGAACATCTACATAATCATACATCATATCACATCATATAGAATCACATTGCATATACATAAAACATCAAATGCATCCATCCATAAAGCATAAATAAAGTGAACACATCGCATTATAAATCAATCATATTCGTATCATATATATCAAAAAATCATCACTATTATGATACTAATCTGACTCAAGTGTATGTACATCAATCAAGGTACAATGCCCATAGGGCTATGAAAAATGGAGCCTATGAGTCTATCTCAAAAGGAATCAATCGCTGATAAAAAAAACTGTATGTAGCTAGCCTTGATGGCTGCTCCCCTCACCTGGATGCCTCTCTGGCTGATCATTTGGCTACCAAAACCCTGTCTGATGGGAATAATCTGGCACCCGAATAGCTGTAGGCACGACTTGACAATAATGAAATCCATACTACTCGGCCTCCCGAACAACATCATGGTACATTGTGCTGGCATAGTCCTCCCCTGGGATGTGGCAGCCATGCTCTCTAGCTGTTGTTTGCAGCTAATCTCCTAAGCTAACTAAAGCTCTCTGGCCTATCTCTGCTGACACTCATGGTCTCTCTCAGTAGTAAGGGCCTGGACCTACTACCTGGCCTAATATCTCTCCGTCGTAATAGCCTATAGCTACACCTATAATCATTGTACATGTCCTTGTAACTACTATATCTAGCCATCCCATGGATCTGGCTACTATGGCTACTACTTTGGTTGGTATGGAGGCTTCCCATCTTTGGGTAGTGCTCCAAGATCCTATCCACCTTGTCCTTCCTGTGCTCTCCAAGAACTCCTCTCTTGAGGTCTCTCCTATGGAAGTGCCACTCTTGGATTTGTTAGCTGACGTAGAGGTCTGAACCACTCATCATAGGCACGAGTCATTCCTGGATTTGGTAGTCCCTGAGCATAGGCCCATGGCTTAGCAACCAATTTTCAAAAGCAATCAACTACATCAAACGCTAGAATCATCCATGCCCATGAAGTCTCTTGGGATGATTAGGCACAGATGGCAGTATACTGATCATCCGGTCGATCCTGAACCTCCCCAAACTGTCGAGCCACCCTGTCTAGGAGATAGGTCTCTATAATTGTATGCTCCCTCCCTTGCATTAGTCGGGTCTTTCAAGCATAAAATATTTGTTGTATGTCATCGTACTATGCAGGAATCTATAACCATGGGCACTAGCAAAATACTATCATATCATCTAAAACTCGATGTCAACAAGGTAGACTCAACTGTCTTATATGTCTAAAAGTGATCCCACTCTTGTATCTCCAAATCACTAGATCATTGGGCTTTGTATCAACCAAAGTAACAATCGGCCGGAGCATGGCAATATGCTCCTAGGCCCAGATATGCAACAGTGTCACTCTGGTACCAATCGCTTGACTATCACAAAATGAAAAATCATGTAAATTATGGTACAACAAGGCCAAAATAATTGGTCCCCAGGAAAACAAGGTCCTCCGATAAAGCATCCTCTCCCAAGCCAAGCCCCATCTCAGACTGAAGTATCTTCCTCATCAATCTGGAGCTACTAACCCGCATATAATAGCATCAACAATTAGCCTAAAAGTTCGCACCCAACCTCTATAATACTCCAAGTCAATCTAGCCCTCACCAAGTGCAAGCTCCTCTACCTCCATGACCTCAAAACACGCATCACTGCCAGCATCTATGTCATAGATCACATGATCACTGTGTATTGGCAACCGTAGGATCTTTCATACATCCTCTAAGGTCACAATCGCCTTTCCAGTTAGAAGGTGAAAAGACAAGGTCTCGTTGTGCCACCTCTCGCACAATGCAGTCATCATCCCTAGGTGGGTCCGAACAACGGGCGCATAGGTGATGTACAAAAGATCAAACTCCCCCAGATGCTCTTGTCGTAACTCTGGTAAATCACTGAATCTATGCAAGACTAAGGGTCGATGCTTGCATGAATGCATAGGATAGATCACCTCCTACACCCATAAAGCCACGACATCAAAATTTGTAAAAAGATCTAATCCCAGTTAGAGTTTTTGACCCCAAAACCACGAATTTGCCGCAGTTTGCAAAAGCATTGCCATTTGTAAAACTCCAAACAACGATGCTGGACTCTTTGAAAATGCTAAATCAACCTCAGCGTTGCCATTCACACATGTGTTGCCCTTAGACTAGCAAACCCTAATCTCAAATTGAGCTGTCGCTTTTCACAAAAGCATCACTATTTGGAAGTTTGAACCCTAATCCCAAATCATGAACTACATCACGATTTACACTAGTGGTGTTATTTGAGCTTCAACGTTGTCGATTTTGCACTTGGTGCGTCACTATATAGCGACCTGGGGACTTTGACTCTTTAAAGCATAGTAAATGCACTAAAAAATTAAATTTCAAAGTTGGGTTTGGGTGACATACCGGTGGTCCTGTACTTGGAAGTCTCTGGTGCATGCAGACTCACTCAGAAATGTGTCAGGGAAGCACTCATTGTGCCATTCTGTAGAAGGGTTAGAGCTCGAAAGGCTAAAACTTTCAAAGTGTAAATGCAGAAATGAATGGAAAGTGACCACTCCAAGCCTATTTAAGCATGAAAAATAGGGTTTTTGCCCCAATTTAGCCGTCAAACTAGGATTTTGTACCCCTAGCACCTTTTTTTCCCAACTGAAACTCATTTCACATCCTTTTTTCACATTTTGGAATATTTCTAGCATCCTAGAACCTTTCTAGATTCATTAGGTAGATGCTTGTCTTTTTCGAGAAATCACCCAAAAATCCAATTTTTTGTCCGATCTCTCGAGGGGACAGTATACCAGAGTAATTCTTCTCACTGGGGTAGCAATGGGGCATCTGATAAAATGATTTTTTTTTTGAATTTTGATCTCAACAAGTTTATTATTTAAACCAATGCAGTAGGTACATTGCTTCAAAGAGGGGAAAAATGTAGACACTCAGAATATCCTAATTGATATCATGCTCTCGATTTTGATTGACTAACACCAATTCTTCCTTAATCATTTCTACACTAATCAATTAATTTAATTCCTCTTAAAATTTGATAATAAAATTTATTAGATTATTTCATCATATTCTTCCTTTAATTAAATAAATCAACTTTATTTAATTAAATCCTAATGTTCATTTAATTGAATAAATCAAATTTATTTAATTAAATTACTAATCTTCCAATATCCTCTCATTTGATTTAAATAAATTCAAGCATTTAAATTAAATGTCACAATCAACTAATTTCATGTAAGTTAATTAATCCAAAATTAATTAGCTCCTAACACTAATCCTCCATTCCTCTAGCTTTTGCAAGTTGCACGTGTAAATCAATTTATTTGATTTACTAAATTTTACCCTATTTTCATTCAAATATGGCATATTCTTGGAATATTCCACTTATTTGAATTTTGCCTCCCAAAGGACTTTTGTCCTCCAACTTGGCATTAAAATCTCTTACATGTCCTCTCCTTGAGCCAACTTGGCATTAATTCCTCTTACACCTCCTCTTACACAAGCCGCCTCTCCAAATTCAAATTTCACCTACATGCATTTAGCATGCACATTGTTCAAAATGTGTTCCACTCTCCTTCATTAGCATGTTGACAAGTGGCACAATGCCATTGGTCCCTTCTTTAATCCCACATTCATCCTATTCTTCATTCTTCAAACCTTCTTCATTATAAATAGAGGCCTTCTCTATTGATTTGGGATCCAAAAGTTCATCCACAATCATCTAGATTTTGATGCAAGTTTATTATCCACAATTTCATCCATATTTTCATCCAAGTTAGCATAGAATTTATCACCCATAGCTAGGTTATTGGCATTTTGCATCAAGAATCACACATCTATCATCAAGCTTATCGAGGAATTGGGAAAGGGCTTCTTTCCACATCAAAGAAGCACCAATTCCCCTATGGGATGCTGGTTTGAGCATTAGAATACGATTTCATTAGTAGATTATTTGATATTTTTCTTTGTTTTCATGTTCTTGTGTTTGAATGAATTTCATAGGGAATGATTGTTTACACTTGTTTATGTACTAATGTTTAACTGTTTGTTCATGTTTGAGCAGGTCTAGGAAAAACATTCACAATTAGAAATTGTTTGGTTCATGCCAAATTGCTGCTCTGAAGTAGAGGTTTCATTTTGAGCTACCAAAATTTGCACAAACTCGCATTTTGACAAGCATTTTGATTATGAGATTGCTCACAAGGGTAACACCACTCTTGCTCTTGTGCTATATTATTTTGCACTAGGACCAAAGCCTTAGAATTTTTGGTAGCAGGTGTATGCATGTTGTTCATGGGCTTAGTATGATTCCATTGATTTTTCCCCTGATAAGGTGGCCTATTTTGTTGATAACCCTAATTTTGAGGCTGATAAAGCCTATTTTTTTGAGCTTGTGACTCTTCATTAACACCAATTCATTGTTCATACTTCAAAGCAAAGAAATGCAATCTTTTGGAAAAGAAACATAAGTAGAAGGTTGGCTTGTGGGAACCACTAGAATAGGAGCCACTGTTGTCTGTGAAGGAAGCTCTATAAATAGAGGCATTGGTGGCCTAGGAGCTATCTTCCCAGCCTAAATTAAACAATTTTTTTCCCTCATGGAAACATCATATGCGTCTGGTAAGGTAGAACCACCCATTGATTGAATCATACAACTATATCACTGTTAAGAGCTCTTAAGAAATATAAGAAAGCATATTGGGAGGAATGCTTGACCAAAATAGGAATTCTATCCCAATTCTTTTGAAATCTATAGTTGAAATCACTCATGAATTCATGAGATGCTCTTTTAATTATGGTTAGCTATTCTACTAGGGATATATGGTCACTCTTATCTTCAATTTTTTTGCATAATTTCTCCCCTAATTCATCCCAATTTTGAATGGAGTTGGGTGGTAGTCGTCTATACCATTGTAGTGCTTTTTCCCTTAAGTGAAGTGGCAAGTAATCTAACAACCACATTTTCTTCTGTTACATCATGTACAAAGCATATATTTTCCACATCTATGATGTGTTCTGCTGGGGTTGTAGACGTTTCACTAGTAAAATGGGGAATACTTTTGAGGGAATTGAATTGTATATCATCCTTTTGGGCTAAAATTAAGGGGTTTCCACTAGTAAAAGACATAAAGGGCTGATTTCTAGGAACAACCATATGGAATAAATTTTTGTTTGTATGGGTAGTAGTTGTTCTAGTTTAAAATAATCTACCCACAGGTGGTGTAGATAGGGCTCTACGAGAAGGAATTATGCTCCTAATTCTTCTTATGGGTGACAAAGATTGTCTATTTATTCTTCTAGAAGTGGACAAAGAGAGCTGAATGTATTGGAAATTACCTCTAGAAGATGCTCTTGTTTGAATTCTTGGCATGAATGTATAGGTCTAATCTTGGACCGAGAGTTCTAGGTAGTAGTTAGGTCACCAATTTGTATATAGAGTCCCCTCTTGACAACAGAGTTTCCAGGAACTTGTTTGAGAGCCTCCTTAAGGCTGGAATATTGAGAACAACACCACTCAATAAAATAAAATGAAATTTCTTGCTTGTCCCATCGAGCTTGCCAAGAACTGTTGTCACATAAAATTGCACCCTACTGAATAAGAGTTTAGTGTTCTAATGACACAATGGAAACAATATCAAGGTTGTGGGACCTTGCATAAATGAGATTGAATCTTCAGAGAAGGCCAACTTCCTCTTCTAAACTAAGTGTGATTGTGTTGGTCTAACCCAACACAATGAAAACCCTATCACTACCCTAATCTAACAAATCATAGGGGAAAAGAGATCGAAGGAGAACATGAAATGAAAGGAAGGTGATGCACCAAGATTAGAAATGTGTTTCTTCTTGATTCTAAATAGCATAATTCATCAAAAAAATAGCTAAAACATACATTCAAACATGAAGGTAAATAGATTTTACACAAACATGTAAGAAATAACAATGATAATAGTTGAGCTTTATTGATATAAAAAGCTTAGAAGCAATATTTACAATGGCATAATGCAAGAATGCATTGTCTACAATAGAAAAACCCTAGAGAAGCCAAAGGAAGAACCCTGAAAATGAATACAAGTGTTGCCTTTATAGTTCAGGCATAACTAGGATGAACAATAACTAATCCTAACCCAAATAGGGTTACCAATCAAGGAGATTGGATCCAAAAATAACTGCTCATGAAATCCATGCTAAGAAGAACCATGGATGTCATACTTGTGAGAAATCATGCCAAAAGGACCTAGAGAAGAACAAACTTGCACACCATCCATCTTGCCATAAGGATCTGCAAGAAGAAGACATGAAGAATCCCCATGAAATTCATGATTTTGGGTATGGAATGGTCAGAGAGGACAAGAAATAGAAATTAATTGGCATGGCATCCATAATTTCACTAGGAGAAGTCACCAAAATACATTAAATTCATCCTCAAAGTCCAAAAGAAAGAGATCTGGTAGCTAGAAGTAGTTGCATATTAATGGAATCACCCAAAAAAGCACGAAAAAATCATCACTAGGACCTCATCGCATTGAGGGGACTAACATCTTGGTCTCATCGATATGCACCCCTCTCTAATGAAGAGCCCCCATGTAATTTTGAAGGGACTACAACCTTTGTCCTGCCAATGTTACACTTTCACTTTGATGTCGTGCTCCTCTAATTTTCCTTTTGGTGCATTACAACATTGAAGACACACCAACATATTGGACAGAGGAACATTAGGGTCTCACCAATATGAATACTTCATTTTGATACCATCAGGAAAAGACCCAATCCCACAAAGACACATGTCATGTCAACACTCGTCATCCACCATCAATCCCTACCAGCATCAACATCCCATCAAGATGTTGAAGGGATGGAAAAATAGCTCTTAATGAAAGCCACTGTCACGTTGATGCATCTCCATTAGAATATTGGAGGGACCAAAAAATAGGTCTCATTGAAATTTCATTCCCTCTTCAATAAGGAGCCTTTGAAGATCGGGCCTCAGGTCGTTGGATGTCGAGCTTGCAACTTACTGTATACTTGGAGGAAGGTGGAGGAAACTACGATGAAGGAAGAAAAGGTCGGGGTCAAAGAGGAGAGTTACCTCTTACTGAGGAAAGGTAAGAGGTAATTGAGAAGACTGAAGGCTGAATTTCAAAATTCTAACACTTAGTCAAATTTTGAAAGGGAAACCATCAGGGAGACAATAAGATTTCGGAGAGACCGAAGAAGAAGTCCCTTTGATATAGCGAAGGAGCCTCAAGCAATGACTGAAGGCCAGAAAAGTAAACTTTTGGATGTTGGGGGAATCCTTACCTCTTACCTCCAAAGATAAGAGGTAAGACATAAGGGCAAAAGGTGAAAGCCGAGGGCCGAAGAAAAACAATGTAAGGAAAAGGAAGGGAAGAGGGAAGAGGGCAGACCGAAAGTCGAAGGAAAAAAGGAGAAGAGTGAGAAATGGAAGGAGGAAGAGATCATGGAGGAGGTAAAGGCTAAGGCCAAAGGGAAAAAACTGAAAAACTTAGAAGAAAAGGGTGAAGGAAGGAAGCGATGGAGAAAGCAAGCAAGGAAGAAGGTAAGTGAGCCCAAAACCCCAAAATTATGAGACTTAGTTAGTTTTAGGGACCCCCAAGGAAAACTTATTCAAGATGGCCCATGGAAGATCACTCAAATTGGATATCAGTGATGGGTCATCTAAGGGTGGCATGAAATGACAACAGGGTCCTAGGAGCTGACAAATGTCTCTTTATTCCATGGTCTTCACAAATATTGTTAAACTCATTGGAGATGAACTCTCCACCTTTGTCAAATCTTAAACATTTTATTTTCATATACATTTCATTCTCAACCATAGCTTTAAATTCCTTAAACTTATCTATAGATTTTGATTTTTCTTTGAGAAAAGTCACCCAAATTATTCTAGAGTAATCATCAATCAACAACATGAAATACTTGTCACTTTGAATTTTTTTTGTTTTTATAGGTCGAAAAAGGTTTGTATGCACCAAATCCAAAGGTCTTATGGTAGAATGTTCTTTGACATTGAACCTTTTTCTTGTTTAATTCCCAACCTAACATTCCTTACAAACTATACTTATTTGTAATATTTAGCACATCTCTCATAGCTTGAGCAAAGATAATTCTAACTAGGCTATCAAAATTGATGTGACCTATTCTTCTATGCCATAGCCAAATTTCATTGATTTGAGTCATAAAGAACATACCATTAGCACCCTTAAGCTGATAAACATTTCCATCTATCCTTCTACAACAACAATAGTTCTAGAGCCTTTCCTGATCTCACAACCACCATCCTAAAATACAAGATTATATCATTTGCTACACATTTCTCCTAGACTTAGAAGATTATGTTGGAGACCCTTAACATAAAGGACATCATCTATGTTATGCTTTCCATCAAAAATGATTGAACCTTTTCCACATATCTTAGTAGATGTATCATATCCAAACTTAACAAGACCACCTTCAAACTTCTCAAGTTTAACAAACTAACTTTTATCACCTATCATGTGATTTGAGCATCCGTTGTCAATAATCTAGTAGTTTTTATCTTCTCTAGCATGAAAAGTGGTCACCATAGTTCCATTATGACCTACTTCTGGAGAAAATTCCTTCATACATCTCTCAGAGCTAACATAATTAGTTCCAACATTTAAAGCCATAAACAAGCATTCATCATTTCCATCATCTGGGTAATCAGATTCATCATCAAATATATTGGAATGTTCTTTAACATGGTAACTTCTCTTCATTGATTTACCCTCTTTCTTCTTAAATCTGTCATTTGAAGCTTTTATTGGACATCTTGAAGCATAATGACCTATCTTTCCATAATTGAAACATTTGAAAGGTAACTTACCTCTATAATTTCCAGTGCCCTTTTTCAATCTCACAAAATTTTCTTCTAACTCATCAAACTCATCTGAATCAGAGTCCCCATTCTTCTCTGCTTTTCCAACTTTTAAAGTAGTCTCTTTTCTTGAATCACTTGGACCAAACTCTCTCAATTCAAAATTAGTTAAAGCACCAAACAACTAATATCTAGAATAATGATCTAAATTATGAGCTTCTTCAATACCATAAACCTTATGACTATAAGATTTAGGAAGAGTTCGTAATACCTTCTTTACCACCTCATCTTCAAGTTTTCCACCAAGACCTTTGATGGAATTGAAAACTTTGTCCACTCTATGCATGCAACCTATAATATATTCATATTCTATCATCCTTAGGGTTTCACATTTAGTCGTCAAATTTTGCATCTTTTCTTGGTTGATCTTATCATCTCCTTCATAGATACTTTCCAACTTTTTCCAAATCTCACTAGTAGTTTTAAGGCTCATAACTTTCACAAGTTATGAATTAAAAAGACCAATCAAAATAGAATACCTTGCTTTTCCATTTTTGTCACATACCTTGATATCATGATCAGTACTTGGACTATTTGCAAGAATTGTCTATCTAGTTTCAGCAAACTTCTAAACTCCAAACCCTAGAGAAATAAGAAAACCTTCCATCCTGGTCTTCTAGAATGCATAATCAGATCCATCAAATAAAGGATCCTCCTTCTTGTGCACCATCCTTGATCTACCTCAATCAGTTAAGCTTTCTTCCAAGGAACCTTACTCTGATACCAATTATTGAATGCACATGACAATTGAGAAGGGGGGTGAATAAGTTGTACATTAAAATATCAAAACCCTCATTAACATTCAGATCTCCATTAGTCCTTAAACCCTTAACAACCATTAAACCCTTATCATGGATTAGAAAAAAATAAACATGAGAAACAATAATGAAAATAGATCCATACACATGAGAACACCGGATTTACATGGAAAATCCAAAAAGGGAAAAACCATGATGAGGATTAGCTCACAATATAAAGTAATTGCAACACTAAATACTATAGGCTCGCTATCGGAGGGCTCACTTCCCAAAAGAAATAGGGGATCACTACTAATAGCTCACTGCCATATTAGAAAGAACAAGATAGAAGATTGTTACAATGAGAAATCCATCTTAGAGCAACAGAAAAGATCCACCACTGCTTCAATAGAATATTCACACTCTCTCTGAAGAATGTAGACACCTTTTGCCCACTACTTCCAATATTCTTAGGCATTAAAGCTCACACTGCATTTCACACTTTCACACTTCATATCTCAAAAATTCCTATCACACCCCTTACACTTACTTCCTCCATCAATTCATCACAAATATATACCATCTTTAACCTTGAAAACAATCTACAAGGTCAATCATGCACCTCAAACATGCAAATTCAAATTAGGTCAGTACCAAAACATTCTTGTGGTGGAGAGGAATGAAGGCAGACCATATCACACTTTAACTCAAACCTAAATCCATATATACACAACTCGCCATGCTCCCACAAACATCGAATTATATCCACAATTAGTGGAAACACCCAAGGTCATCTAAACCTATGTTAACACGATTAAATGTTTAAGTACATGCTTTACCAAATTGAAAGACAACTCGTGGACCACATACAACACTTAAAAAAATCTAGAATATTCCATCAACACCTTGAAATCCAACACATCCTTCATAACATCATACACCTGAAGAACATACTCATTTTGTACATCGAGTTAACCTTTTGCACACTATAAAAAATGAATCCAACCTTGCAGAGCACCGAAACTCAAACAACTTAGTCTAAAGATAGATATGGAAAATATAAGCACATTAAATTTACAAGACCATAAATCATAACATGGAAAAATGCGGAGCAAAACCATTTCTCCTAGACAACACTGCTTCACAGTTCACACACTAGTGAACACTTCTTCTAGTGAATGATCCAGAACCAAAAAATCTGGATATAACACCTCTAAAAACCTCTAATCAAAATATATGAACCATACAAGAAGATCTTCAACCATGAAGAAATGTGGAGAAAAACACTAAACACCACTTTTCCACACTAAACACTCTTTACCACACTATCTCCTCTTTTATTCAAAATTTCTCAAAATAAATTCGAAACCAAGCACCACAAACACCATCTCAATATCTACACCACCTTCTATGCATTTCAACCACACAAGAGGTTGAGCATCCACAAGCATATGTTCATCAAAGCAACACTAAAGGTTGACATCAGTGATACTACTAATGACAACATAATGCAACCAATCAAAGCATCTCCATAGGTTGACATCAATGTAAAAACAAAGATATGTTGACATCAATGACAACACAAACTTCCAATAGTTCCTTATCAGATTCGAAATCAAAATAAAATCTCTTCTTCTTCTTTTGTTCTTCCTTTTACTCCTCACAGAAGTGTCCAAGCTTACCGTAGTTCCAACAAATAACTTTGGAATTTCTAGGAGATTTATATCTCCCCTTGGATTTATATTTATCATGCTTCTCATTCTTTTTTCCTTTTTCGTTATGTCTTCTATGATCATTTATGGCTTCCTTGGAACTAATGGATACCTTCCTCTTCATCTCTTCAAATAGCAAAGAACCCACCACATCTTCAGTATTCAAGATAACTAAAGTGATCCCAATAGTCATAACAAGATAATCCCATTAATTAGTTATGCAAGAGAATCCATGGTCATCGATAATCTTGCATCAATCAAAAATATTTTCTTGCTTTGTTTTATATTTTTAATTTTCGTTAGTAGATTAAATGATGCATTGTGAATTTCATTACTAGTTTTCAGTTATATGATTATGAATAGATGTGTTATAATTCATGATTTATATTTTGTAGCTTCATATTATGTTTCATACTCTGGAGGATTAGTTAAGTTACGACACTATAATTTAATAGTTAATAGTTAGAACCTTTAGTATTAAGTACCTGTAGCAAAAGGTAGATTACTTGAACTCTTTTCCGCTATTTTTTGAATTAGTAGTTTATTATGATTTCAAGCTTTTATTGTATTTGCACACGTTTACTTGCCTATACTCAATTGATTTAGGATGTGTAGAATATGTGAATGCATATACTTTTCCAACACTATCTAAAATTTTATGACTCCCTAGTTGATGATTTGATGCAACCCTCTTATGAATGATGAACTACTTGGTTAGGGATCCTTAGGTCCTCTAAGCTATGCGCATACCCATTATCACAAAGTTAATTAGGCATTAGAGTTGGCTCCACAAGATGCATAAGCTAGAATTTGGCAAAGATATTAAATCCTGTTTCTATTAATTCCAAAGTTGGAAGGAAATCCAATAAATAAAATCAAGAAGAAGAAGAGGAATACATGAATAAAGATCAATATTCAATCAAAACATAAATGTTGAGATCCAAGGGAGGGAGCACCTCCCTTGGAGAACAACGAAGATCCTAACTTGGAATGTCAGGGGATTAAATACCCCTGACAAAAGGTGCTTAGTTAAGCACCAATTGGAGAATAAAATACAAACTTTATCCCAATACTGTCACATCTTGTGTTCTTGCCTAAACTTAATTTATAAGTAAAATGAATTGGTTGTGAATGTTGGATGAAAATCTTATGAATATGGACAAATTTGTTTTAAATTATATTTTATTTTAAATGCTTGAATTTGAAATTGAAATTGAAATGAAATGGAAATAATTATCATGTTGTGACTATGAGTTTAATTTCTCATATATGTTTTTTAAGGACTAACCTAAGTTAATGTGTGATTGAGTGTGACTGAGTATAGGAATATGAACAGGTAATTATTGAAGGCGGGAACATGGTTGAGGTAGGGGTATCCTAGCTGCTTGATAAATGAATGGTAGAATGGAATCTCAAGGCATCCACACTCACACATAGTAGCATTCATAATTGTATTGATTATGTTATGATTTCATTGTGATATGAACTGGTTTCATCATTGTTTTTGTGTTCTCTAAATATTTAGTTGTGTTATGACCTAATTGATGGCTATATTATAGTTATTATGTTACCAAAAATAGACTTAATTGGTGTAGTAAAAATATGTGTTAGGGTATGTTGTTTTCAAAAACTAATGATTGATTTGGAGAATAAAAGACTTTATTTATTATATATAAATTGAAATATTTATAGTTATATATATTAATAATAATAGGATATTATTATTTGTATATATAAATAATTAAATATATATTTTTTTGTTAATAAATGTATAACTAGTTTTTAAAGTTAATTGCATGATAAATAAAACTAATTTAAGTTATTAATATAGAAATAGTTGTAAATTAAATTGCATAAATTATATATATGTATATATTATTAATAATATGATGATATAATATTATTATTAATATATATAAATAAATAAGTGTACAAAAAGCTTAGTAATAAAATATAAATAGCTTTTTATAAAATATAAATAGTTTAAATAGATTGTATGATTATTAAATTGCTAAAGAAGATAAAAACTAAAACTAAAAATAAATAAATAAATAAAAGAATATAAAATTAATAGTCGTCGGATGAACAATACCTTAGGTATCAACATTAACTTATGTAATTGCAAGGTTGAGACACATTTTCCCAACAAATTTCCCACTTGTTGAACACCCTGCAAAAGAAATGAGGGTGAATAAACATCATCTCTTAATTTCTAGGGACCGGAAGGCCCATAGTCTCTATTTACACCATCTGGACTTCTTTGTGCTCATACGTTTAGTTAAAGAATCAATAGCAATCCTACATATCAAACCTCTATAAAATTGAATTGACATACTTTGGCCAAGCCATAGCTTTCTGTTCACTCTATCTCTTCTAATTTCCATCCCAAGAATGTGTTTAGCCGCACCAAGATCTTTCATTTTAAATTTAGCAACAATTTGAGATTTCAATTCTAAAATCATGCCTTTCCCTTTACCAATAAATAACATATCATCAACATATAATGCAATAAATAGGAAAAAATCACCATCAGTTTTGTAATAAACACAATGATTTGATTTAGAATGCTCAAATTCCAAACTCAACACATATGTATCATATTTTTGGTACCACATCCTAGGACTCTATTTTAGGCCATAAAAATATTTCTTCAATTTGCAAACCAATTTACTTTTACCTTTCACCACGTAGTGCTCTAGCTGTGTCATATAAATATCCTCCCCCAAGTCACCATGAAGGAAAGTAGTTTTCACATATTTTTTATCAACCTCTAAATCATAAACAACAGCAATAGAAAGCAAAAATCTAATGGATGTCATTTTTGCAACAAGATAAAATATCTCACCATAAACAACAGCCTCAAATTGAGAGTAACCTTTTGCAACCAACCTTGCTTTGTACTTCTCAATACCTCCATCTGAACCAATCTTTTTCTTGAATACCGATTTGTCACCGACAAATTTTCTTCCTTTAGGCAATGGTACAAGATCCCAAGTATCATTCTTTTTCAAAGTTGTCGTTTCTTCATCCATAGTAATCTTCTAGGATTTAGTATCATTCGTACCTAATGCCTCTTCTACCGATCTAGGTTCATCCATGTTAGTATTCAAAGAAAAAATGCATCTCCAATCATCAGGTGACTACCTTTCAGGTGGTTTTCTATGCCTTATAGACCTACAAACAAGCTGAGTTGGAGGTTCTTCCTCCTCTTTTGAATATTCTGAGCTGGATGAGATCTCCCGAACTTCTTGTCTATTCATAGGCCTTGATTCAACTTTCTCATGTGTAGAAGGAAATTGAATCACATAATCCTGTTTACTTTGTTTTGGATGCAATGTAACAGAAGAAAGATTAGTTTCTCTAAAAATAACACTTCTACTATGTATTACCTTATGTGCAACAGGATCCCAAAGCTTGTATCCTTTCACACCATAACTATATCTGATGAAGATACATTTCATAGCCTTGTTCTTGAACTTTTTTCACTTCTCCTTTGGCACATGTGCATATGCCTCACAACCAAAATCTCTAAGATGTCTTAATGAAGGCTTGTATCCCAACCATGCCTCTATAGGCGTCTTATCAACAAGAGCTAATGTAGGAGATATGTTAATTAGGTAACAAGCAGTGGCAACAACTTCAACCCAAAAACTTTGTTCTAAACCAACACCACTCAACATACTCCTAGCCTTCTCCATCAGTGTCCTATTCATTCTTTATGTAACTTCATTCTACTGTGGAGAATACAGAGTTGTCTTCTACCTATGAATACCACAATCTTTACATAATCCATCAAAATCATTAGAGAAAAATTCACCACTATTATCAGTCCTTAAACATTTTATTTTATTTCCACTTTGCAACTCAACCATTGCTTTAAATTCTTTAAATCGACTGAAAACTTCAGATTTACTCTTTAGAAAGTATAGCCATGTCCTCCTACTATAATCATCAATAAATGAAACATAAAATGTGGATTTACCAATTGAAGGAACATCTACAAGACCAAACACATCAGAATAAATAAGATCCAATATACCACAAGATTTATGAGAACTCGAGTAAAATTGAACATGGTTTTGTTTTCCATAAATGCAATGCTCACAGAAATCAAATTCAGGATTACAATCAGATAGACCTTCAACAAGGTTTTTATTTTTTAAGGTCCTTATACCCTTTTCTCCAATGTGGCCAAGTCTCTGGTGCCATAACATATTTTTTTCTAGAGGTAACTTTGATTTAGAAGAAATGGCACCCTTGGGTACCCAAAATCCATGACCATCTGTTGAAGGTGAAACCATCACTTTTTCCATAGACTTGCTTTTCATAGAAGTACTATTGCACTCAATAGTGCATGCATCAAGCTTATACAATGTGCCATATCTGACACCTCTAGCAATTACCATAGCACCTCTGACCATCTTGCATCCTGCATATAAAAATACTACCTACACACCTACATCTATTAGTTTGCTCACAGATAAAAAAAATCATGTTAAACCAGGGATATGCAACACACCATTAATCCTTTTTATTCTACCATCAGGAAACCTGATTTTAACTTTACCACAACCAACAATATTTAAATAAGAATCATCAACCAAATACACCTTATCTCCAACAAATTCTTCATATTCAAAAAACTAGTCTCTATTAAAGGTCATATGGAAAGATGCACCTGAGTCAATTAACCATGCATCATTACTTGCACAAGTTTCCAAATCTACAATAAATGCATCACTATCTTCCTTCTCAGACTCAAAATTAAAATCAAATTTCTTCGTTTTCCTCTTCTTTTCTTCTTTGCAATCCTTACAAACATGTCCAGGCTTACCACAGTTCCAACAAATAACTTTGGACTTTCTAGGAGACTTAGATCTACCCTTGGACTTGGATTTATCACGCTTCTCATTCTTCTTTCCCTTTCCCTTAGGTCTTCCATGAAAATTCAGGGCCTCATTGCTACTAATGGATAACTTCCTCCTCATCTCTTTAGAAAGAAATGAACCCACCACATCTTCAGTCTTCAATATAACAAAAGTACTCCCAATATCCATAACATGATAATCCCATGAATCAGGAAAATAACAAAGAAATATCTGACATTTATCTTCCTCATCCATTTTGACACCAACTGATGCCAATTGAGCCAGTAGCATATTGAATGCTTCTAGGTGGTCTATAATTCATCCATCCTCTTCCATTCTCAGGGAATACAATTTCTTCCTCAAGAAATTCACTAAAGATTTGGCTTGATACATCTCACCAAGTTTCTTCCATAGTTTCTATGAAGAGGTCCCTTCATGGAAATTGATTAAAATAGAGTCTACCAAGAACGATTTGATTAGACCCTTGGATTTATGGTTCATAACATCATATGGAGTAGATTGAGTAGGATTTGTAGGCCTTGAAACATTCTCATCAACAACATCTCACAAATCTTGATCTATCAACATATCCTCCATCTTCAGCTTCCACATTTCAAAATTATTTCCAAAAAAATTATCCACCTCTATTCTCCCTAATGATCTTGTCATCTGAAAATTCCTACAATGAGATCACAAAGTGTCTTCTGCACAAGCTCCCACTCAAATCTGGATTAGTTCAAAAAACCAAACAACCCACAACTGAAACCAAAGGTGATCAGGCTCTGATGCCACTTCTAAGGAAGCTAAGGTAGTAGAACAACTTCCTACACTAATCTTGAGAGGAGGATAAAGGAAAAATTTTATAGACCTTTAATAGTTATAGAAACTTAAACAAAAATAAACATAATTATCATGCATACCACATCACAGTGATTTGTGTGATGAAAACCCTTTTAGGAGAAAAACCCCACACTCCAAAAGCTGCCCAATATATTATTCAAAAATCACAAATATTACAATATACTTGCAGAGCAAGTTTGTCACAGGAGTATCACCAACTAGAGATCTAGAGGCAACAAGACTGCTATCAGACTCTCGAAATACATCACTATACACAACCATAATAAAATGCCCTCACAAAATAGGGTTGCCTTCTAGGGCAAGTCAAGCTAATAAAATATCGACCGTAAGATCTAAGACCTAATGATGAACATTACAGATATAAGACCCTCTGCACCCCCTGTCATTGTCGGATGAACAATAACTTATGTATCAATAGTAAATTATGTAATTGCAAGATTGATACACATTTTCCCAACATGCTTGGTGTTAGTGTTAATTAGAATCAATTGCATCAAAACCATTGTTCATAACAAAATAGAAGTAGATGTTGTGTGGTATTTAGAAATTATTGTAAAATGATTGCATGCATATGGTTTCCTAGCTTTGAGTGGCTTTAATGTATGCATATGTCCTTGTATTTGGGACTAAGTGAAGTATATTGAAATCTTGTATGAGAGTGTGAATATAGCACTACATATATGAGATTATATAATAATGGTCGATTCATTGAATATATGCCATGGTCAATATAGTGTGAATATAGCACTAAATATAATAGTACAATGCCATGTATTAAACCACATTAATCACTATTGATAATGGGACATGTAAATAAATTAGTAATAATCTTCTATGTAAAGTTTATTCAATGTAATAATAAAGTGTTGCACACTAAATGATGCAACATACTAAGTCAAACATTAAATAGCACTACAAAGTAGGAGGTCGACGCATTAAGATTTGTCAAATGCTTTAGCTTGGACCAAGTTGACTATGTGCAAATACAACTAGAATAAAGTTTGGCTTAATCCTCTATTTTAAATAGCAAGCTTGAGAATAGGAAATGTGATGAATAGTTGGTGCCATATTATGAATCCTATGTTTCTTTTAGAAGTCTTTTTAATCTAAAAGTTGATTTCCAGATTGAAGCATGTGCTTTGTGAACCAACCAAATGTTGTTGGAAAGCATTGGGTCAACCTGTTGTCTTGTTTAAGTGACTATTGAGATAGAAATACGCCACCTTTTCATTTTTGAGCTGAGTTGATGGCATTTGGCTGAGAAGTGTCATAGTATAATCCTTGTTTGTAGCCTAAGGATGTTGGTTTTTTGGTATAAATATGAGGCATTCTCACCTCATTTGGATACAATTCTTCTAAGCATCATTACAGTACTCCATTCTATTGTATTTTCATTGAGAGATTCTTAATTTGTTGTGAGTTATTGTGAGAAAGCTTTAGTAAGAGAAGTTGAGTGGGATTTGTTGCTAAGTTGATTTGAGAGGAGGTCAAGCTTGATATCCAGTGAGTCAATTGGAATAAGAGATTAATAGGTATGAGATTATATTCTCTTCATGTTTTATATTTTATCTAAAAGATTGTTTCCCTTGTGTGTTTAAATTAGAAATTGTGTTAGTTTTCTTGAAATAGAGTAATAAATTTGCTTGTAGGAAAGGAATAGTCTTATTGATATGTTTTCTTTATAAGTGTTTGTACTTACTCCATATTAAGGAGTGATTGATTATCGTCTATAGTATTACATACTAGGATTGATGGAATGGGAATGGCTTGTTAAAGTTATTATATGTAAAGTTAGTTTGTAGATATAGAAAGCTCATATGTTATACCTAGGATTAGAATATCCATTGGACTGGGGGGAAACTTATGCTTTTTTTTATGTTTTGTTGGTTAGGATACCATTGTGTTTTGGGAAAAGGGGATAGGTTATTTCTTAGGTTAATGACTACCTATTGAAGGAAACAACCTATGCATAGATCATATTGGCCTAAAGTCAATCGAGCTAGAGTAGTCTATGTGATTAGGATGACTGTCACTTGAAGTACTAAGTTAGAATACTTTGGCTAAAGTAGTGTGATTTCCTTTGGCTCCACTGTCAATTCATTATGTTCCTTTTTATGCATGCTAGTTCAAGATTGTAGTGTCTACAAGTTCTAGCTATGTAGGGCACAACACTAAGCTTAGATTAGTTGTCGTTATGAGGTTACTCCACCAATATCTTTGTCAAAGGGTAAGTCCATCTATCAGATGATAGATGTATGGGGGACCACATTTGAGTTTGTGGTTGGTAGAAAAGTGCTTGAGTGATGCTTCTCCTCCTCAGTTAGTGACCAAGATTCGAAAGGAGATTTCTCGACCATCTATATTTATTGCTTTGAACCTCGGTTGAGCTATGTATGCACTTTGTATACATTCATTGAAAATGTTGTAACATGTGGAATATTATATTGGAAATGAAATCAAATATGGAATTTATTATGTCATCTATGCTCGTTTGTTCTCTTTTGGAAAAATAATATAGCAATGGTTAACAAACATAGTTTATTTACTTTAAAGTGAAAACTTAGGAAATTTACCTACATGAACAATTGGTATGTTACATGTGGTATTAGAGCTACTAGGTTTAGCTTTGGAACCTATGTGCTTGCCATAATTTCCATCCAAAATCGAATGAGACTATTTTTTAGAAATTCATGTGCTAGGATGGTGCACTACCTAAAAGCCAAGAAGGAAAAAGAATCCATTATTTGTACGATAGAGGGTACCAACTATGATAATGTTGTCTGGTTAAGTAATACTAAAACTTTCATTCATGCTATTTCTTGGATTAGTGAATTTTAAAGAGAAGGATGAAGGAGGAGGCCAATTTCAACTATCTAGCTCTAGTTTCACTAGCAAAGTCTGATTCCTTGTCACTTTCTAGGGATATGCCATCAGAAGGGAAAGTTAATCTAGCATTCATATTTAGAGACCCTAGAGTCCTTTCTATGTCAGAATTTATTGTAATTTCCTCAAGTAATGAATCAGAAAGTTATGTTCCCCGCAACTATGTATTGGATGATAAATCTAAAGGTTACTACCCATTTTGGGATAGGTACGAGAAAATATGAGATAAAAAAAATAAGAGGGATATACCACGTTGATTTATGTGTTAGAGAGTGAATCTAAGGGATACTCTTCACTTTACTACTTAAATAGTCACTCTATGTAAATTGAAAGGATATTTAGATTCTCGTGAATAATAAAAAATCATGTGTTTATCAAAAGCTTGTGCTCAAATCTTATATAAAATTTATTTTATGTGTGAATGAATGCTCATTTAAATGTTAGCCATAAGATAGTAAGATCATGGTTGAATATAATTGTTACCAGATTTTCACCTACAGGCTTAATTAGGATGAGCTACGTATGTTTTAAAATGAATGGTACATTTTAAACCTTGTATTACATTCAATTATACAAATGAAACAACTTTACAAGATTACAAGAAAAAGTATTACATTTATACCACTGAATGAGACAAAAGATTTTACAATCTTTTTAAAAATGTAATCTTTATTGAATGTAATTAGGCACATGTGTCTCACACAATGAAGTCGTGAGAATGACTTACTCATTTGATACAAATAGACCAAAATATGCATAAATGAGTAAATGCTGGAAGAAACCAAACATGCTAAAAGGTAACCAGTCATTGCCTGAGTGACTGATACTGCAACTGGATCTGCTCCCTTTTTTTTTTCCTTGCTTCTTGTATTTCTTTGGTCTCTAAGTGCCTGGTGTCTAGTTGCCTGCATTGAGTAAAGAGATGGATTAGAACAATAAACTCTAAGCAATGAAGGGTTATGTTCTAAACATGGACATTTACCCATTCATACATATATTGATTCCCACATGCATCAAATGTAATCCCTATCATAGGTTTCATGAAGGCCAAAATAGAGGAACATTACACACACTTACGAAGAATATTTTATTTCTAAGTTGTTTGTTCCATTTGAAGCTACAGGTGAAACTATTTATCTGATTAGATATGAGTGGTGGAAATGTGGCTCCCACAAGGGTTGAGCCCAGCTCATATGCACAACTTTTAAACTATACTTCAGTGCATTTAATACAAATTGCCATGTCTAAATCTACAATAGCAATTTTTGAAATATAGATTGCAATCAATTTTAATATGTCAATGAAAATAAATTATGATCAACATATACAAGCATAGGATAGTAATGATTTAATGCAATGAGGTTTATGAAAATGTGAAAGTAAAACATCAGAAAGTGCAAAATACTTTTCTACTTAAGGATAGTGAAAAGCTATGGTTTCCACAATCTATAATCACTATTGAGTGCATAGAACATAAGTGTCAATACTCGGCCTCTACAGAAGCAACAATATGTATTGCGATGAGTAACAGACTTTTCAAGGACATGTACCAAGTCAGAGGCAGCCACATATGGGGATATTCACCATGTATTATAGTCAACAAATAGAATAAAAAAAACCTTTAGGAGCAGTGACCTCATGACTACATGAGTATTTGGCATGAAGGATGCATTAATGTGAGTGCATTACACAGATGCAAACTACAGGATCATTGTGACAGTGAATAATAAATATTTGGGACTGTGGACAGAAAGCAAAGAACAATTTAATGATCTAGGACAACAATGGCAGCCATAGCCTCATAAAAAATACATAAAGTCCAATGATAATGACAATTCTATTCACAAGAATGCATAAGACCATGATAATGTGAATAAAAATAGCTATTGCAATGTGATATACAGTTTGTTAGCTCGGGTTTTTTCTTCTACAACCATAAATTCAAGATAACCCAGAAGTATAAAAGAACTTCTACAACCATAAATGAAAGACATACAAAGATGCATAGATTTTGATTTTCATATAGCTTCCACAAGATCTAGAATATTATTTATGGAGGAACTACACTAAGAGAAGGAGCTCGTCCTGCAAGCAAAAGAGATTTTCAATTCTCTATGAGTAGATTTTAGAGGAAAATACAGCCATTTGAATGTAGGAAGAGTAGAATCCGAAAGCATTTACAACATACAGGGGCCGCGGCTGTAAAAGCATAAAATCTTTCAAAATGGAGAAGAAAACAATACGTTTTGGCTTTAGAAAAGCTTACTCAGTGCAATGGAGGTCAAAATTGGTTTGAGAAGGCATCAAATCTGCTAAAGAAGTCATCTTTTATGGTGGTTCGAGCCATAGCCTACTTAGATATGTTTAATAAGGTCAAGGTTTTGTCACGAAAAGGGGAAAACCCATGAGCGGCTGTAAGATTACATAGGGAGCTCATTTTGTTTGCTAAGCCTTCTTTCCTGTATTAGGCATAATCATATACAAAAAGTATAGAATATTGAAATCACGGTTGCAATATAGGAGTAAACTCACAAATTTTTCTTGCATATATTCAACCATTGCGTAGAAATACAAAACAAAATTCATTGAATATACAAAAATTTTGAGAAATCAAAACTCGAGCAAACATTTTCCTGCAGAAAATGAAAGAACGACACAAAATATTGCTTTTAGAAAGCTAATTCAAGCCTGTACATGTTGCTTTGCAGAAGGGTCTATTTTTTAAAAGCCTCTGAAATCTCAGAAATCCACCGCTCAGTTCATCATAGTCTTCCACAGAGTTCCAAACCCTACCACTGGCGACGGTCGAGCTTCATCTAGAAGTTTCTTACAAATTAATGACTTTCTTTGGTTTCTCTTTCATTTAGGGTTGAAACCCTACTTTTGTGGTGATCGATGAATTAGGCATTTTTTCCTTTTTCTTACTTTTGAAAGTTCAAAATTATTTGTGGCTGTAGCCTAGTGAATTTTAATTTGGGAATATCTAAGTCATTTTTTACTTAGTAATCCCTATTACTTAGGGATTTGTATTGATTCATTAAGAAATTTTATGTAAAATGATAAAATCAAATGGTGATTTATAAATCATTTGATTTAAGTCATTATCTTTTAATACAAAAGAGGAGAATGGGGTATTTTTTTTTTTTTTTGACTAAGTCATGAGAGAATGAAGATATGCTTCCATTTATGTTTGAGAGAGCATCTAGGGAGGTTATGAGTTTGTTGCAAACATTAAGAGAGTATCTAGGAGGTTTTCATTACTCTTGAGAGTCTTTTGAGGGCATTTTTATGAGTCACCTTGATGGGTTAAGTCATTTTTTGACTTTTTCTCACATTTGGAGCTCTTTTTGTGTGGATTTGGGGCCTAGATTTTAGGCATGATGAAGGCATCTAACCCAAGTTGTTAGAGGGGATTAATTAGTCTCTTAGGCTACTCATTGTAAGCAGTTCTTACTTTTGCAGTTTTGAGAGTTAGTGATTTTTGCAATCCTTTCTCAGATTGGCAGACTTTGTAACTCAGTTTTCTTTTGGATATGGAATACAATGGAGACCTTTGAATATTAATGATTTCTTGGGAATTTGGCTTCTCTTTCTTTGCTTCATTGTGTGCATCAATGAGATTTCATCAAAGTTATTTGTGGCGTGTTATCATTTCCTTATAGCTTTATCTCTTATTTAGCACCTTTGTGCAAAATATTGTTAGTGCAGGTCATAGTTTGTGTCCAAATTTTGTAAATGGCTTGTAGTTGTGAATTCATTTTCCTTCTAGAAGTCTGAATATTATGACCTTGTTATGAAATACTTATGTAGTGATATACAAGAGTAATCTATGCAATTTTTTAAAAGTTTTCTGTCATTATAAGCAGAGTGTTGAAGTTCTAAATTTCATAGTCATGTTTTCAATTAGGTGCATCACCATGGAAATAGATTATCTTCATTTTTATGCTTATCTTTTCCCTTTTTCCTCATCAGTCAATAGTTTAGGTGACACCATAGGAAGCCGGCCTTCTCTGGAGGTTGACCTCTGTCTATAAGTAACCCACAACTTTAGAGGTATTCCCATGTTACACTGAGGTGTTGAACATCAAGTTCAACAGGGTGCACTTTCAGTAGATAACAATTTTGGCACACCCGGTGGGACAAGTTCCACATTATATTGTTGGTTTGGTATGCAACCAACAAGTTTTAGATTTTGTAGAAGTTATTTAGCATACTTGGTGACTCCGTGAAGTGAAAGAACAATAGAATTAGTGCTGTCACAACTTATGAGAAGAGTATAAACATGAAGTTCCAGAGAATTAAAAATTTTGCAGATGTCACCACCCAAAAGACATGGAAAAACAGCAAAAAGAATACTTCCTTGTAAGAGAGTACAGTCTACACCACCTGGTGTTAGACCAAAAACTGCATTTTCACCACCAAGGAGGAGAGGAAGACCATCTAAGAGGCAAAGTGGGAATCATTCAGCCTTAGAATAGTAAGGTCTCCTTCAAGTAGTCCAACTCCATTTACTAATCATATAAGTCTTGCAACTTTTCCTTCTTCAAGTTCTGCTGCTGCAGCAAGTTCATCAACTATTGTTTTTACATATTTAAATCCACCTCAGCCACCTCTAATGGCTACTCCCAGAAATTAGCCTTTTGTGCCATTTAATGGAGGCAGTCCATTAAATTTGGCACAACATAATGATATACCAGTGGCAGCTTTGAAGAGCTTGCCAATCTTTACTGGTGAAGAACAAACAACTCCAATTGAGCACATTAGAGATGTTGCTTCCTTATGTGGTGTGCACCATATCACACAAGAAGACGTAGCTGTAAGATTACTTGCAACATCATTCAAAGGAAGAGCATTACAGTGGTTCAAGTGTCTTGGAGTAGGTTCAATTGCAACATGGGATGAGTTGGGTGATAAATTACACAAGCAGTTTCAAGACAGGTCTGATAACTTGTCTCTATTGGAGCAATTGACTACAATTAAGAGGGCTCCTTAGGAGCAAATGAATCATTTTAATTTCAGGTTTAAGAGGACTTGGGATAGAATCCCTGCAACAGTGAGACCACCTCCAGAATATTCTTTTTTGTACTTTTTGAAAGCTCTTAATAATGATATAGTTGTTATGATCCAATCAATGGGGGGTGTTTCTCTACTAGATGCATTTGAAATAGAAATTAGAGCAGAAAATTACTTAATACAGGCAGGAAAGATTTCTCCTAGGCCACCAATGCCTATTTTTCTAGAGATACAGCCAAATATACCACTTTAGATTCCATCATTTACACCATTACCTGCTCTACTAGTTTTACCAGCTACTGGTAAACAAGAATCTGTTGTTCCAGTACAGTCTCATGAGTTGTAAGAAATAAAAGAGAGCCAACAAAAGATTGAAAACATTTTGCAGACCTTTGGTAATAAGTTGGTGAATTTAAAAAAACAACAATCTTACACCAGGCCTTATCAGCAGTAGAATCAGACTTCAAATCAACCATTTCAAGGTAATAGGTAGCAGTACCAAGGAAACTTCCAAGGTCCAAGATAGAATGTGAATCAAAGGCCTTTTCAGGCATATAATCCAGCACATGTTAGTGTAGTTAGGGACCTTGTCCCTATTCAAAATAACTTGGTTGTTGATTATGAGTGGTGCTACCCGTGCAACCAACCACATAATCAAGTTACATGCTCCAATGGAGTTATTAATCAAGCACTTATGGTACAGAATGCTTCAATTTCAGAACATAATGCACTCAATGATGCACCTCCACAACACCAAGATCAACTTACAAATGAAACTACCCTACTTAACTGGAAAGGTGAAGAATTATGTGGATTGAATGTAGATAATTCTCCAGTTGCAGCTAACACAAGGGCAAAGAAAAGAGCTTTTGAACTTGATCAAGCAACTAATAAAGGAAAAGCAACAACTGCTAAACCATCTACATCTCAAGTAACTCATTTTTTGCAAAGAAATCAACAACTCCCAGTCAAGGAGCAGTCACACTTGCAAGATGATCATGCTGGTGTAAAGGTACATCATAAAGTAAACCCAGTTGTACCTTATAATATTATTGATAATATGAAAAATTTAAATGTAATGATCTCTATGTGGGATTCATTAGCTATCCCTAGTCAAAAAGACATGTTACAATCAGCCTTGTCAAATCTGAAAATGTCTGATGAGTCTGAGTTTCCAATAGGTCAAGTTAGAGCTGTGTTGACAAATAATCCTCAAGAAAATGATAAACAACCCAGCAAAGAGGTTGGAAAATACATCAAACCACCTCTATTTTATGTGTCTGTAATCATAAGTGATAAGTTAGTTCACAACTGTATGGTAGATAGTGGAGCTAGTAGCTTCGTTATGCCCAAACAAGTTTCTAGAAAACTTGGACTAAAATATCAGCCTTTAGAGAAAGGAGTGATTCAATTGGATGGTACCTCAGTTAATACTTTAGGTGTTATTAAAGGTTTGAGTCTTACTCTTCACGCTTGTCTGAACTTTTCAATTCCTCAAAACATATGCATTATGGATCTTCCACCTTTCTTTTCTTTGTGTCTCTCAAGAGACTTTACAACTAAAATAGGAGGTTATGTGTCAGCTGATTGGTCACATATGTTGTTTAGAACAAGATATGGAACCAAAGTTACCATTAAATCTGAAAAGTTGGCCACAGATCACATTGAGCCATATAACCCAAGTCCTATCAACCTTGTTCCTACTATTGCAGACACAAATTGTGTCATTTTTACTAACAGTGAGTTGGCTGCCACTCAAGAACTTCAAGCAAAAGTTGTTCCTAATGTGCTGTTACATGAGTGGGTAGCTGAAAATGTGTTGGACAGTCCTAAAGACCTTATTCAAGATGTCGGTATGGGTAATTATGTGATGCTTGAACCTGATGTAGAGGTTCCAAACCTTGAAAAAGGTACAGATCAATTGTTACAACAACAAAATGAACTTTGGGAAATATTTTTTGATGGTTCCAGAAGAAAGAATGGAGCAGGTGGAGGTGCAATGTTGGTTTCTCCATAGGGTGATAAGTATTTTTCAGCCTTTCTTTTTGCTTTTGCATGTTCTAACAACATTGTTGAGTATGAAGGACTCATTCAAGGCCTTGAGTGGGCAAAGAAAAGAGGAATTAATTGTTTGAAAGTCTATGGAGATAGTGAATTGATAGTTAATTAGGTTAGAGGCTTGAATGTTGCCAAGAATGATGCCCTGAAATCTTACAGAAATAGAGTATGGAACATAATTGAGGAATTTGATGCCCTCAATTTGATTTCTATTCCAAGAAATCATAATAAACATGTCGATAGACTTGCAATGATTGGAGCACAGTTTGATATCCTAGGTGATGTCAAAAAAGATAAAATATAGTAGTATGTTAAGGTTGTAATCAGGCCATGAATTCCTGATAACAACATCAACTGGCAGGAATTTGAAAGTGATGAGAAAATTTTAACCTTTCTGCTCCAAGAAGATCATTTTTTTGTAGTGAACCAGGAAAAGATTAAACAACAGTATGATGATCAAGTGATACAACTGAAGACAAATAAACTTCCCAAAGGACTGGTTACCTTGGAGTCCATATTCAATACTGATGATCAGCTTAAGAAAAACAAAGCCAACATTCAAGTGAAGCAAGATCATTATGAAGAAGTTGAAATTTTTAAACGCAAGCTTCTCAAATTAGGAAAATTTTGTTCAGCTGAAGATAGAAAAGCTTTTATTGCTTTATGCCAAGAGTTTCATGATGTTTTTGCTTGGAAATATTCTAATTTAAAAGGGTTTGATCCTCATATTACACAACATACAATTGAGTTAGAACCTGGTTCCAAGCTTGTTAGACAAAAACAAAGACCTTTGAATCCCAAGCTGAAACCTTTAATGATCAAAGAGCTGACCAAGTTAGTGGAAGGGGGTATTGTATTTCCAATTAAACACACATCCTAGGTTTCTAATCTTGTTCTGGTTAGAAAGAAAAAAAGTGAGATAAGATTATGTGTAGATTTTATAGACCTTAACAGAGCATCTCTAAAAGACCATTACCCGTTACCCTCTATGGAATAGATTCTCCAAGTTGTTGCTGGTTCAGAGAGATTTTCTCTTCTGGATGGATATTCTGGTTATAACCAGATTCTAGTCAAAGAGGAGGATCAATATAAAACAACATTTACAACAAAATGGGGCACTATGGCCTACAAGAGAATGTCTTTTGGCTTATCTAACGCTGGTGCCACCTTTCAACGTGCCTTGGTTATGGCGTTTCAAAATTTAATTCAGAAGTTTTTGCTTGTTTACTTAAATGACATAACAGTATATTCCAAGAAAGCAGATGAACACTTTTCACATCTCAAGCAAGTTTTTGAAAAATGTAGAGAATATGGAATATCTCTCAATCCTAAAAAGAGTATTTTTGCAATTCATGAAGGTAAACTGTTAGGTCACATAGTGTCAAAAGATGGAGTTACCATTGATCCTGAAAGAGTCAAAGCTATACTTGAACCGCCATTGCCAAACCACAAGAAAGGATTGCAGAGCTTTTTAGGTAGAATCAAATTTTTGAGGAGGTTCAATCTTGATGTCGCAAATTTACTACAGCCTTTGACTATCATGCTTAAAAAGAATGCAGTTTTTAGTTGGACTAGAGAAGCAAAACGTAGTTTTGAAGAAATCAAGGAAGCTTTAGCATCAGCCCCAACACTAGTAAATCCAGATTTCTCTTAAGACTTCTTTTTGTATGCCTTTGGCAGCATTAGTTCAATTTTTGCTATGCTGGTTCAGAAAAACAGTGATAATTTAGAGCAACCAATAGCTTTCTTTAGTCAAGGACTTGCTGATTATGAAGAGAAATATACATTTGTTGAGAAACATGTTCTCATTGTGATCAGAGGCTTAAAGAAGTTTAAACCTCTAATCTCCAACAACAAGATTCATCTTTTAGTTGCACATCCAAGTGTGAAATATTTTTTGTTAAACAAAGATCTAAGTGAGAAAAGAGCAGGGTGGATCATGAAAGTCATGGAGTTTGATGTTGATATCAAGATCACAAAACTTGTCAGAGGTAGAGGACTTTGTGAGCAACTTGCCTCAACCCCTGAAGATGCACAAAAATTAGAATCAGAAGTTGTTTTAGTTAATGACAATGAAATTCAAAATGTTTCTCTTGCATTAACAACAAGTTGGGTTCAAGAAATGACCCACTTTCTTCAAACTGGTGAATGTCCACCAGGTCTAGACAGAGCAAAACGAAGATACTTCAGATTACACACAATTCCTTATGTCCTCATTGACAATATTCTTTTCAGGAAATATCTGAATGGTGTTTTGTTAAGGTGTATTGATACTGATCAAACAAAAAAAGTACTTCATGAATTTCATGATGGAGTTTTAGGAGGTCATTTTGCTCCAAGGACAACTACTTGGAAAATCATGAGAGCTGGTTACTTCTGGCCTAGCTTATTTAAAGATGCATATGCATGGTCAAGAAAGTGTGTTAAATGTGCTTTATTTGTAGAAAAGGAAAAACTCCCTGCTATGCCTTTACATCCAATCCAGGTAGAGCAGCTCTTCATGAGATGGGGCATTGACTTTGTCAGACCTATTAATCCACCTTCTAGTGCTGGTCACAAGTGGGTGCTTACAGCCACAGACTATTTTACAAGGTGGATAGAAGCAGTATCTTTGAAAGAAGCTAATGAATCTTCCATTTTGAGCTTTTATGAAGATATAGTCACCATATTTGGAGTTCCTGACTCCATTATTTTTGATAATTCTCTTGCATTTGTTGGGTTAAGAGTTACAGATTGGGCTGTTAAATATGGAATTCATTTGATTACCTCCTCCAATTATTACCCACAGGGTAATGGTTTAGCTGAAAGTACAAATAAAAATATGATTAGAATCATTAAGAGGACCATGGATGAGAATCAAAGGATTTGGCATACTACATTGAAATATGCACTTTGGGCAGATAGAATAACCCCAAAGAGATCAGTTGGTCATTCACCATATGTACTTGTTTATGGTAAAGAGGCCAGATTACCTCTATCTGTAGAGCTTCCAACTTAGACATTGTTCACCAGTTGGAGATGTATGAAGAACATGACTTAATGTCCATGAGATATGTAGAGCTCATGGAGCTCGAATAAATCAGAAACAAAGCAATCAAAACTTTGGAGTATCATCAGTTCCAAACGAAGAGAACATTCGATAAGAAAGCTACAACCAAGATTTTCAAAGAAGGTGATATTGTTTTCAAGTGGGATGTGCTAAAGAGTGGACTAGGAAAGCATACAAAGTTTGATCATTTCTGGGCAGGCCCATTTATTATTATTGAATGCAAAGAGCATAACGCATTCCAGCTTTCAAACATGGATGCAGAAGTGTAACCAATCCCAGTCAATGGGATATACCTCAAACATTGTTTTGAGGTATGGTTTATCATTATACATATTAGGTTAAGTTTTATGCTTTCAATAAGTGTTTTTTCACTTTAGTTTAGTTGTTGTTTCATTTCCCTAAGTGTTGTTCCAGCACAGTTTAGTAGTTTCCCTTATGCATTTTCCGTTTTCAATAAGTTTCCAAATAACCTGATTTGTTCTATGAGTCACAAGTGAGTTTCAACCATGTACAAAACTACTCTAGGTCTGTTTCTGAATTTTCCTTATGACTCCATGCCCAATGAAAAAGTCTAGGCCACTGGTTTTGATGTTTAGTAGGCAAACATCCAGCAGATGTCGTAAAAAATGTTACCAGATTTTCACCTGCAGGCTTAATCGAGATGAGCTACCTATGTTTTAAAATGAATGGTACATTTTAAACCTTCTGTGTTACATTCAATTATGCAAATGAAACAACTTTACAAGATTACAAGAAAAAGTATTACATTTATACCACTGAATGAGACATAAAATATTTTACAATCTTTTTGAAAATGTAATCTTTATTTAATGTAATTAGGCACATGTGTCTCACACAATGAATTCATGAGACTGACTTACTCATTTGATACAAATAGAAACCAAAATATGCATAAATGAGTAAATGTTGGAAGAAACTAAACATGCTAAAAGGTAACCAGTCATTTCCTGAATGACTGATACTGCAACTGGATCTGCTCCCTTTTTTTTTGCCTTGCTTCTTGTAGTTCTTTGGTCTCTAAGTGCCTAGTGTCTAGTTGCCTGCATTGAGTAAAGATATGGATTAGAATAATAAGTTCTAAGCAATGAAGGGTTACGTTCTAAACATGCACATTTACCCATTCATACATATATTGATTCCCACATGCATCAAATGTAAATCCCTGTCATAGGTTTCCGTGAAGGCCAAAATAGAGGAACATTACACACACTTATGAAGAATATTTTATTTCTAAGTTGTTTGTTCCATGTGCAGCTACAGGTGCAATTATTTATCTGATCATATATGAGTGGTGGAAATGTGGATCCCACAAGGGTTGAGCCCAGCTCATATGCACAACTTTTAAACTATACTTCAGTGCATTTAATACAGATTGCCATATCTAAATCTACAATAGCAATTTTTGAAATATAGATTGCAATCAATTTTAATATGTCAATGACAATCAAGTATGATCAACATATACAAGCACAGGACAATAATGATTTAATGCAATGAGGTTTATGAAAATGTGAAAGTAAAACATCAGAAAGTGCAAAATACTTTTTTGCTCAAGGATAGTGAAAAGCTATGGTTTCCACAATCTATAATCACTATTGAGTGCACAGAATATAAGTGTCAGGACTCAGCCTCTACAGAAGCAACAATATGTATTGCGATGAGTAACAGACTTTTTAAGGACAGGTACCAAGTCAAAGGCAACCACTTATGGGGATATTCACCATGTATTACAGTCAACAAATAGAATAAAAAAAACCTTTAGGAGCAGTTACCTCATGACTACATGAGTATTTGGCATGAGGGATGCATTAATGCGAGTGCATTACACAGATGCAAACTACAAGATCATTGTGACAGTGAATAATAAATATTTGGGACTGTGGAAGGAAAGCAAAGAATAGTTTAATGATCTAGGACAATAATGGCAACCATAGGCTCATAACAAATACATAAATTCCAATGATAATGACAATTCTATTCACAAGAATGCAGAAGACCACGACAATGTGAATAAAAACAACTATTGCAGTGTGATATACAGTTTGTTAGCTCGGGTTTTTTCTTCTACAACAATAAATTCAAGATAACCCAAAAGTATAAAAGAACTTCTACAACCATAAATGAAAGACATTCAAAGATGTAAAGATTTCAATTTTCATATAGCTTTCACAAGACCCAAAATATTGTTTATGGAGGAACTACAATGAGAGAAGGAGCTTGTCCTGCAAGCAAAAGAGATTTTCAGTTCTCTATGAGCAGATTTTAGAGGAAAATACAACCATTTGAATGTAGGAAGAGCAGAATGTGAAAGCATTTACAAATACAGGGGCCGCGGCTGTAAAAGCATAAAATATTTCAAAATGGAGAATAAAACAATATGTTTTGGCTTTAGAAAAGCTTACTCAGTGCAATGGAGGTCAAAATTGGTTTGAGAAGGCATCAAATCTGCTAAAGAAGTCATCTTTTATGGTGGTTCGAGCCATAGCCTACTTAGATATGTTTAATAAGGTCAAGGTTTTGTCACGAAAAGGGGAAAACCCAGAAGCGGCTGCAAGATTACATAGGGAGCTCATTTTGTTTGCTAAGCCTTCTTTCCTGTATTAGGCATAATCATATACAAAAAGTATAGAATATTGAAATCACGGTTGCAATATAGGAGTAAACTCACAAATTTTTCTTGCATATATTCAACCATTGCGTAGAAATACAAAACAAAATTCATTGAATATACAAAAATTTTGAGAAATCAAAACTCGAGCAAACATTTTCCTGCAGAAAATGAAAGAACGACACAAAATATTGCTTATAGAAAGCTAATTCAAGCCTGTACATGTTGCTTTGCAGAAGGGTCTATTTTTTAAAAGCCTCTGAAATCTCAGAAATCCACCGCTCAGTTCATCATAGTCTTCCACAGAGTTCCAAACCCTACCACTGGCGACGGTCGAGCTTCATCTAGAAGTTTCTTACAAATGAATGACTTTCTTTGGTTTCTCTTTCATTTAGGGTTGAAACCCTACTTTTGTGGTGATCGATGAATTAGGCATTTTTTCCTTTTTCTTACTTTTGAAAGTTCAAAATTATTTGTGGCTCGTAGCCTAGTGAATTTTAATTTGGGAATATCTAAGTCATTTTTGACTTAGTAATCCCTATTACTTAGGGATTTGTATTGATTCATTAAGAAATTTTATGTAAAATGATTAAATCAAATGGTGATTTATAAATCATTTGATTTAAGTCATTATCTTTTAATACAAAAGAGGAGAATGGGGTATTTTTTTTTTTTTTTGACTAAGTCATGAGAGAATGAAGATATGCTTCCATTTATGTTTGAGAGAGCATCTAGGGAGGTTATGAGTTTGTTGCAAACATTGAGAGAGTATCTAAGAGGTTTTCATTACTCTTGAGAGTCTTTTGAGGGCAGTTTTATGAGTCACCTTGATGGGTTAAGTCATTTTTTGACTTTTTCTCACATTTGGAGCTCTTTTTGGGTGGATTTGGGGCCTAGATTTTAGGTATGATGAAGGCATCTGACCCAAGTTGTTAGAGGGGATTACTTAGTCTCTTAGGCTACTCATTGTAAGCAGTTCTTACTTTTGCAGTTTTGAGAGTTGGTGATTTTTGCAATCCTTTCTCAGATTGGCAGACTTTGTAACTCAGTTTTCTTTTGGATATGGAATATAGTGGAGGCCTTTGAATATTAATGATTTCTTGAGAATTTGGCTTCTCTTTCTTTGCTTCATTGTGTGCATCAATGAGATTTCATCAAAGTTATTTGTGAGGTATTATCATTTCCTTATAGCTTTATCTCTTATTTAGCACCTTTGTGCAAAACATTGTTAGTGCAGGTCATAGTTTGTGTCAAAATTTTGTAAATGGCTTGTAGTTGTGAATTCATTTTCCTTCTAGATGTCTGAACATTATGACCTTGTTATGAAATACTTTAGTGGCATACAATAGAAAGCTATGCAATTTTTTAAAAGTTTTCAATCATTGTAAGCAGAGTGTTGAAGTTCTAAATTTCATAGTCTTGTTTTCAATTAGGTGCATCACCATAGAAATAGATTATCTTCAGTTTTATGCATATCTTTTCCCTTTTTCCTCATCAGTCAATAGTTTAGGTGACACCATAGGAAGTCGACCTTCTTCAGAGGTTGACCTCTATCTACAAGTAACCCACAGCTTTAGAGGTCTTCCCATGTTACACTGAGGTGTTGAACATCAGGTTCAATAGGGTGCACTTTCAGTAGCTAACACTAATAAAGATGCACCTTAAAGTATAACCCTTTTCTTGCAGGGATGGTGAGAATAAGGACTAACCCTAGAGGGATTCAGGAAGTTGGACAAGATCTAAAGGTTGTTGAAGCTAAATTGGATCAAAATTTGGCTATGATTCATGAAACCAATTCAAGGTTGGGAAATCTAGAGCAAGAAGTAAGGGAAAGAGATAGATTGGAATAGGAAGTTATAATTTATGAAGAAGTCCCTATCAATGAAGATGAGGGAGAGAATTCTCACAATCATGTTCAGACCCATGAACATGAAAAGGATAAATCACACTCTCAATCTAAAGGAACTAGTAGGAAGTGTTTGACTATTGAAATTTCTAGGGACATGAGGAAAATAACCCCACCAAAATTTGAAGGTAGCACTAGTAGGGAAGAAGTTGAGGCATTGTTGATCTAGATGGAAAAATATTTTGAGATCAAAAACTATTCTGAGGTCATGAAGGCAGTATGGGGAGCCTATTAATTAATAGGAGAAGCCTCTAACTAGTAGATGAACAAGAAAATGGAACTCGGGCTTAGTTCTTTGAAACTTACATGCAACAAGTTTGTAGAAATATTTTGGAAAAGATGGCTACCCCAACTCTTTTATGACCAAAGACTTACTGATTTCCAAAACCTAAGATAGGGAGAGATGTTAGTAAATGAGTATTTGGAAAAGTTCACCTAACTGTTGCATTATGTACTAATGTGTTAGAAGGATGAAATTTTTTGCATAAGGAAATTCATTATGTGGATTAATAGCTAGATTGGTGGTGAGGTATATGTTCATGGTCCAAATACTATGGATCTAGTTTATGAGAAGGCTATTAAGTAAGAGTAGAAGATCAAAGCCATATCCATCTGCCAGGAGAATAGGAACCATAAGAAGTTCATAGAAGCTCAAATTAAACCAAATCCAAGGAAGTTTGATGGAGTGCAATATTTTTAGAAGCAAGGGGATAAGGGACCCTAAAATAATGGAAGAGAACCAAGGATGGAATGCAAAAGGAATAATTTCAATGGTGGTAATTCTAACAATGTTGGAGCTAATGCCAGTAGACCTGGTGAACCTACAAGGAACAAAGGACTAGAAACGGGATGTGTCACATGTGGTGGAAACCAATATGCATCAAATTATTCCAATAAGCTTTCTAGGTCATGACCTTATGGAAACCCACTTCCTTCCCAACAAATGATGTTCCAACATAAGATTCATGTTTCCTTAGATGATCATCATGTGGAGTATCAAGTTACTCTAGTGGAGACTCCAGGTATTTTATTTGGTTTGCCTATTTCCATACTTATAGATACTGAAGATATTGAAAATTTTGTTTCACTTAGAATAGCAAAGAAAATATCTAGGAAAGTTGATTATATGGAAAAGTCATGGGTTGTAGAATATGCAAACTAGAAAAGAGCAATGGTGGAACAATGTTTGTTAGAAGCTAGGATTGAATTACCTTGTTTCTCTATGAACATAAACCTATATGTAGTTCCCTTAGGATCCTATGATGTTGTCCTAGGAATGAATTGGATTTAGAAGCATAGAGCCAAGGTAGACTATCATACCAAAACAATAGAATGCTTGGATGATTTAGGTAACCAAGTGATGTTGCAAAGGATACCTAGGGATGTCAAGATATGTCAAATATTTGCCATGCAATTGCTTAGGGTTAAGAAGAAAGGATGCAAACTCTTTGCAATAAATATGGAAAATCTTGAGGAATATAAGGAAGTCATTTCTCAAGATGACATTGTTGACTCTGAGTCACAATATTACCAAGAGGTAGAAGAAGGTGAAATGATGGAAATTGGAGAGATGGATATGGAAATATATCCTATCTTACAAAAGTTTGTGGATGTATTTCCAGAAGAACTCCCTAGAATACCACTAAAAAGGATATTAAATTTCTCCATAGATATAGTGCTAGGATCATAACCTATTTCCAAAGTGCCTTACAAAATTACAACAATTGAGTTAATGGAGCTTAAGGAACATCTAGATGAATTATTATCTAAGGGATTGATAAGGCCTAGTGTATCACCCTAGGGAGTGCAAGTAATCTTTGTGAAAAAGAAGGATGGAACATTTGTAAGGAAGCTAAGATAGCGGAACAACTTCCTACACTAATATTGAGAGGAGAATAATGCAAAAAAATTTACAAATCTTTAACAATTACAAATACTTAAATAGTAATAAATATAAATATCATGCATACCACAACACAGTGATTTACATGGGAAAACCCTTTCAGAAGAAAAACCCAACACTCCAAAATCCACTCAATATATTATCTAGAAATCACAAAGATTACAATATACTTGTAGAGAAAGTTTCTCATAGGAGTATCACCACTAGAGATTCAGAGACAACACGACTACTATCAGACTCTCAAAATACATCACTGTCTACAATCGTAGTACAATCCCCTCATAAAATATGGTTACCTTCTAGGGAAAGATAAGCCAAAAAAATATCCACCATTATATCTAAAACCTAATAATTAATAGTCTAGATTTACATTAAATCATTTATTTAATGTATGTTGGCCATTTTAGGAGCTTCTTGAAAAAGTTAATAAAAATTTTTTTACACTCATCCCACTCCTCCCCTTGCTTCCATTGTATATTACACCTATCGGTGTAACTAGGAAATATATATATATATCCTATCAACAATAACCTTTATATAATTCCAAGGTTGAGACATATTTTCCCAACAAATCTCCCACTTGTTGAACATCTTGCAAGAGCAACAAGAGGGAGAAAACATTGTCTCTTAATTGCTAGGGGCTGAAAGGCCCATAGTCTCTGAACACCATCTAAAATTCTTTGTGCTCATAGGCTTAGTTAAATAATTAGCAACATTCATCGAAGTTTCTACCTTAACTAGTTTCACCTTGCCATCTTTGACCATATCTCTAACAAAATGATATTGTACATCAATGTGCTTGGTCCTGGCATGAAATGTCGGGTTCTTGGCTAGACATATCACACTTTGATTATCGCAATAAATTGTCACTACACCTTTTATTCCAATATTTGAACACAGACTCTTTATCCAAATTGCTTCCTTACAAGCATGAGTAGCTACCATATACTCTGCTTCAATAGTGGGAAAAGTAACCACATCCTGTCGCTTACTCATCCAACTAATTGCACCACCGAATAATGTAAACACATAAGCACTAGTGGATCATCTGCTATCAATATCACCTACCCAGTCTGAATCCACAACCATGAATATCAAGGGAATTCTCATCTTCAGTCATATTACAATGATAACATAAGGAATAATATGAGGTATCACACAAATATATGAAGAAAGTTTTAACTGCATCCCAATGAATTGTACTAGGATTAGACATATATCTGGAAAGAACTCCCACTGCTTGGTCAATGTCTGGTCGAGTACAAACCATAGCATACATCAAACTTTCAAATACACTCTAGTAAGGCACTCTACTCATGTCTTCCATCTCTAATGGAGATGTTGGACAATTTAAAATAGATAACTTTGTTCCAATAGAAAGGGGAACACACAATGGTCTACAATCCTACATGTTAAATCTTTGTAAAATTGAATCGACATACTTACTTTGGCCAAGCCATAGCTTTCTATTCACTCTATCTCTTTTAATTTCCATCCCAAGAATATATCTGGCTACACCAAGGTCTTCCATTTCAAATTTAGCAACAAGTTGAGATTTCAATTCTAAAATCATACCTTTTCCGATATAATAGGAAATAATCACCATCAGTTTTATAATAAACACAATGATCTGATTTAGAATGCTCAAATCCCAAACTCAATGCATGTGTATCAAATTTATGGTACCACATCCTAGGACTCTATTTTAAGCCATACAAATATTTCTTCAATTTGCAAACCAATTTACTTTTACCTTTCACCACATAGTGCTCTAGATGTGTCATATAAATATCCCCTTCCAAGTCGCCATGAAGGAAAGTAGTTTTCACCATAATCAACACCCTCAACTTGAGAGTAACCCTTCACAACCAACCTTGCTTTGTACTTCTCAATACCTCCATATGAACCAATATTTTTCTTGAACACCCATTTACAACCAATAGGTTTTTGTCCTTTAGGAAATGGTAGATCCCATGTATCATTTTTTTCAAAGATGTCCTTTCTTCATCCATAGCAATCTTCCAAGATTCTGCATCATTCATACCTAATGCCTCTTCAACAAATTTGGGTTCATCTATGTTAGTATTCAAAGAAAAAATAAATCTCCAATCATCAAGTGTATACCTTTTAGTTGGTTGTATATGCCTTGTAGACCTACAAACAAGTTGAGTTGGATATTCTTCCTCCTCTTCTAAAGATTCAGGGCTAGATGAGCTCTCCTCAACTTCTTGTCTATCCATGGGTCTCAATTCAACTTTCTTAGGTGTAGAAGAAAATTGAATCACATCTTCTTGTTTATTTTGTTCTGGCTGAGATATAATAGAAAAAGGCTTAGTTTCTCTAAAAATAAAACTTCTACTATGTACTACCTTCTATGCAACATGATCCCAAAGCTTGCATCCTTTCACACCATAACTTTATCTGATGAAGATACATTTCACAACCTTTTTCTCCAAATTTGTTCACTTCTCGTTTGGCACATGTGCATATGCCTCACAACCAAAAACTCTAAGATGTCTTAATGAAGGCTTGCGACTCGACCATGCCTCTATAGGTGTCTTATCAACAAGAGTTGATGTAGGAGACCTACTAATCAAGTAACAAGAAGTGGCAATAGCTTCAGCCCTAAATCTTTGTTCTAGGCTAGCACCACCTAACATACTCCTAGCCTTCTCCATCAATGTCATGTTCATTCTTTCTACAACTCCATTCTATTGTGGAGAATACGAAGTAGTCTTTTTTCTATGAATACCACAATCTTTATAGAATCTATACAAATCATTAGAGAAAAATTCACCACCTTTATCAGTCCTCAAAAATTTTATTTTCTTTCCAGTCTGCAACTCAACCATTTCTTTAAATTCTTTAAAGCGACTGAAAACTTTAGATTTACTCTTTAGAAAATATACCCATATCCTTCTACTATAATCATCAATAAATGAAAAGTAATATGTGGATTTACCAATCGAAGGAACATCTATAGGACCAAACACATCAGGATGAATAAGATCCAATACACCACATGATTTATGAGAACTCAAGTAAAACTGAACATTTTTTTTTTTTCCATAAATGTAATGCTCACATAAATCAAATTCAATATTACAATCAGACAAACCTTCAACAAGGCTTTTATTTTTCAAGGTCCTTAGACCCTTTTCTCCAATGTGGCCAAGTCTCTGGTGCCATAACATAGTTTTCTTTGTAGGTAACTTTGATTCAGAAGAAAGAGCACCCTTGGGTACCCAAAATCCATGACAATCTGCTAAAGGTGAAACCCTCACTTCTTCCATAGACTTGTTTTTCACATAAGTACTATTGTACTCAACAGTGCATGCATCAAACTTATACAATGTGTCATATCTGACACCTCTAGCAATCACCATAGCACCTCTAACCATCTTACATCTTATATCAAAAAATATTACTTGCACACTCGCATCTATTAGTTTGCTTACAAATAATAGATTTCATGCTAATCCATGGACATGTAACACACCATTAATATTTTTTATTCTACCATCAGGAAACCTAATTTTAACTTTACCATGGCCAACAATGTTTAAATGAGAATCATCACCCAAGTACACCTTACCTCCATCAAATTCTTCATATTCAAAAAATCAATATTTATTAAAGGTCATATGGAAAGATTCACATGAGTCAATTAACCATGCATCATTACTTGCACGAGTTGCCAAAGATGCAATGATTGTGTCACCATCTTCCTTCTTAGACTTAGAATTAGGATCAAATTTCTTCTTTTTCTTCTTCTTCTCTTCTTTGCATTCCTTATGAACATTTCCAGGCTTACCACAATTCTAGAAAATAACTTTGGACTTTCCAAGAGATTTAGATCTCCCCTGGACTTGGATTTTTCACGCTTCTCATTCTTCTTTCCTTTTTTCCTTAGGTCTTCCATGAACATTTAGGGTCTCCTTGGCAATGATGGATACCTTCCTCCTCATCTCTTCAAAAATCAAAGAACCCACCACATCTTTAACCTTCAAAATAATAGAAGTACTCCCAATAACCATAACAATAGAATCCCACAAATCAAGCAAAGAACAAAGCAATATTTGACATTTCTCCTCCTCATCCATTTTGACACCAATTGATTGCAATTGAGCCACCAAAATATTGAATTCTTCTAGGTGGTCTGTAATTTGTCCACTCTCTTCCATTCTCAAGGATTATAATTTCTTCCTCAAGAAAATATTATTCACTAAATATTTAGCCTGATACATCTCACCAAGCTTCTTCCATAGTTTTTGTGCAGAGTTCTCTTCATGGACATTAATTGAAATAGAGTCTTCCAAGCACAATCTGATTAGACCGTTGGCTTTATGTTCCATAATACCATATTGAGTAGCTTGAGTAGGATCTATAGGCCTTGAAACATTCTCATCAATAGCATCCCATAGATCTTGATCTATCAACATATCCTCCATCTCCAGCTTCCATAATTCAAAATTATTTCCATAAAACTTATCCACCTCTATTCTCCCTAATGAACTTTCCATTTAAAAATTTATGCAACAAGATCACAAAGTATCTTTTGTACAAGCTCCCACTCAAACTTGGATTAGTCCAAAAAAATCAACAACCCACAACTGAAACCAAAGGTGATCAGGTTTTGATACCACTTGTAAGGAAGCTAAGGTAGCAAAACAACTTCCTACAGTAATTGAGAGGAGAATAATGCAAAAAAATCTACAAATATTTAACAATTATAGAAACTTTAAAAAAATGGACCTAAATATCATGCATATCACGAAACAATTATTTATGTGGGAAAACCCTTTTAGGAGAAAAACCCCATACTCCAAAATTCATCCAATATATTATCCTAAAATCATAAAGATTACAATATTCTTGTAGAGTGAGCTTCCCACAAGAGTATCACCATCGGAGATTCAAATATAACAAGACTACTATTAGACTTTCAGAATACATCACTATCTACAATTGTAGTACAACGCCCTCATTAAATAGGGTTACCTTCTAGGGAAAGACATGCCAATAAAATATCCCCCGTTAGATCTAAATCCTAATAATTAATGCTTTGTATTTACATCAAACCATTTATTTAATGTATTTCAACCATTTTAGGAGTTTCCTAAAAAATTAACAAAAAATTCTTTACATGCATCCCAATCCTCCCTTTGCTACCATTGTATATTACACTTATAAGTGTAACTAGGAAATATATATATATATATATTCATATATATATCCTATCAACAATAATCTTTATATAATTGCAAGGTTGAGACATATTTTCCAAAAAAAATTGTGCTTGTGCATAGATTAGCAGATTCTTATTAAAGCTATGGTAAAGAACAAGTATCCATTGCCACACATTGATGACCTATTTGATCAAATGCGGGGAGTTGTGTTTTCTAAGATTGATCTACAATATGGATATCACTAGTTAAGAATCAAGGATGGGGATATTTTTAAGACTGCCTCCAAAACTAGATATGGGCATTATGAGTTTATAGTTCTACCATTTGGACTAACTAATGCATCAAAAGCATTTATGAACCTAATGAACAACATGTTTAGGGGTTTCCTAGATTAAAAAAAATTAGTTTTATTGGATGATATCCTAATTTATTCGAAGAATGAAAAGGATCATTGTAAGCATTCAGAGAGAGTTCTACAATGACTAAGATAACATAAGTTGTATGTGAAACTTTCTAAATGTACTTTATTTTAGAAGAAAGTACAATATATTAGACACGTGATTTTAGTCGATGGTATCTTAGTCAATCTAGCCAAGATCAAGGTAGTGCTCAAATGGCTAGTACCCAAAAATGTCTCTAAGGTAAGAAGTTTTATGGGTTTGGCAGGATATTATAGGAAGTTTGTGGAAAAAATTTCCACAATAGCTTTTCCAATTACTTATTTACAGAGGAAATGGAAGAAGTTTGAGTGGACAAAAAAATGCCAAGCAACATTCTATCTACTCAAGGAGAAGTTGACTACTGCTCCAATTTTGAAAGTACCAGATCTTGATGGTAATTTCATTGTTATCATAGATGCATCAAGGGAAGGCTTAGGAGGAGTCTTAATGTAAGAAAGGCAAGTAATTGCTTATGAATCAAGGAAGCTAAAACCCTATGAAAAAAATTATGCATCACATGATTTAGATTAGTAGCAGTGGTTCATGCATTGCAGATGTGGAGGCATTACTTGTTGGGAAAGCCCTTTAAGATGAAAATTGAACATCATGGTTTCAAATATCTATTTACCCAACCTAATCTGAATGCTCGGAAAATAAGATGGTTGGAGTTAATATTTGATTATGACTTCAATATTAGCTACATCAAGGGAAAAGAAAATTAGGTTGTCGATGCCTTAAGTCATAGATGTCATAGTGCCTCAATAGTGACAATCCAAACTGACTTTAAAGGCCAAATATTACAAAAATGCAAGGAGGATGAGTATTGTATGAAAGTTAAACAAGCACTCACTAGAAATCCACAAGATGCAAGGTATGAGGGATTTCACTTTGAACCCAATGGATTGCTTAGGTATAAGGGTAGAATGTATGTGCCTAACTCTAAAGAGTTAAGAAATTTTGTGTGGAAAGAAGTTCATGAAGCACCATATTCTGGACATCCTGGTGTAACAAAAATTTTGGTTGATGTGAAGCCATTATATTTTTGGAAAGGGATGAAAGGGGGCGCTACTAGATTTGTGGCTAGATGCTTGGAATTTCAAAGAGTGAAAGATGAACATCATCATCCTACAGGTTTTCTATATCCACATGATATTCCAGAGAGTAAGTGGCAAGTCATTAGTATGGACTTTGTGCAAGGATTACCTATGTCAAGGAACAAGGACAATGCCATTCTTGTAGTTGTGGAAAAGCTTACTAAGGTAGCACATTTCATACTAGGAAATTTGACTGATGGAGCTCTTGTCATAGCTCAAAAATTCATTCAAGAGGTGTTTAAACTGCATGGAATTCTTGAGAAGATTATCTTAGATAGGGTTGCACGTGTGACCTCAAGGTTTTGGCAAACCTTATTTTCTGCACTTGGGACTCAACTAAGTATAAGTTCAACATATCATTCGGAAACGGATGGAAAAATAGAAAGGGTGAACCAAGTACTAGAAGACTTATTAAGAATTATTGCATGGATTAGAAATACAAGTGGGAGGATTAATTTCCTTTAGTGGAATTTTCTTATTACAATTCCTATCATTCTGCAATAAAGATGGCTCCTTTTGAAGCGTTATATGGCCAAAAGTGTCGAACCCTTATAATTTGGGATAAAATTGAGGATAGGGTGAGTCTTGGGCTAGAGATGTTGGCTAAAATGGACGAACAAGTTAGAATTGTTAAGCAAAGACTAGTTGAAGCCAATTATAGATAGAAAAGCTATGCAGATGCAAAGAGAGTACCCAGGAATTTTGTAGTAGGTGACAAGGTGTTGTTAAGGGTTAAACCTCATAAGATTTCTATCAAGTTTGGAAATTCATCCAAACTAGCTCCATGTTATGTAGGTCCTTTTGAGATTCTTGAGGAATTGAATCTTGTAGCTTATTGAATTGTGTTACCACTAGCTCTTTCTCGGATGCATTACATCTTTCACATTTCTTACCTAAAGAAGTATATACAAGAGTTAATCATCTAATTGATTGGAATGAGTTATAGGTACAAGACCTTGGAGTGATAACAATTTATCCTATCAAGGTGATCAGAACGTGTAAGCTTCACTTGCATAATAGAGAGGTTCTGTAGTGCAAAGTCCAATGGGACCAATATACAAAATATTTTTCCACTTGGGAAAACTATGCTTAGATAGAGAGAAATTTCCCACATGTCTTACATGCTTTTGAAAGTGCTTGAAAAGAAATGTTTTGTTTGCTTTGTTTAGTTTATGTTTGCTACATAAAATTATCGGGGTCGATGATTCACAAGGGGAAGTATGTTACATCCCATTGTGCATTTACCTATTTACTATTACTATGATATGGTAAATTATTGCATATGTGAAAGTATTTGGAATTCTCAGTGGAAAATATATATATGGTTGCAGTTTTTTAATCTAAATCATTGGAAAATTGTGGATGAATGTTTATTTCATTTGATGTTATATAATGGAATGGAAATCTGGAATAAATAGTTATTGAATTTAATGTTCTAATTATGAAATGTATAAATGCTTATTTTTGATGAATGACTGACTACCATGAAAATGTGTTAAGTTGGATGTAGCCTCAGATTCAATCCTCTAGAAGCGAGGGGAAGTATCATGTGGGAGAAGAACTTGGTCGAGTAACTTGTAACGAAACCTAACTAAGCTTACACACACACTCACTTATAGAATGGTTGAGTCAAGTCATAGTTTTGGGAATTGGTAAGTCATCCTTTAGTATGATGTGTTTGCATTATGAAGGATCTTGAATTCTATTAGGAACATTCTTGGATTATGTTTAGTGCTTGGTGCATATGATTTCTTCTTCATATTAATATACTTGAATGCTGAGATATATATACATAGAATGTTCATATATGTATACATATGCATGTCGACGATAACCCATACATGTGAGATAACACATACATGAGAGTATGCAGGTAGACGTACCTGCACACTCTTATGGATGGGTTGCTCATGGGCATGGTGATATCAAAAGAATAATGAGACATGTAGGTATATATATATACATCAGATGTATATATATCTATCTATAAGAGAAATTGTTTACATGTGTGATTGTGTAATTAAATGTATATACATATGTATACACATATTGATATATGGATATGTGTTGACAAATAGGAATGTTGATATGAGTATGTCAATTTATGTATATGTATGTATACATGAATATAGATATATATACAAACAATAATATTTATATGAAATGTTAACTTGATCTCATTCATTTGAATATCAAGTGGAATATTTAGACAAACTTATTTGTCAAAGAATATATATAAATATATATATATTATATATATATATACATATATATATACATATATATAAATAGCATTAAATGTTATTCATTAATATTATATATATATGTGAATGTGTGTGTGTGTGCATATATTATATATACTAATGGCTGATTCATCGAATATATTCCATGGTCGATATAGTGTGAATATAGTACTACATATAATAGTGCAATGCCATATATTAAATTGCATTAATAACTATTGATAATGGGTGATGGAAATACATTAGTAATAATCTGTTGTGTAAAGTTTATTGAACATAATAATAAAGTGTTGCGCACTAATTGATGCAATGTCCCGAGTCAAACATTAAACAACGCTACAAAGTAGGAGGTCAACACATTAAGATGTGTCAAATGCTTTAGCTTGGACCAAGTCGACTATGTGCAAATGTAGCCAGAATAAAGTCTAACTTAATCCTATTTTTAAAACAACAAGCTTGAGAATAGGAAATGAGATGAATAGTTGATGCTATATTATGAATCCTGTGTTTCTTTTAGAAGTCTTTTTAATCTGAAATTTGATTGCCAGATTGAAGCATGTGCTTTATCAACTAGTCAAATGTTGTTGGAAATAATTGGATCAATCTATTGTCTTGTTTAAGTGACTATTGATATAGAAATCCACCATCTTTTCATTATTGAGCTGAGTTGATGCTATTTGGATGAGAAGTGTCATAGCATAAGTCTTGTTTGTAGCCTAAGGATGCTAGTTTTTGGGTATAAATATGAGGCATTCTTGCCAAATTTGGATATAATTCTTCTAAGCATCATTATGCTACTCCATTCTGATGTATTTTCATTGAGAGATTCTTATTTGTAGTGAGTTATTGTGAGGAAGCTTTAGTGATAAGTTGAGTAGGATTTGTTGCTAAGTTGATTTAAGAGCGGGTCAAGCTTGAGATCCAGTGAGTCAATTGGAATAAGTGATTAACAGGAATGAGATTATATTCTCTTCATGTTTGATCTTTTATCTGAAAGATTGTTTTCCTTGTGTGTTTAAATTAGAAATTGCATTATTTTTCTTAAAATAAAGTAATAATGTGTTTGCTTGTAGGAAAGGAATAGTCTTATTGATATGTTTTCCTTATAAGTGTTTGTACTCTCCATATTAAGGAGTGATTGATTATCATCTATAGCATTACATACTAGGATTGACATAATGGGAATAGCTTGTTAAAGTTATTATATGTAAAGTTAGTTTGTAGATATAGAAAGCTCATATTTTATACCTGGAATTAGAATATCCATTGGAGGGGAGGCGTAACTTATGCTTTTGCTTATATTTTGTTGGTTAGGATACCATTATTTTTTTGGAAAAGGGAATAGGTTATTTCTTTGGTTAATGGCTATCTATTGAAGGAAACAACCTATGCATAGATTATATTGGCCTAAAGTCAATCAAGCTAGAGTAGTGTATGTGATTAGGATGACTATCACTCGAAGTACTGAGTGAGAATAATTTGTCCAAAGTAGTGTGATTTACTTTGGCTCTGCTATCAATTCATCATTTACTTTTTAATGCATGCTAGTTTAGGATTGTAGTATCTACAAGTTCTAGTTATGTAGGGCACAACACTAAGCTCGGAGTGGTTGTCCTTACGAGGTTACTCCACCAATCTCTTCGTCAAAGGGTACATCCATCTATTAGATGATAGATGTGTGAGGGACCGCATTTGAGTCTATGATTGGCGGAAAATCACTTGAGTGATGCTTCTCCTCCTTAGCTAGTGACCAAGATTTGAAAGGAGATTCCTGGACCATCTATATCTATTGCTTTGAAGCTCAGTTTAGCTATGTATGTACTTTGTATACATTCATTGGAAATGAAATTAAATATAGAATTTATTGTCATCTATGCTCATTTGTTCTCTTTTGGAAAATATTTTTTTTATAGCAATGGTTAAGAAACATAGTTTATTTACTTGCTTGAACAATTGGCATGTTATAAGAAGAACCTTGTGAGTGTTTCATAGTTGGAAGAGAAATGTTTTTTTGTGCATGGAGGAGAGGTAATGTTGCCTCTAGTCTTATGTTGAGGAAGAGTTAGCAGGCTTGTGTGCCTTGACCTTGGTTGTGATAGCAGCTAGATGAGTTCCTATTCATTGTGGCAATCCTTGAGTAGGACCGTGTTGGCTTGTGGTTTATTGGATCAAATAGTTGGTTCATACCATCGGTTGCAAGGAAGCTGGTGAAGGTAGTGTGGTGATCTCTATGGTTGTTATGCACCTAATGGCAGGTGGCCACTTAGCTTGTCCACACTTGAGTTTCATGTTTTATGTTTGGCGCCTAGACTTGGTGAGAAGTCTATAGGGTTGATCTATGAATATGATATGGAAGGATATAGACTGTTCTTTTCCTCATTTGAGTATTTAATTTTCATATACTTGTCTACATAGTGAGATGCTATGTGTTCTACTCTTATTATTTCACTTTGATACTCCTAAATGTTTTAGTGAATGTCTAATAAGATGTTGAGATGATGTCTCTTCCTAGTGGGGAAGGATTTCACATCTTGTGTTCTTGCCTAAACTTAATTGATAATTAAAATGAACTTGTTGTGAATGTTGGATGAACATCTTATGAATATGGAAAAATATGTTTCAAATTAGATGCTATTTTAAATGCTTGAAATTGAAATTGAAATGAAATGGAAATAATTATCATGTTGTGAATATGAGTTTAATTTCTCATGTATGTTTTTTTAAGGACTAACCTACTGATGTGTGACTGAGTATAGGAATATGAGAAGGTAATTGTCGAAGGTGAGAACATGGTTGAGTTAGGGTATCCTAGCCACTTGATAGATGAATGGTAGGATGGAATCTCAAGGCATTCACACACACACACATAGTAGCATTCATAATTGCATTGAGTATGTTATGATTTCATTGTGATATGGACTAGTTTCATCATTGTTTTTGTGTTCTCTAAATATCTCATTGTGTGTTATGACCTAATTGATGGCTATGTTATGATTATTATGTTAGCAAAAACAAACATAACTGGTGAAGTAAAAATATGTCTTAGAGTATGTTTTTTTTTTAAACTAATGATTGATTTGAAGAAAAAAGTTATTATATAAATTGTGTAATTTATATTTAAATATTAATAATAATAGGATATTATTATTTTTATATAAAAATAAATAAGTGTATAATTTTTTTTTAATAAATGTATAACTAGTTTTTAAAGTTAATTGTATGATAAATAAAACTAATTTAAGTTGTTATTAATATAGAAATAGTTGTAAATTAAATTGCATAAATTATATATATATATATATATATATATATATATATGTGGTGATATAATTTTTTTTTTTTAGCAAAAGGCATAAATCCTATATATATATATATATATATATATCATAAAATAAGATGTTACATAATATCAACAAATATATGAAAACATGCTGATAGCAATTGAAAATTCAGCTTTTTATGTCCAGATCTACTACTAAAAACAACTCCCTTATATCTAATACTGACAACATTCATACATATATTTGAGCACCCTTATATCTACTACTGATTATACCCATACATATGATTCAAACACCTACTACTGATTATACCCATACATATAATTCGAACAACTGTTTCATACACCATTGTGAAAGCAAAACTAATAAACTCTGAATCTACACAAAAACTATTATATATAAATAAATAAGTGTATAAAAAGCTTATTAATAAATCTATAAATAACTTATTTTTAAATATAAATAGTTTAAACAAATTGTATGACTATTAAATTGATAAAGAAGACAAAAACTATAAATAATAAATAATAAATAAATATATAAAAGAATATAAAATTGAATAAAGCAAGTTTTAAAATTTAAATTAGGAGGTAAAGGTTAAGTTATAAAAATAGAGCTAGAGTTAGTTTTGTTTACATGAAAATATAAAAAGAAAAAGAAAAGGAAACTAAAATAAGATAAGTTAAACTAAAATTAAATTAATTAGCTCGATATCATGCATGAGGTGAACTATAAGTTCTAAACATAGGACTAGGAGTCTAAATATTTCATTAAAAATATTACTAAAACCATAAATAAAAGACGAAAAGGGAAGGAAAAAGGATTCTAATTAAAAACTGTAAAGGGTGAGAAGGAGTTGAGTCTGACACCATGAATGACACGTGATGCTACACCACAAATAGGATGTTAGAAGCCTACTTTGATTGAGTCCTTATTCTTCCCTACACTTCACAAGACCAAGAAGCAAAGAAAAAAGGTAAAGACAACTATGACAGAGGAGAAACAAATTTAGAGTTCACTAATAATTAGTACCAATGGTTGTGAAAAGGAATACACATAGTGACTCCAACAAGAAAGAAAATACAGGTTTGTTGCATCAAGGATGAACAAGCTTCTCAAGATTTAGTGAGTGGCTTTTTTTTGGTTCCTATTAGTTGCATTTATTTGAAGCTTACTTCATACCTTAGTATTAGATAAGGACATAAAATATACTATGAGATCATGTTATTTCCTTTCTATAAGTGATAAGTCTTAATGTATACAAGACCTATATGGAGTTGTAGAACTAAAGGTAAATAATAAATTTTGTTTGAATTCATGTTCTCTTTTTCAATTCATCCAACTCTAAAAAATATTGGAAAAACCTTAAGTAGCTATGCATTTAAGATAAACAGCTCAAGGTTTGTTTCCTCGAAGATATCAAAGCCAAGTACACAATTTTGTCAATATTTGATGAATACACTTGCCACATAATCTTCACTATGATTATCTTTGATAGAAACATTTTCCCCAATAGTTGTTCACCTTAAACAATTTAGGTTTAGATATCATTGAAATGATCTTTCCTATTATTTTGTTAAACCACTATATTACTTCATTGGGATCTACAAACTTGAACAGACTATGCACCTAGTCTATCTATCCACCTTTTACATAAATTATCTTGGATCATGGTGTTAAAATATATTATAAATTGTTTTTACCTAATGCATATCGATTCCTTGCCACATTGGATTACTAAACACAAATTATGAGTATATTGTGTGAAAGGGAACATAAAAATATTCCAGTTGTTATAACCTAGTTTTATACTATACTTATGTATAGTCCAATTTGGGTTGTTATTACACCATAACCATGAATTTATCTAAAATGCATCTAAATTAGAACTTCATTGTAATGGTGGACACTAGATTTATTCTTCTTCTGCAAAAATGAAATCTGAGAGTGTTGGAAAGTGTTTTCATCTATGAGAAAGAATTTACAGCAAAAATTGTAATTAGGAAAATACATAGAAATCTGTTATGTTCTGTTATATTCTAAATTTATGATAACAAATCTGCATATATACTATACTTATAATTTTATATATACATATATATGCAACTCCATGTATATATATGTAGGTACATATAACCATAGGTATATGTACATATGAAAAATTTGTGTATGTAATGACAACTGAGTAATTTTCATGAAGTAACCTACAAGACATGAAAGCTATTCAGGTAATGTATACAATGGAAATAGTTACACATTTTCAAATTACATTTAGAAATACATGATATAAGAACAGAAATGCATGAAGCATAATTTGCATGAAGTAGAGAGAAAACATTAAAAAATCAATGCATGTTAGAACTAGTAGCATGTACAGAAATGAATTGCATGTCAATGATTTATTTTACTACTATTATGCATGAAAATTTGAAACAATGAAAGTTGTACAATTGAACGTTTGCATGAAAGAAAAGAGGAAATATTTATTTTCATAAGAATTATGCATGTTATTGTTTTCTATTGTGTATTGGGTTTACCTTCTAAGATAGGGTCTTGAATATGGATTAGCAAAGAAGGTCAATCCTCTTTTTCAAGATCTACTTGATACTTTTAGTGATTTTTCCAAAGCCATGTTTTCATTTAAATAGATGAAATTCACCTAGAAAAATTATTTATATATTTCTAAGCCATATTCTATTTGTGGGATAGTGCATGTTCATGTTTAGAGATGCATGTATATACATCAGGCTTGCACCGAGATTCCCTCCTACTTTTTGTTTCCACATTTCTAGGTACTCCATGTAGGGTTGGGTATTCTTTGTGTTAAGAAGAATTTTGGGGAAGCATAAGCTTCATGGTTGGGAAAAAAAGCACCTGAACCATGTTCTCGTCTCTTGACTTGCAAATGATTGTGAGGGTCAGTGGTGGTTGGAGATTGTATTGTATATTCCTCACACTATTCTTATATGATTGGTTGTATTTGTACTTCCAAATTGTGTATTTATTAAACTTCATGGCATGAGAGCTAGAGTTTTATTTTTGAATAATGTAGATTATGTGATTTTACCTAGAAAACACATTACACATTAGAGGATGTGTTATAAAATTTATTTATTTAATGAAGTTGATTCATTTATATTCCATGCTTATGAGTTATTGAGTTATTGATCATACTTGTGAGGTTTCTTTGGGTCACAATCCTTACAAATACAAGAAACAAAGCTAGGGAGAAAAGGGGTATAATTGTTCCTCAAACACTACCGTGGGTGGTCAGGCATCTTTGTGGATACATAAGGTGCATCTAGAGGTATAGGTTTCCTATGAAATACAAGAAAGATATGTGTTGATTTGCAAGTTTCAAATTCCAATCAGATATTGGTAAAGGTAAGGATCTTTTCATCTGATCACAAGTTTTTTTTAATCTTTAAACCATGAAACTAGAAGACAAAAAGAAAGTTTGGGACCTGTCAGTTGAGAATTCCAAACCTTAAATGAGAAATTTATTATAGGAGGTGACTTCAATGTCATGTTTGATGCAAATGATAAATTCAGTGGTGTGAGAAGAATGGAACAATCTCATAAGGACTTTGTTGATTTTGTGGAGAGCAACAATCTTATTAACATAAAAATAGAAAAAAATACCTTGACTTGGAACAATCACAATTTTTTTTTTACAAATATCATTGAGATATTGGATATATTTCTACTCTCAATGAGCTGGTTGTAATTGGATTTCCTTCCAAAGGAAAGGATCTAGGAAATTTCAATTTCTGATCATTTCCTATTAGAGTTAATTATTGTGAAAGAAGAAAGAGTCATGAAAAGCCAATTCCATTTTGAAATAATGTGGCACAGATGCCCGAAACTACCAAGTCTTTTGAATTTATGGTGGGAAGATGCCAGGACAATTAGTAGCACAAAGATTTTTTCATTCCATAAAAAAATTGCAACACACAAAGAAAAACTGAAGGAGTGAAATATGCACTCCTTTAAGAACATCTTTCAAGAGAAACTACAATTGCAAGAAGAAATTGAACTTCTATAGAAAGTGGTCATAAAAGAAGGAATGGCATTGGAAGAGTTTAAAAAATAATAATAATTATGAAGTACAAATAAATTCTTGCAAGGGAAGAGTGCTACTAGCATTATAAATCGCAGTAGATGTGATTGGTAGTAGGTGATTTAAATACATTTTTTTTCATAATTCATTGAAGGTGAGAGGTAGCTAGAATAGAATCACACAAATCACATTGGGAAAGGAAATGCAATGAACACAACAAAAGGTATTCGAAAGGTTGGCATTGATTATTTTGAATCTCTATTAGGTGATAGAGATGAAGCAAAACCCATTCTCTGAAATATGGTAGATAATATTCTAGAACTAATCTCGCAAGAAGATAATAACATGTTGGAGGAATATGTTACTTTGGAAGAGGTTAAGGTGGAAATTTTTTAAATGCATCCCAATAAGACTCCTAGCCCAAACAGTTTTACAAACCTTTTCTTGCAGATAGGTTGGGATTTCCTCAGACCAAAAATCTTGGAAGTTGTTGAGGAGTCCACAACAAAATCATAGAAAAATTAATACACAAAATCATAAAAAAATTAATGGCTAACCAACTCAAGAAAGTTCTACCCAAGATTATCTCTCAAGAACAAAGTGGCTTTGTACTTGAAAGAAATATTATGAATGGGATAATAATTATGCATGAAGCTATTCATTCAATGAAAAAATTGAATCTCAAAGGTATACTATTAAATATACTAGATATAAGAAAGGCATATGATAGATTTTTCTAGAGATTTTTGTTGAAAATTATTAAAAAATGTAGCTTTGGAGATAGCTGGCTAAATTAGATTTTTAGTTGTATATCCACACCTATATATTCGATAATGGTAAATGGATCCCCTTGTGGTTTATTTCCTAGTGCATGAGGTCTAAGGAAAGAATACCCTCTATCTCCCTTCCTCTTTGTTATTATGGTTGATGCATTTAGTCATCAAATATCAGTAAGAGAACAACAAGGCCTTTAGAAGAGCATAAAAATAACACAAGACTTCCCAACAATAACACATCAAATCTTGATTGATGATACGATAATATATGCAAATTCAACCTTGCATGAAGAATAATGTATTAAAAAACAATAAAAAAAATTAGTTATGAAGCTAGAATATTGAAAAATCATGCATTTATTTCTTTAATACTTGTAGAGGTGTAAATAGAAGAATTGGCAGGTTGTTTGGCTACAAAATTGATACACTTCTTGCTAAGTATCTTTGCATACCATTTTTTGGTGTTGCTTCGAAGGGGTCATTATGGGATGAAATGATCGATAAATGTTAAAAACATGTATCTTTGGAAAGGAAGGCAGTTGACGTTGGTAGGAATATTAATTATGCTTAAAGTTGTGTTAAATACCATCCCAATATATATGTTATCTTGCATCAATCTTCCAAGTAAGTCTGCAAATATATGTTTATGCTTTAAAGGAAATTTATGTGAGAAGGAGAAAATGATAAGAAAAGGGTAGCATTGCTAGCTTGGGAAATAGTTAAGAAAATCATAGAGAATGGAGGTGCCAACATAAAATACATTAGGATACAAAATATGGAACAGGGTGCAAATTTACCTTGGAAAATTTTCAAAAATCCAGAGGCTCAATGGTGCAAGTTATTAGGAGAAAAATATTTAGATGATAATGATCCTAGATGCATCTTGACTATTTCCAATCCTTCAATGGGCTCTACAATTTGGAATTTTATATTGAAGCTCCAACCTACAATCACATATCACTTCTCTTAGAAAATTGGGGATGGGTGTCGGGCTTCCTTCTGGCAAGATTCTTGGAACGGGTATGAGCCCATGGGTTTCCTACTTGATATGGAAGGAGCAATGAGGGTTACTAACAAATTGTATGGTGAGAAATTGGTGAATTACATGGAAGTTAGAATTGTCGATGATCATAAAGAAATCCAAATGGAAAAAAAATTGAGATGTTAAATGATCAACATAGGGATTCCATCTTGTCTGAATTGGAAAACTATCGCATCCTACTAATGGATGAGTACGATACAATAATTTGGTGTGCGACCAAATTAGAGGAGTACAGTGAAAAACTTAGATATAAAGTTTTAAGGAGTGAAATAAATGTAATGAATTGGCCTAAACACTTATACTGGGGGGAATTTGTGCTCCCAAAAGTGGGAATCTTTGTATGGACTACACTACATGATTGAATCCTAACCAATGATCGTTTAAAGCAATTGGGGTGGCTAGTCTGCATTGGTGCATCATGTGTAACAAGGAGGATGAAAATACTTATTATCTCATGGTGCAATGCGAATTCACAAAAAATTGTTGGTCTATTTTTGGTGCAAAATTGGAGTGTCAAGGTCCTTTGGAAAATAGCTTGAAGGAAGTTTTTTTGGCTTGGCCAAAACTTCATAGGGGATCTACATTGGAAGGATTATAGAATGAAGCTCCTACCATGATAATATGGAAAATTTGGAAGGAGAGGAATGCAAGAATCTTCAAGGAAAAAAGGAATCAATACAAATTGTCTTAAACAAGATCAAAGTTGGTATCTCTGAACATCTGAATGGTCAAATCGGTAAAAAATTGCTAGATACACCTTGACATGGGTGAAAATAATTTTTAAAAATTGTCCCCACCTCATTCTACCAAGGAATAATCTTTTAGTTAACCAAGGGAAACAATGTAAGGCCAAGTGGAATCTTCCCCCGAGTGGGAATCTAAAGTTAAACTTTGACAGGGCCTCCAAGGAAAATATTGGGAATTCAAAGGCAAGATTCATAATAAGGGAAAAAATGGTAAGATGATCTGAGCTACTTCAATCAAACTCCCAAAGGGCACAAACAATGATTTTGAATTTTTCACCCTATATGAAGGCCTATGCTAGTGGAGTGACAATGACATTCACGATATTGATCTTGAAGGGGACTCAAAAATAGTGGTAAGAGCCAATAGTTCTTGAAATGATCCAAGCTAGAAATTGAAGTTATGGATTAGTAAAAAATGCTCGCTTTTGGATTTGTTGGGAGACTATACAATAAAGCATGTGTATAGAGAGGTAAATAGAGTTATCAATTTTTTTATCAAACATGGCATCACTAAGTAGGAAACATTGATATGCTCGGAAGTATCCTCAAGGTGGGATGAAATGAACAAAAAACTAGAATTTGATTTGATGACTAATTTTACCACATGAGGTCAAAATCATGATGAAAATATAGAGGATAATCAAATGTGATTTGAAATGTTGTCAATTTTGAAACACCTAGAATCACGAGTCCCCAAATTAGCTAGTAGTTTTTTTGCTATTCGACTTGTTCTTGAAAAGGAAGGCAATGTTACAAATGATTTTGTATCTTACAACCTTAAAAAACCATTGGATGTAGTACTTCTCAATATGTGAAGCTTAAATCTTGTAAATCTCTTGTTCTAAGAAAAGATCATGAGGGAATCAAGAAAAATATCTAGAAGACCATTATGATTTCTATTTATGGAGAATGTAATGTTTTTTTAAGTGAAAAATGTATCTCATGCAACCACCAAACTATGGATATGAATGAAACAAAAAGGAGGTATATGCCTAGATTAGAAGGCTATTCAAGGTAGAATTAAGGGATATTAGGTCAACAATAAATAAAGTGATTAGGGAGAGGAATTTTGCGTCGAGACATATCCATAACAACATTCTAATAGACACCTTTTTTTCTATTATTGTGCACACCATTGGGAGGAAGATGATAGGAATATTAATGGCTCAACATCTGCTAAAGGAGTTCTATTTCAAGGAATCCATCCTCAACATCTCTGCATACAAAAAAAACTGAGAACATGGATTAATATATAATATTTTGAATGTTGAGAGGGTCAACAAGGAAAAATGATATGCCACTAATGTTGATCTTTATAAAGAATGCTTCTTCAAGAAAAATATCCAACTATTTCTGGACAATGCAATTGCCAAAAAAGGAATATTTATGAATATGGAGGTGGAGTGCTTGACAAAACTGGCAACTGGACTCATTTCATTGTATACCTACAAGCCCAAGAAGTAATGTTGTACTATCAGTAAATCATGTAAAGAGTTTTTACATATTCAATAAAATGAGAGCTACCCTCATTAGTAGTAGTTTGTCAAAAAAATATTGGAAAGAAAGAAGTGGATGCTAATTAGCAATTTTTTTATGTGGTGTAGTGTAAATAATTTCTCTATATAGTACACTAGAAAACACTATTATAATTGTGTTCTTACAATGAAGCCCTTCATTTTATATAGAACATGTGACTGATTTGTGGGACTCACATGGTTTGTAGCTTGTTGTATCCTATAGTTATCACATTGTAACTTTTTTCATCTACTATGCAATATTAAACAAATAAAAAAGAAAATAAACCATAATTAGAGATACCATCCTTGAAGTAACAAAGGTTCCTACTCTACAACTTTTTGAATCCTCTATACGCATGGTGCTCCTCCTCCTCTGTCCTTATCGATTATTGGCATACTTTCAAAACATATTCCCCCCATCCTCACAGGACCCTCCTTCCATGAAACCTTAGGTGCTTTGTGTGGTGCACATTATTCCTATCATCTCAGGTCCCAAGGGTTGGAAAATGTGCCCATCAATGCATCTCAAGATTCCTTTATTTCCATTGAGTGGGAAAACACTTTACCTATTTTTTCTGAGTTTGGCTCTAGAATAGAGATAACACTATTGGACTCCACTATTTAAAGGATTGTTTCTTCTATGGAGAACACTTTGGTGGGAAAAAAATTCCTTTCACACTTATATTTATATGTTTCACTAATGGACTACTGTCATTTGGTGTTTAAAGGGTAGTGTTGAGGTCAATGCCATGGTTGGAGGATTATTCCTATTTATGTTTACTTCTAAATATTATCTTCTACTAACCCTCTCCTTAGATCGTTGGTTGTATAGAAAACATAGATTATCCCTTTGTCAATCAAATCCAAGGTTTGACCCAGTAGCATATCTCAACAAATCAGCTCCTTTCTGGGTTTGTTTGTTTGGGATACCTCTTGAGTTCTAGGATGACTTGGAATTCCAATGGATTAGGAACTCCCTCACCACTTCATAATAATAGAAATCATTAAAAATATAAAATCTATGTTATTATTTGCTTGTTTTTGTATCAATATAGATATCAATAAAACTTTGCCAAACATTACTACTCTAAACTCTAAATATGGGAGATGGGCCTAATCGATCTGCTACGAGAATACTATAATATTCTATCAAAAATGTTTCAAATATGGTCATTTAATCTCTAACGACAAATCCCCAATCAAGGGTAAAAAAAACTAAAAGGACCAATGGTGCTTCCGAGTGACCTCTTGGAGGGCTACCCCTTCAAAGAAGTGTTAGTTTTATGATCAGATGTAATGCACATAAAATTAATTCAAAAATCAAACACAATAACACAACAGATACCATGGGAAAACCCTCCTCTTGAGGGAGAAAAACCCAACAACAAATATATCTCTTATATATATGACCAATGGAAACAAGTCTATTTATAATGAGGCCACACACAAGGCCAATAATTAGCACTAGCAATGGATGTAACACAAACTAATAGTCTACCCTTCAATCTGCACTTAAATAGACTCACAATCTACCTTAGAATAATTCACACTAGATAGAATAATTTAAACATGATATGATTCGCACTTGAGAAGGAGATTGAACTTGCTTGATACCCAAATGAGAGAAAGTGACCTTCTATATATACATGTTTCTTAGAGGGGTCACACCTTTTCAAGGACAAGGTCAGCCACCATAAAAATAATTACAAATAATAAATAATAATTACAAAGGAGGTCGGCCATCTTAAATATATGTTGCCATTAAATAATCACAAATAAATAAGGAAGTATGAAGCCCGAAGCTGCAATAACATCAACAAGAAGATATCATAAATATCCTTACTACTCCACCTAAATCTGGGGCAAAGGAAGCAATGTTAGATACTCTCTTATAATAGGCTACTAAATACATGGTAGTGTCTAGAGTTGTCTTGTTGGATAGTTTTTTGTCATTGAATGAAAGCAAAGAAAAACATCCAACTGAAAGGAAATATATGAAATAAATGGATACTTTGTTGATCAACATGGAAGCAAACCCTAATAAACATCTAAAACTACCGACATCTCCCAAGAACCTAGAAGTGCTTGAAGATACTCTATTGAAAAGTATGTTTTCAATAAATAAATTGAAAGAAAGATCACCTTTTGAGCTAAAGAATATATAAGAAGGGGAAATAACTTGTAACCCTCTCAACAATCAGACCTGTAAGGAAATCTAGGAGCATATCTAATGAAAACTCCAAACAGTAGTGCCTTCGATAACTTTAATTTCGATTAGATTACCTCAAACACACATACAACTATGTCCTAAAGCGAAAACATACACAGTTATTTCCCACATTAATCCTTCTGAGAAAAACACATGCAAATTCAATAGAATGCATTAACAGATTCTCTAACAGAACCACTACAGACATGAAAGATGAGACAAAAGAAGAACACAAATATTTTACGTGGGGAAAACCCTTTCGGGTGAAAAAACCCCACTCTCCAAAGTTTGAGCCATTGTATTATTCAGCAACAAAAAGTTACAATACAGTTTCAGGCTCTTAGCCTTTCAGAGATTTCATCTTGTTCATTCTGGATACAACTGGTAGCAAACTATCCCTGAGAGATCACCCAAAGCAATCATGATCACGAGAGATTCCAACATCTTAACTCTGCTCAACCTCATGGCCTCGGCCTTTCGGCTAGTCACTCGGTCCTCTCTCTGGCTCTCAGCTCTTCAGCACCTTGGCTTATTAGCCCCTCTATAGAACGTCCAATGCATACATATATGCAATTCTTCTCAAGAGGCTCTATGAAATTGTTCTTTTCCAACTGTCGGATTAGTACTCACAAATCATCCAACCCAGCATCATTAGATGTTTCCACTTCCTCGTGTTTTAGTTTTCCAACTTCCACACAGAAACGGTTCAGCAAACAGTTCACATTCTGCTTTCTCGGATTGGTCCACATCACACCATGTCAGACAGTCTTCACTTGGTCAACAACAATCAACTTTATGTCGCATGTCGATGAGACACAAGAAGTGTCTCCCCGATGCCACAAGACCCATTTAGACATTGTCGCAAAGAGTCATCTCCATTGGCAAGAGGTTCCACCGAGCTTACAAGTTGCATTGACCTCAGCATGCACATCAATGATACTATCGCTATTGCTAGGAGATCACATCGAGCCTTCAAGTCATACAAAAACCCATTGTATTCCTATCGACATCCATCTATCAGCAAGAGTCTCCTCATTGGCATGATCGGCAAGTCCTCTCACCAACCTCTAGTTGAACTCATCCGCAAACCCTATCACTAAGACATCCAACTATCACCAAGAGGTTATACTGAGGTCTTCAAGTCATATAGACGTGAGTGTTCTTATCGGCAAGACTATTGTCTTTCGCAAAGACATCACACCGAGCTTCATGTTACACCAAAGTCACACAGCCATTGGCAAGACCAACACCTATTGCCAAGACTTCACGTCGAAGTCTCCAGGTTACCCCGAGCCCACCTTTCGCCAGGAGTCATGCCGAATGCATCCCACACCATCGGTGAGACAAACACCTGTCGCCAAGACTTCATAGCAAAGCCTTCAAGTCATACCGATGTGTTCCACTGCCGACGAGAGAATCAACCTTTGGCAAGACTTCTTACCAAGGTTTCCATGTTATCCCGAAACCATTGTGTGCCAAGAGTCACACCGAACCGATGACCCCACGTGTTGTCAACGAGACTTCCAATATTCGATGAGAGATCATATCGAAACAAGCCTTTTGGCCAAGGGTCTCCCCGATGTCTTCGAGTGTTACATTGTCACCAAGACAATCCTTCATCACTGAGACCTCACACCGAGACCCTTAAGTTACTCTGAGTGTCTGTCGGTGAGACATACCAACTGTCGCCAAGAGATCTTCCTGAGCCCTTATGTCACTCTGAAGACTTCTATCGGTGAGACATTCATATCGGTAAGACTTCATACTGAAATGTAAAACTTCCGGCCAAGTCTCCCCGATATCCAATAAACACCATCAGTCGGTAAGAGATCTTCACTTGGCAAGGGGTTACAACGAATGCACCAAGTCATAGCGATAGGCTCCTTCGGCAAGACATAAGCAAAGTCATAGTGACATGAGCAAACCACAAGGTTACTGAACTGCCAGTCGGCCAGACAACATGAATGTCACGGCGACCATGCTTTCTCAGAGGTTTCAGCCTATGAGATTGAGGCAATCCAAAAAGACCCTTGTGGAAAACCCACTCTCACAAATTGAAATTGCAATGTAGATCAGAAACAGATAAGAGCAAACATGCAATGCAATTTAAAACTCTAATACAATCTAAGCTAAGCAACAAAGAACAAAGGAAATTCAAAAACATAAATAAAACTTGAACAATCTCACCAAATTTTTACGTATTTCCATGACTCATCTCAATTTCCCTTCTCCATTTTTCTGTTGTAGTATAATTTCCCTCAGATTTTCAAAAGTTCGTCCAAGTATAGCCTATGATAATGATTTAGCAAAACATCGAAGACTCAAGATAGGTGCTCCACAAAGTCATAAGATTTCGAGAGAGATTGGAATGATGAAGACCATATCAATTTATAGAAAATTGATTATTCGAACGACAGGCTAGGATTGAAAGATCAACGGATGGTTGAGATTGACTGATCAGTCATGCATTCTGATAACAATTAGTAATGACATGAGTGATATAAATTAGAAATAGAATTAAAGATTAAATAAATGATTTAATCTTCCAATTTGGTATTTGAAAATAGAAGAATTATCTTTGCATGACAAAGATGAAGATGGATTAAAGAAACTCTGGTTCGAATGCACACACAAGGTTTAATTAATTAAATAGGAATATTTAATTAATCCGCATATACATGCAAATGAGTTAGAACTGGATGATTGAATGATTTGATGAATAAATTACTTGAGAACGCCACTCAGACATTAAATCAAGAGTTAACTGAGCGATTTGAATAGATCTTTGAGTCAAGTAAAAGTGAATACTTAGATAACTCACACAATTATCTAAATATAGAGGAATGCGTTAAAATAGAATTCATGAATTAAATAATTCATTTAATTCAAGATTTGATATTTGAAGAATAATTAAATAAATAATATTTATTTAATTAAGTGATGAAGGGATTTAAATGAATAATTAAATAAATAAAGAATTTATTTAATTATAGTTGAAGTATGATAAAGAGTAAATTAAATAAGAATTTATTTAATTTGACAAGAAGGATAAGGTTAATTAGTAACATAATTAAATAAAAAGCGTTTATTTAATTAATCAGATAGAATAAAGAAAAGTGTGAATTAATTAAATAATTAGGATTATTTAATTAATAGAAGAAATGAAGACTATAGAGAATAATTAAATAATTGACATTATTTAATCATGACCATGAAGAATATGATTTATGAAGAATATTGAAGTCGCAGGCTTAGACCAAATTTCAGTGTCTACATTTTCCCCTCTTTGATACAATGTCATTTTGGTGTTGTGTCAAAGAAAATCGATCAAAAATATTCCCAAGTTATGCCCCAATGTAAAATAGGTGAAAGATATGCCCCCTCGAGAGGATAGGCAGGTTCAAAGAACATGAGTGTGCTCTCGAAATCGATGAGGGAACTAGAAGATGAAAGAAAGAAAAAAAGGATAGAGGAAAATAGATAATGGTGGTGAAGATGTAGAAAAGAAGAAATGTTAGTGCAAAAAGAAAGATGAATAATAAAATACCATGATGTTAGTATTAGTAATCTTCGATGTTTGATCATATCACAAAAGGCATTGCACTTTATCATCATTGGGCGAGACTAATACAAATGGAAAAAAACACCATGATATGACATAGATCAAGGTGTGCAAGGTCATCCACTTGCTAATAGTAGACAGTCACAGACAAGGAGTGTCGTTAACTCATACTAAGGGCACAAGTTAACCCAGTCTTTTTGTCAATACAAACCACATACATCAAACAAAGTAAAAGATGGGTCATGAGATGTCATCGCTCCTCTAAATCCTTCATGGGACATCCTTGAGGAAACTATTAACATGACTCAAAATCCAATTTAAAAGACAATTGACATATAGCAGTCAAATAAAACAGAATTCTGATACATCGTTGCTTCTCTAAATCCTTCATGGGACATCCTTGAGAAAGCTAGTAACATAATTCCCATCATAAAGCCAAGTGAAAAAATAAGTCATAAAGTCAAAAGCCAATAAAATATTTTCCAAAACTTGATCTGTTTGTTTGATTTGTTTTGATTGATAGAAGGATTGATTGATAGAGCCTGAATTCAGGAGATACACATACCGGATAAGACTATGAGTCTGGTTTCGATGTTATGACTATCTATATAAGGCATGAAAAAACCTGGTTTCAGAAATACATGTATTGTATAAGACATTGAGTCAGATGTCATTGATGTGATAACCTGTGTAAGGCTATGTTTGATTGTTTGACAATGTCGATTATGCAGAAATGACTCATCCTGTATAAGACATAGATTGCTTTGTTGATATCAATATTTAGGAAGGACTCATCTTGAATAAGACAGAGGTTGATTATTTTGATGATGTCTGTCTCTAGGAAGGACACATCCTGTAGCAGACATCAATTGATCTGTTTTGATTGTTTCCTTGGAAATTTGTTTGATTTGACTTAGAGACATTACTGACTTGTTCACCAGATTAATGCATGACCTAATATGATGTGTGGACAATTGACTATGTGTGATGACAAACCCTAAAGGACTAACCTAGTGTGGCCTCGGGGGCTCATCAATTGATGGCCTTTCCTACGTTATACACGCAGAGACCTCGTAGTTCAACTTGACATTAACTGACAATACTGACTACAAATAGAATACGTGTGTGAAAGTGAATGTGACGAACCCTAATGGACTGACCTAGTGCGACCTCAGGGGCTCATCGATTGATGACCTTTCCTATGTTATACACATACAGACTGAGTCATGATTTTATACAGACAAACCTAAACAGACTAACCTAATGCCTCAGGGGCACATCAGCAGATGGCCTTGCCTACGTCTAGTCGTAGAGGCAATGTAGTTTGACAAACGACAAAGACTGACAAGTGTGACTGACTCTGACTCTATTTTTAGATTTTTGAAATGTTTTGATTTTTTTGTCTTTTTGAAGTTTTCTGATGTTTTTGTACTTTCTCAGGTCATTTTGTGATTTTTTTTGGATTTTCTATGGTTTTATGTCCTCAACATAGCCAATGTAAGAACCAATATGACACACATCAAGTGTTTTCCCCCAGTCGAGTATAAGACCAATTGATTATGAATAGGATAAAATGAGGGGTATGCAATGCACTTGATGTCAATTGTTCCAAGTTATGGGAAATACTACCACTTATTATGAATGGTATATACAAGCGATGGATATGAAAGATGAGGAATATGTACAGGGATAAGTAGTATGTACAGGGAAGTGGACTATGTACAAGGATAGATAGTATGTACAGGAATATGATTCCTATAAGCAAGCAAAAAAGCATTTTCAAGAATCCAAGGACAACCATGATCTTTCCCCTAGTCAAGCTGAAAACCAATTGATAGGTGATGAGGATGGTGATGATGTTGTTTGACGTGGGAAGGACACATCCCAAAACAACATGAGGATGATGATAATATGACTAAAGGATCAAGGTTTGTAGCCAAGCTAAAAACAAAGCCAAGGAATGTTTTGAATGATGCACTAGGATGCATAGAAATATTATATGGATTGGGCTTGTTGCATTTGGAATGAATTTTCAGGATTAGATGGTATGATGGAATATCCTTAGACCATTGACAAGGTAAAAACCATGGCATGTGATAGGTATTTTGTATAAGGATAACTTGTTTGGAAAAATGCTATGAAGGCTATGACATGATATTTCATGGATAGGGTATGACCAAAGGATAGACATGTCAAGAGTTTTTCCAAAGCATGATTTATGTTTGCACCCTAGTCCTTATCAAGATCAAAGTAGGTGGGAAAATGGGCATGAGTGGTAGGGCTTAGATGGATAGATGGAAATGTCATAATAAATGTCATACGAAGGGTATGGGAGATGAGACAACTTGCCCCCAAGTGTAATAGTCCACATAGATAATTTCTTACACATGACGCATGTTTTCCAAGTTTTCATCATGGTACTTATCCAAAGCGCCATAAGAATGGTTTTCACTATTGGACAAAATTTTTCTCTTGACTTTTTTTTTTTGTTCTTTTGGTGTCACCAAAATGCCTGTTTGCCAGGTTTTCATCAAAGTGACTTTTTTTTTCCTTTTCTGGATGGACTTGATGCTTTAGATGATCATTGATTGTGCTGAATCCATTGATGGTGTTGATGTAGAGACTGGTGCCAAGATATGCCAATAATAACCTTGATGAAGTAGTTTCCTTGTCAGGATCATAGCACTTGCATACAATTGATTGATGTCATTGTAATCCTTGTTGACACTAGAGTTGGCCTTATCAAAATACGCACATCGTGATAGAGTGCCATGGGAGTCCTTACAATAAAGAGTTGCTACCAAGATGCGACGGATTTGTGACGTAGGATTTTTAGACTTTAGGTGAGATGTAGGATTATGATGGATGCTGGTAGACACGTTTGGCAATTTAGATGTAGGAATTTTTATTTTCCAAACTTGGGGTGATGGATGATGGAGAGTGGGTTTCATATTGGGATAATGTTTGGAACCATGACTTTTATATGCCTTGTATGATGACCATTTTGAAGGAGGTGGACATTTATTATATGTGGGAGTCCTCTTTTCTTGTGGCTCCACATTTTGATTGACTTTTACTTTTGAACTATTTTCTTTGCTTGATCCATTTTTCTTTGGGATCCATTTTAACTTTATTTGTCCACTTGGATTTTTGATTGATTCAATGGCCTTTGATATTTGATTTTGAACTTTGAATTTGTAAGAATTTTGTTTTTGTTGGTTCCAAATGGAAGGTTTATTCATGTTGGAATGACAATTTATGGTATGGATGGAAGGAGTGTTGGCAACAACCTTATGGTAAGAACTACTCATGGCCTCCATTTTGATGTTTGTATCAGATAAAGTTTCCCCCAATATCAAGGAGGTACCATTAACATCATTAGATTTGTTGACTGAAGGATAACCAAGACCTTGATGTCTAGGATTTTTTTGAAACTGTATTGGTTCTAGAATTCCTTGCTCATGTATGCCTAGTCCTTTTCCTTGATACTGCATGCTTTGACAGATTCTGTTTGCGATGGGGTATTTTTTGTTTTGAAAGCAAGATGCTAACCCATCACTGTGCATGTGGAAACTGTTACTTGGAATCTTCTCCTCTACAAGAAAGCCTGATTTGATAAAAGTCGATGATCCTAGTTGATAGGATGTCTTATCTTCATTGACATGTTGGATATCTTTGGTGTTATTTTGTGACATATCAAACTCAGATGATTCTACTGGTGCTTCCAAGCCAATATTGAAACCATCTTTATGGTCATTTTCATAGAGTCAAATGAACTCAGCTATAGCTTGATCATTTGAAAATGTGTTTAGAGTAGGAGACTCTTGTTCTAGAGGAATATCATCTATGTTTTCAAAGGAGGCAAGTGTCTCATTTTGGGAAAAGGATGCATTTGGTGCTTGGATAGGTTCATCTTCAAGTGTTTGATCATGAATGGCATAAATGTCAAGGAGTGGATCATTTTGGACTTCTTGATCAATAGTAGTGTCTTGATCAAAGATGGGTTTACCTTGAATGATATGGTTGGGTAGGGAATCTTCATCAAGGATAGGTGTTTTTTGGATGCCATGATTATCTAAAAGGACTTCTTGGATGGACTTAAAGATAGGGTCATGGAATAGAATACTTTGATCTTGACATGAAGGTGAAGCCATGATGTCATGCTTTGGACTTTCTATTTGACATGTATCCTCAAGTTTAGTAGATGGGATGTGACTTTGGAGACCATGAATAGATGTATTTTCAAGACTAAATGTTGATTGAGATGGAGTGTCTTGGAAGGGATTAGTGGATGAAGGACTAGGATAGGACATAGAGGCATGGAAGGAATTAGTGGATGAAGGACGAGGGTAGGACATGGAGGCTTGGAAGGGATTAGTGGAAGGTTGGTTTCCCTTGTCAAGGTTAGGATAAGGGTGATAAGTGGACGTTTGTTGTGGATTAATGGCATGGATTATGCTAAGGGACTCTTGATAATGAGGGTAGATGGATGGAGGACTAGGACTTATGGATTGTTGGTAGGAAGGGTATGTGGATAGTTGACCATGGGTTGACGTTGATTGGCATTTGGATTGGATAAATTGTCTTTTGAAGTCTATGGCTTGTTGGCATTGACCATTACGAAGTAACTAGTATTCAACTTGACTAGCAAGCATATCAAGGTAAATTACAGACATGGTGGTGAGGTTATGATGAAATATGGAGTATCACTAAGGTATGTGATATGAGGGCTAAGGTATGACAATGCAAAGAGTGACTTAAGTCTAAGGTATGCAACCTAAGCTATGTTTTTGGAAAAAAAATTTTGGATATCAAGGATGAATGTATGCAACTATTTTTTTGGTATTTTTCTCTACAAATAAGGTATGTCTAAAATGATGCTATCCTAGGATGATAGTGTCTAAAGATGCAAAGTTTAACCAAGCTTCTAAGGTAATCAATTTTGTGAACCTGAGATGAGGTTACCAACTACCTAAAGTCTAACCAAGGTGTCAATTTAGTTATGTCAAGGAACCAATGCAGGACTAGGATCAAAGATAAGTTGAGTTTTCTAACTAGACTGATGAGCTAGGAGGACTCTTTGTAGGACAAAGGATAAGATGATAGGACTAGGTTCAATGACATATTTTGTTGATGCTACAATTTTTCTAAAGTGTAGAAAGTAGACCTATTCTAAAGTTTGTAAAAGTGACCTTCCTAAGGCAATATGTACTCAAAGATCAAATTAAAACTCAGAATCAGAATGACCATACTAATGGCTAAATAATACCTAAGGATGCAAAATTGAGCAAATTTTTTCAAGTTTCTATCCACGGACTGCTTGTGGGATTCCAATTGAAAGACTGGTATAACAGTGTTGACTAGAAAGTGATCATGAATTCTGGTTTTCTAATCAGGAAAATGTGTCGCAGGATTTCACATATGCGGTTAAGTTTACCAATTGTAGTTAAATTTCATAGTTGCGGTTAAATTTCACAGTTGCAGTTTTCTGATGATCAATTGTGTGTTCCTGATAAAGTTTAATGTCTGACTCTGATAGATGCGGTTAACCTTCTAACAGATGTGACTCATAATGACAGTTGTGACTCAGAATATAACATAAGCAGTTTTTCGCAAAGTAAGTGCGAGCTAATCTAGCAGATGCAACTCTACGCTAAACAAATGTGACCGACAATGACAAATGTGACTCAAAGTTAAACAGATGCAATTGATACTAACAGATGTGACTCAAAGTTAAATAGATGCGACTCTAAAGATCCATTGCGACTTTCTAGTGAACAGTTGTGACTCTCTGTGTATTTTCAGTGATTTGAGAAATAAAACTAACGCTATTTTTTGTGATCAAGTTCTGGAAAATAAGGACAATCATAAGACAAAGTGTTTTCAGTTTGATTTGGACTCAAAGAACATGTAATTTGACAACAGATAAGTAAAATCCTAATAGTCCAAAATTCCAAGGGTTTGTATACTTGGTATAGCCCACTGATATACCCCAAATTGGTGATAAACACCTTTCCTTCTCGAGAGTGGATAGCTTAGAAGTTTGGTGGCATTGGCTCCCCTCCACGGCTCATTAACTTCATTCGAGCACACAAACTTTGGATTCTTGGGTAGTGACTTCCCAAGAACTACTATCTCTACTCAAGGGGATCAGTAGTGAGTGTCTTCAGGCATGATACTATACCCTGCACTATACCGAGCAACTGGCAAAAATGGTTGGTCTCTAAAACAAAAGGTGTTTAGTACAGGCATTTCGTTCGTAGGGCATGATCCATGCAGCGAGAGTCCCCTTTTGGATCCATCTCGTCAGAACCATACACGTGATTCTTGGGCTTTCCCCAAGAATCCACTTTTATATATCGGCTGGAAGTCCCTCGGGTTCAGGGTGCTACCAGTCTGAGTCGTCTTGGGGTGAGTACTTTTTCCCACCAAAACAGGCCCAAGTTCTAGAGTTGGTAACCATTTCTCTTACACCCAAGATCACACGAATGCACAAGGGGAGAGGATACTTCGATGTACCAAATCGTGAGGGTAATTACACAGTTATGCTTTCGCACCAAACACAGTAGACACTTGTTAATTTTAATCCAAATGAAAGATTTGCTACACTACCAAACATTTTGTTTCAAAATTTAACTAGGGTCTTCGACATGCATTCTACAGAAAGATTGATTAGTAGTTTTCAGTATTGTTTTCATCAATTATCCTGCAAAAACTTGTTAACTCCTCAAGACACACGCTGAAAATAGAAGATTTAGCAAAAAATAAAAAAATGAAAGGAAACTATAAATTAAAAGTCTAAAACTAAAAATATATTAGTCGGATGCGTCGTTTTCTCTATCAAATGTGTCGTGGTATTTTACCAGTCAGTTGCAGCTTAGAAAATGACAGATGCATGATTCATTTTCAGATGCATCGTTTCGGTTCACAGATGCGGTCAAGAATGTCAATTGTGTCTTTTCGTCAAGCTGATGCGTCTTCGAATGTCAATTGCAGCGTTTCGTCAAGCAGATGCGTCGTTCCGTACAAAACCTACAAAATAAAATATCAATTGCATCATTATGTTATGCAAATGTGTCACTTTAATTCAAATGTGTCACTTTAAGTCACAAATGCATCATTCGGGCTCAAACGTGTCACAGAAAGTCAAATGCATTATTTTGGCTTGCAAATACGTCACTTTAAGTCAAATGTGTCACTTTAAGTCACAAATGCATCATTCTAGCTTGCAAATGTGTCACTTTAAGTCACAAATGTGTCACTTTAAGTCACAAATGTGTCACTTTAAGCACAAATGCGGCTTGCAAATGCGTCACTTTAGCTCGCAGCCGCAAAAAAATTGTGTTTTTCTTGTAAAAAATACTTCCCTTAACAAAAATATGCAGTATAATATATGAATTTTCATCTCTCGACCCTTCCGAATGCAACCATGCTATTTATTTGACCTCATAAGACTCCAAAAAGTTTGGTTTTCAAGATTCTTAAAAAGTACCTACACCCTTCAAGACAAAAAACATCAAAAACTTCCAAACAAAGAATGTCAATCAAGAGGGTTAGTAGTTCACGTCGGGTTCACCAAATGTAACATCTAGAAAATGAAAATAAAAAACAAATCAGAGCAAACATGCAATGCAATCTAAAAAACTCTAATGCAATCTAAGCTAAGCAACAAAGAACAAAGGAAAGTCAAAAACGTAAATAAAACTTGAACAATCTCACCAAATTTGTACGTATTTCCATGATTCATCTCGATTGCCCTTTTCCATTTTGTCATTGCAGTATAATTTCCCTCATATTTTCAAAAGTTCGTGAGAGTATAGCCTATGATAATGATTTAGCAAAACATTGAAGATTCAAGATAGGTGCTCCACAAAGTCATAAGATTTCGAGAGAGATTGGAATGATAAAGATCAGATGAATTTATAGAAAATTGATTATTCGAGCGACAGGCCAGGATTGAAAGATCAACGGATGGTTGAGATTGACTGATTAGTCATGCATTCTGATAATAGTTAGTAATGACATGAGTGATATAAATTAGAAATAGAATTAAAGATTAAATAAATGATTTAATCTTCCAATTTGGTATTCGAAAACAGAAGAATTATCTTTGCATGACAAAGATGAAGATGGATTAAAACAACTCTTGTTCGAAAGCACGCACAAGGTTTAATTAATTAAATAGGAATATTTAATTAATTCGCATGTACATGCAAATGAGTTAGAACTGGATGATTGAATGATTTGACGAAGAGATTACTCGAGAACGCCACTCAAACATTAAATCAAGAGTTAACTGAGCGATTTGAATAGATCTTTGAGTCGAGTAAAAGTGAATACTTAGATAACTCACACAATTATCTAAATATAGAGGAATGTGTTAAAATAGAATTCATGAATTAAATAATTCATTTAATTCAAGATTTGACATTTGAAGAATAATTAAATAAATAAGATTTATTTAATTAAGTGATGAAGGGATTTAAATGAATAATTAAATAAATAAAGAATTTATTTAATTATAGTTGAAGTATGATAAAGAGTAAATTAAATAAGAATTTATTTAATTTGACAAGAAGGATAAGGTTAATTAGTAACATAATTAAATAAAAAGCATTTATTTAATTAATCAGATAGAATAAAGAAAAGTGTGAATTATTTAAATAATTAAGATTATTTAATTAATAGAAGAAATGAAGACTATAGAGAATAATTAAATAATTGACATTATTTAATCATGACCATGAAGAATACGAATTATGAAAAATATTGAAGTCACAGGCTTAGACCAAATTTCGGTGTCCACACAATGTCTCCATCTGAGATTGATACAACCATCCAGACAGAGGTAGAAAAGTGTCTCCAAGCTAAAAGTTAGACACATGGACATGATGGTTGGATAACCCCCAAGAAAAAAGGTAAATCAAAGAAGACATATGTTGAGGTTGAAACTAAGGTGGGTAGAGCTTCCCAAAGTTAAACAAGGAATTGGGAAACTACAAAGGAGATAGCTATTGGAAAACAAATGATGTTAGAAACATCCTCAAAGAAGATCTCTAAATGATGTTCCTCCCATGGAATATCAGAGGGCTAAATAGCCCACACAAACAGTTGCCTCTAAAAATTTGTATCTTAGAGTACAAGGTTGATATTCTCTTATTACAAGAAGCAAATATTAATAAAAATAATTTTAAAACCATTTCTAAGAAAATTTGGCCTGCTACCTAGTTTTTGATTAGTGAGGCTTCTAGAGCCTCGGATGGTTTTGTTACTATTTGGAACCCAAACATGATGAGTGGATCCCAATTGCTCCAGTCTAAACATTGCTCGGGTGTCCAGTTCTCTACTATTGGTTTATCTTGTAACTTCCTAAATATCTATTCCCCCAATATGAGAAATGCCAGAAAAATTCTATGGCTTGAGCTAAGTTACTCGATCCTTGGAAATAAGGAGGCATGGTGTGTGCTTTTGGGGGACTTCAACTCCCCTCTCTATCGATAAGATAAATGTGGAGGCCCAATTGATTACACTAACATTATGACAAACTTGGTTGACCTTCTGAATGTTGTCAGTCTTATAGATATTGACCTTTAAGGCCATCTCTTCACTTGGAAAAATAGGACTTTTGGTGAAAATATTATCCAGGTTAGACTTGACAGATTCCCGACCTCTCCCAGCTGGGCCACCCTTCATAATATCAACCTCCTAGCTCTACCTAGGATGGTGTTTGACCATAACCCCCTCCTTTTGAGATGAGAAGACACTACAGAACTTGTGTTTTTCCCCTTCAATTATGAGATCATGTGGAGCACTCACCTTGATTTCAAAGATAGGTTATCCAATTGGTGGAATATACCCATTCAAGGATCTCCAATGTACCGTGTGAGCCAAAAACTAAAAAATATTAAAAGTAAGGTGAAGGGATGGAAGAGAAAGGTGGTATTTGGAGATGTTTTTCATAAAAAATGTGACTTAATAGCTAAGCTCAAAGATATTAAGGAAAAGTTGGTATTAGAATGGTGTGATGGTTTAAAGGTGGCATTATTGTTCTTGCCACCAAGGTTCAAACCCTGTTGGGGTGGTATTGTTGAATGGTTGCATTCCAATTCATAGCTCTAGTTCAAAAGTGTTTACCCCTTAAATAATAATAATAATAAAATATTCAGGAAAAAATGGCTAGTGATGATGTGAGTGAGTCGATCTTCCATCTAGAGAAGGATTATTGTCTTGACTACTCTAAAGTGCTCAAGAAAGAAGAAATTTTCTAGAAATAGAAATCTAGAATATAGTGGCTAAAAGAACGGGATCAAAACTCTACTTTTTTCCACCTCTCTACCCTAAATCATAGAAAAGGAACCAATTTACCAAGCTTAAAGATGATAATGGGATAGAAGGCACTACATTGGATCAAATTGGGAAAATTGCTTTAGATTACTTTCAACAATCCTTTCTAGAACCTACTATCAACCATACTACTAAATTGGAAGAACATTTACTGATAATAGATATCCACAATCCATGAAGATTATTGCTAAATGTTTTTTGGATTAAGATTGTGTTAGATCTTTTTGGAATAATAGTTGTTGGACAACACTCTTGTCACCATAATTAGTGATGACAATTTATATCCTAGGTCTTATTACTCGAAAAGTAAGAATTGCAACTTTCAATATGGGGGTTTTCAAAGCTCTTGGGCTTGATGGTTTTCCCTCAACCTTCTTTCAAGAGTTTTAGGATATTGTGAGGGATGATTTTTTCCTAACTACCAAAGAATTATTTAAATTTGATAGGCTATTGAAGGAACTAAAGAACGCCTTTATATCCCTCATTCCTAAAAATTATAATCCCAAAACCATAGTTGACTTTAGACCCATAAGCCTATGTAATACGATCTATAAAATCTTCTCCAAATTTTTGGTTAATAGATTGAAGCCCCTCCTAGAGAAAATGATTAGCCCTTGTCAAAAAGGCTTTGCCCCAAGTATTCAAATATTGGATGCTACTATCCCCATGCATTAAATCCTTCATTCTATGGATATAAGTAACAATGTTGGTATGGAGTTTAAACTTGATATCTCAAAAGTCTATGACAAGGTGTCATGGAAGTTTCTCCTAAAATTCCTTTCTAAGTTTGGCTTCAATAAAACTGATATAAACCTCATCAAAGAATGCATTTCCATGATCAAGTATTATGTTCTTGTTAATGGTGTGTCCTATGGGTTATTTTGTGTGGGAAAAGGGATTGGACAAGGTGACCCCCTATCCCCATACATCTTCATTATGGTGGAAAATTTTTTAAGAATATTTTAAACTTCTCTAAGAAGGTGTTATCATGGGGATCAAGTTTGCTACCTCTCTTGACCCAGAAATAAACCAATTTATAGATGGTACTATTCTCTTTGGGAAAGCCTCAATGTTTGAAGCCAGCAAATGGAAGACATGCCTCAATAATTATGTCTCCATTTTTGGCCAATGCATAAATTACATGAAACATATGATATAATTCTTTAACACCACTCAAGTTTTGTAAAATAAGGTGACTGTTATTCTTGGTTGTGATAGTGCCCCTCTATTGGCTGCTTATCTAGGTCTACCTCTAATAGTCAAATAAGTCACCTCTATTTTTTGGAATTTATTGGAAAGGTTGTAGGAAAAAATTGTTGGTTGGAAAGGTTCAATCTTGATTCATGTGTGCAAACTTTAACTCCTTGCTTTTGGTCTTCAAGGTATACCTATTTATTTCCTCACCATGTTTAAAATTCCTAGATACATAGCAAAAAGTTAGAAAGAATTCAAAGGAATTTCCTCTAGTCTATTATTAAGGAGGATAAAAAGTTGGATCTTCTTAGCTGGGATACATTCTTCCTTCCTAAAACTAATGGTGGACTTAGAATTATAAAAATTCAAAATACCAATAAAGCTCTACTAGCTAAGATTGGTTGGGAATTTTTTCAGGAACAATAAGGATTGGTGTACTATCCTTAATTCCAAATACCTGAATAATATCTCCTTTATCAAGATAATTTACACCATTAAACACCCCTGTTGGTATTTAATTTGAAACATTTTTCTTAAACCAAAACAACTACTCTAGGGTGTTCTAAGATGAAAATTGGGAGATGGTTCCAAAATTAAATTTTGGGATGATTCTTGGATCTTGGGATAAACCCTAAACCAAATAGATTTTAAGGACCTCTAGGGTCCTATCTCAAACCACTTCAATAGGAATGTTGTTGATTACTTCATTGTATTCTCAAGTTCCCAAAAATAGAAAAATATGGAGAGATGTTGCTACAATAGTAAAGGGTTAAGGAAAAAGTTTGGTCCCTCTAGAAAATCCTTTCCCTCACTAGAATCCCTATGTTTTAGAATGAGGATAGCTTCTTATGGGCTAAAGAGAGTAAATACAACCTAACTACCAAATTTTTTTATAGTCTATTGTCAAAGCATGGTCCCTGTGGTAGATTATGGAAATAAATTTTGAATCGACACCTAATAACCAAGACTAACTTCTTTTGGTGGAAAACCTTCCATAATAGAATCCTCACCCAAGATAACCTAAGAAAGTGAGGTTTATAAATCCTTAATAGTTTTACTTTATGTAAAATGGATGAGGAATTTGTGCCTCATTTATTATTACATTGCTCCTTCTCTATCAAGGTTTGGGCCTATACTCTACAAAATATGGGTGTATGTTGGTGAATGAATGATAGTGTCAAAATTCTAGTGGAAAATTGGACCTATCCTCTTACCCACCCTTTAACTAGGGAGCTTTGGAGATAGGTCCCCCAAACATATGTGGAGCATTTGGAAGGAAAGGAATAATAGGATATTCCATAATGAAGAAAATATTCCCAAAGAGGCCTTTGGTTTTTACTCTAGGCTTCTAACTAAGAATGTTTCTTTGTGTATTTGAAAAACCTTAGGAAAACCCCCTAATGAAATGGAGATCAATGTTGCTCGTAAATGGAGCTTACAACTAGATCCAAACTCTTTTAATAACTCTAAACTTATGAAAAGACAAAATACCAAATGGAGGCCTCCACTATTGGGTTGGTTAAAACTCAACTTTGATGTGGTTTCTAAAGGAAAACTAGGACTAGCTAGGATGGGGGGGGGGGTTTGTAGAGGAGGGGGACTAGCTACTACGAGACTTCAGGTCATGGGAGAGTCCTAAGCAACATGCTTCCTTGATCTATCTCAAGCTTGCTAAATGATTCAAAAACGTTGAGATGCTAAGGTCGAAAAGGAAGAGCAATTTGGTTGCTACTGTCCTTCTACTAACTTGAATATTTCAAGAGGCTAAACGAGCTAATTTCTAGTGTCTAATCTACTGCCTAGATAGCCCACTACCTAAGGATGGAAACACAGGACAAGGACTCTAGTGTGGCATGTTTTCATTTCAACGGTGTGTTGGCATTTGTACAGAAAGAGGACTTTTGAGAAAAATTAAAACAAAAAAAATACAACTAACACTATGAATAGTATATGTTTTATGCTATGACAAAATATAGAAAAAGTATAGAAATGAAGTACAAAAAGAAGAATACTTTAACTAAACTACGCTCAAATTGTAAATGGAAGTGAGAAAGTGATACCAAACTCCTTGCAACTTGATTCTTCAAACAACTCCAATCGGGAAGCACCTACATACACAAGACCAAGGAAATTGTTGGCTTTTATTTTAGAGGATTGCCTTAGTCAGTCCCCCACTTTGGTGTTTCCACCTCCATGGATAGCCAGATAGCAATTAGTGTAGAAAAATGATAAAGAAATGTATAAAAATGGAAATTCCAAGAAATAACACAAACAACAATATGCTACTACGTAAACACAATGATGCAAGATTAAGTGGCAATGGGAGATATCACTTTCATAGCTACGTGCTCTCAAGGAAAGTAGAGGAAGGAGTGAGCTTGCAAGTTCTCTAACAATAACATTTCACAATGAACAGAGTGGAGGATTCAAGAAACCAACAACTTGTAGCTACAATGGAGGTGATGGTGAAGCTTGAAGGTGTGTGGTTTATCACTAGATCATCAAGAATTTAGTTGAGAAGCAAGATAGAGTAAAGAAGTTGGATAGAATGAAGAGTTAAACAATTTGAATGGAAAGGATGCAAAAGAGACATTTTGCATTAGTTAATGGAGCAGGAAGCATTATAGTTCACATCCAATGGAGAAATTTAATGCCTCTGTAGATTGTAGAGGTGGGAATCCTTTCGAGATGGCAACATAGCACGCAGGCGTCTGTGCGGCACACGTGCATCCCTAATAAAATTCCTCCACCAACATGAAAATGGGCTGCCAAGTGGACACTTGGAAGATGTGGAAATTGTATCATTGGATTTCATTTAAGGTAAGGGTTATGAAAATAGGGAATTTTCCTAGGGGTGTGAATTCATGCCATTACATTTTTCCCCCACTTTAGTGAACATACGTGTCAACGAATGCAAGGTAAGTAGAGAAAAAGATGAAGAGCATATACTTGAACCGTTGAGGAAGAAAACCATACTCTAACATGCTCATATGTGTAGGAAAGTGAGGTGGCTCCACATTTACTTGGTCCTATAGAAGGTGGAAAAAAACTCTACAGATTCTTGATCCTATAGAATTGGCTCCACGGGTTCCTAGTCTCATGAAAGGTGAACAAAGGTTCTACAGGTGCTCAGTCTTGCATAATGAAAGTGCTTTATAGGTGCTCAATCCTAGGGACCAAAAAAAAAGGCTCCATAGAGTCTGATTGGTTCTTAAAGGTGCCCATTCCTGTAAGGAAAGATTGACAAGGTGCTCGGTCCTCCAAGCTTGATTGTTAATCTATAGACAAAGCATGCTAAGCAAGAAAAAGTTAGATAGATAAATAATCATATCTTAGACAAACAATTGAAGGACAAGCTTTTGAAGGGGCCCTAGGAACCCTTAAGATAGCAAGGGGCCCACTCAGAGGGACACTCCGTTTGAAAAGCAATGACATTTTTCATAAATGATCCTATCATCAAGGAATCCTTTTGAGATATCTCTTTTTTCAAGGAATCCGATAAAATGAATGGCTTTCTCGAAGGAAAGTTTTTTGATTCTTTTTTCTACAAATTCATTTTCGAAAGAAAGTATTGCTAAGGGGATCCTTTTTTAAGGATGTGATTTTTGAAAAAATGTAGAAATTTTAGTAAGGGATTTTTTGGCCGCCAAATTCACCCTATTGAAAATCATAGAAGTAGTAGATAGCCCCCCTTAGGATGGTGCATGTGAATTGAAGGAACATGTGACATCCTAAGGAGAGGAAGGAGGTGTAGAGATGTCATGGCCCATGATACATGATGAGATGTAGATGTGGAAATGTTGTTGCAAATGTGAGGGACAACACATAGGCACCACAAAATCAAGAATCAAGAAAAGAAGAGAGAAAGATAACAAGGAAAAATAATCAAAGATGAACAAAATAGGAAATGGGGGGATCTAATAATTCAAGGTCAGAACTATTCATAAATATGGATAGATAGATATATTATAATATACGTATGAACTATCATTAATCCCTAAATATGTTATATCTAAAGAAGAGCACATGAAGACTAAAGGAAAATAAAAAATTGGGTCATCATGGAAGGGAAGCCTAAATTCCCCCAACACTTTGCATCATCCCCAATTGTCAAAAAATAAATTTATAACATATAGAAGAATGATGAAAGAAATAGAGTGATTTTACGACATAATTTCACTCCTATATCCAAGCGCCTACAAGGGTGACAAGGGTCCTCTAGGAACACATAAAAAAAAGAATGGGAGAAACACAACACACAAACAAATCTAATCTATAGATAAAGAAGAGGTACTCCCCTAGTCCTCATCAACTAGGAGTTCATTGTTCTCCTAATCTAGATCATCATACAGGGGCGGATGAGATTGAAAGGGTGGGATAGAGAGGAGAGAACCCTCTGACTCTCCTACGACAAGAGCTAAGGAAGAAGGCCGCTCAAGGTCTTCTTCACTCAACTCCTGTGAGGTAAAATTCATTGATCTCACAAAGATCATTGACAGAGTCGAGAAATCATCTACCAAGTTAAACATGCACTTAACAAGAGTGCCATGTGTTAACTAAATAGGAGATGAAGGAGGTGGTAGAGATCCACCATCAATCTTGTCAAAAGAGATGGTGACAAACTCAAGGGATATTGGGGCTACCTTCGTCACAAGAACAATGCAAGCTGAAGTAGAACTCCCTTCCAAAGAAGGTGATACCTTCCTCCAATATCCACTTGAAGCAAGGTCATCCTCCAACATATGCTTCATCAGAGGATACAAAATCCACACAAAAGAAATGAAAGGCATGGAGGTAGAGGACAGGGTCACAACGAACACCATAGTGGTGTTCAACATGTATATAGACCAAGAAAATGGAGGGATGTCTAGAAGGGACATTAGGAGAGGGGGATCCATCAAGGGAGTGATGAACACATGTACCCTTTTGGGGTGAGGGTCATTAGCATTCATGAGGGGAGCTAGAAACAAAACTGAGGCAAAGGGAACTGAAGCAGAAGGAGTAGAAGAGGGAGGCATAGCAGGAGATGTCAAAACAAGAGTTGTTTTCTCCCCTTCTACCTTCTACAAGGAAGCTTGCTCAACAACTAGAGCCTTTCTACAGTGCTTACGCTCATGCGCAAGCTAGTTTCATCAGCTCTAGGAACTGGAACTTGCTACATGAGAAGGAGCAAGAGGCTCATCTTTATCCATAGGTATGTCCTCCATAATCATTTCCAATGGAAGGGAAACCTCTTGGATTGGAGCAGGAGCAAGAAGTACAAGAGTGGAAATGATGGTAGGTGGTGAAGCAGATACAGGCACCTCAGCAGTGGGCCTCTTCCCATTCACTTCCTGAGGGACAAGAGTGGTAGGAGGCCATGAAGGTTGAGACACAGGGGATATTCCATGAGAGCCCTTCCCCTTACCATAGACAACAGGCATCGACACCATGGGAATGATGGGAAGTTCAAATAATTGATGATTGTACTTCCACCAAGTGTGCACCATTGTACTCCCCATGTGAGGCATGGGAGAAAAGGAAAAAGGAACCACAATAAGGTGAAAGGAAGAAGTGGATGAAACAACAAAAGAAGAGTAAGGCTCCTAGGCATGAGTCAGATTCCCCTTCCCCTTTTGTTGAGAGGAGGAGGAATCTTGTTGTTATGTAATCATAAAACCTTTGACTAAAATGGCATAAGGGGAGATATGGTAGGTCACCTTTGATGCTATACCCTCATTCTTACATTTGACATAGGTGTGATACAAAAAGTCTATCCTTGGAGGAAGCAAATTGACTGGGGCAAGCCAAAAGTAATCTAACAGGGATCCCCCACATGAAAAATGGCTTATACCCAGTGTCATGCACAACGTGCACAAATCCCTCATGAGAGAACTTTAAACGCTTATGAATTACCAAAGCGACCACATTCATGGAAACTAGCCACGAGATTCCTAGTTTCACCCTAAACAATTCCAACTCCAAGATGATATCAAAAGGATCATTTATAGTCCTAAGTCCTACCAAGACTGAGAGAGTGATGGAGCCAATTGGAGGGATCGAGTCTATTGTGTGTACATATTGTGCTCTTTGATTCATCATACCTATCATTATGTAAGAAATTTATTGGTAGAGTCTCCTCTGTTATAACATTCACACGACATGTGGGATCAACTAGAACACCAATCATGATATTCTCATTGATGCAAGCAGAAATATACAAAGGAGAAGACTCTTTGTTCATAGGTAGGTCCTATGACATAAAAGTTATAGCTAGTGATCCATTCGTAGGCTGGGAAATTAGAAGATGCATAAAAGAGACCATGTCTACACACTTTGAGAGGACTTCCTTGGGATACCCCAAAGGTTTAGGAATCAAACGGTGAACTATCTAAATTTTTCCTCCCAATATCTAGGAGCCCTTCTAACTATGTCGCTAGGGGTCATAGGTTGGGTTGCAAGGCTACTCACCCTATAATACACAAATCTACAACATGCCTAGGATACGAGAGAAGCTTCTTCAATACCCAAATGTCAAATAGAGATAGTTCACATCATGTTCACTAAAATGTAGAGGATGGGGACTAGCTACTCCGAGACTTCAGGTCATGGGAGAGTCCTAAGAAACAAGTTGCCCTGATCTACCTCAAGCTTGCTAAATGATTTAGAAAGGTTGAGATGCTAAGGTTGAAAATGAAGAGCAATTTGGTTGCTACTATCCTTCTAATAAACTGAATGTTTCAAGATATAAAACGAGCTAATTTTTAGAGTCCAATCTACTACCCAGATAGCTCACTGCCTAAGGATGATAGCACAAGACAAGGACTCTAGTGTGACGTGTTGGTGTCTTAGTGGTGTGCTGGCATTTGTACAAACATGGGACTTCTGAGATAGATTCAAACACAAAAAATACAACTAACAGTTCGACTAGTAGATGTTTTATGCTATAATAGAATATAGAAAAAGTACAAAAATGAAGTACAGCAAGAAGAATACTTTAACTAAACTACGCTTGAATTAACAAGGTAAGTGGGAAAGAGATACCAAACTCCTTGCAACTTGAGAAGAACCTACACACACAAGACCAAGGAAAATGTTGAAGTTGTTTTTAGAGAACTTCCTCAATTAGTCCCCCACTTTGGTGTTTCCACCTCATGGATTGCTAGATAGAAACAAGTGTAGAAAAATGATAAATAAATGTATGCAAATGGAAGTTCCAAGCAATAACACAAACAAAAATATGCTACTACATTAACAAAATGATGCAAGAGTAAGTGACAATGGGAGATATCACCTTCATAGCTACATGCTCTCAAGGCAAGTAGAGGAAGGAGTGAGCTTGCAAGTTATCCAAAAACAATGTTGTCACAATGAACGGAGTGGAGTAGCCAAGAAACTAGTAGCTTGCAGCTCCAATGGAGGTGATGGTGAAGCTTGAATGTGTGTAGTTGATCACTAGAGAATCAAGAATTTAGTTGAGAAGCAAGATAGAGTGAAGAAGTTGGATAGAATGAAGAGTTAGACAATTTCAATGGAAAGGAAGCAAAAGAGTTTTTTTATGTCGGTCAAGGGAGTAGGAAGCATTACAGTTCATGTCCAATGGAGAAACATAATGCCTCTACAGATTCTAGAGGAAAGAATTTTGTTAGGACGATAGTGTGGCATGTGGATGTTGGCATGGTGTGTGTGTAAGTCCCTAACAAAATTCCTCCATCAACACAAAAATGGTTTGCCAGGTGCATAGTGAAAGGTGGCAGATGTGGAAATTACATCATCAAAATTCATTTTTCTAAGGTAAGGGATATGAAAATGGGGAATTTTCCTAGGGGTGGAAATTCATGCCATTGCAGGGTATAATAAGAAATTTAGAGGGTAAGTTTGTTGTTGGATTTGCTAGGGGTATTGGGGAACAATCCTCTATGACAATTGAAGCTATGGCTATGCTGGAAGGAATCAAAATTTTCCTTATCTTTAGGTATCAAAAGACTATAGGTGGAAGGTGACTCAAACTATAATATATGTTGTCAAAGGAAAAGGTATGATTGGATGGAAGTGTGTTGATATTAGCTTGGATATTCATAATATCCTTTTGAATATCAACAAAGCATCAATCGATCAATTCATATTACTATGTAATAACTTAAGAAAACTATAAAAAGGAGGGCCAAGGTGATCTCACTTAATGATCCAAAGCGCTTTGAAATGTTTTAATTAAGAAAGAGGTCAACATTTGACACTCACTATAATCCCCTCCCACCCACAAAGACCCCTTAGAATAGTAGGGGCCCAGGGGAATTAGTCATGGTGGGTTAGGGGAGAAAAGTTGAAAGTTCAGGTTTTTTTGAATCCCTCTCCCTGAACTTGCCACAATCGAGTAATCCTACTTCTTCATTGTTTGATCTAATAGATCTTTTAGTGAGTGACCCTATGAAAAGCACAAATATTTATCATATTTATAGAGAAGACAATAAGATGACAGACACAATGGCCAACATTGGGATATCCTTGCATTCAACTAGATGTTGGAGATGTTGTTCTACTCTTCCAATGAAATTCAAAGGTTTAATCCTTGAAGAACAAAATATCAACATCTAAAATGGGGAGAGCCCAATCTGATTTTTTAAATATTATTATTTTATTAATTACTCTTGTCATTTCCCTTCTGATGGGTAAGTTGTTGTGGGATAGTATTTTTAAAAAGGATATGTAAATGTGGACCTTCAATGTCACTACTAATCTGAGAGGCAATTTGATGTGGAATAGGATTTTAAAAAATGGAATGAACACATGCAAGTTGAGGGTTACTATCTTAATTCTCATAATAACTCCTTTTACTAATCTTAATGAGATCATCATTTGTTTTAGTTGGCAAAATAGGGAAACCCATGTTTCAAGACCTATGATGACTAATAGCAATTAAAATTTTGTGTTGGGTCATAATTATCAGCCCTCTTCACACAACTTCCTTGAATCATTTTAAGAAATTCTATTACAATGAAAGGTATTTGGAAAAGATTGCTAGCCCTGTAGGGAATTGTAACCACATTTATTCATGACAATAAAATTTTCACTTCAATATGGATATCTTGGGAAGGCCCATGGATTTCCCTGTTATTTTATTTAACTTGCCAGCTTATTTCCAACCATTTGTAACCCTTTGTCTATTTCAATTTCATCAAGCATATTAATAACTAGAGTGACCAACCTAGCCAAGTGAGCTAACTCAACCCATTTCAAAGAATGGGAAGTGAAAGAGTTTGAATAGAGCTTGGATCTTGTGAATAATTTTGAAGAGATACCCTGATTTAGGACTTTTATGTGGAGGGACGTTTGGCATCTTTAATGGAGAGCCTAAATGGCCATGATGAGAATCTTTCTATTTTGTTTGATATTGGATTCCAAAGAATAGACAAGTTAAACTTGGTGGTATTTCCTTCGAGGTTAGTGAAGAGGCCATATAAAAAGCTATTGGAATTTCCTCTAATGGTTGGAAACTCAAGAAACACACCAAATTGAAAGATATTGACATCATGAACTAGTTCTTAAAGAATAACAAGTACCCCACCAAGCTGCATGTGAGGTATGATCACAACAAGTTTCCAACACTGTGGGACCTAATGTGTTTCATGATTATGAAATATTTAACACTTGAGGGTAGGTTTAAATTCCTTTATTTTTACCATGCATCACTACTCAACCATTTTAGACACCATTTTCTCATCAGCCTCATCCTTTTTCCCCTATCTTCCCTTGAGCTATCTGTAAAAGAGGTTGTGGAGATTTCTATTAAGAACCCTGAGAAATCCCTTGACCTACTTCATTGAGGGATTATCTTGAGATTGTACCATTTTCATTTGGAACTCTACCCCCTAAACCTATCTGAGTTTTCCTAGTGGCAGAAGCTCTTGTTGTCACTTCCCTCAATGAAACTCCCGTAAGGTGGATGCTACTAGTCCTAGTGCTAAGCGAAAGTTGAATCATCTTGTGAAAAATTCCACTCCTAAAACTAAACCTAAACCCCTAGCCAAATAATATAAAATAAGAGTAAAACCAACCAAGATTCAAGCTAGAAGTTGGTAGCAATGGGGCTATGTGAGCTTAAAAATTCTCCTATTAAAAATTTGGGCAAGCATACTATGAATGAAACCATTGACAAAAATAAGAAGATTTTAATCAACTTCTTTATTTAGGAAGCAACTTTCGAGGACAAGGAGGATGATGTTAATACTAATAACAAATGTGAAGAGGAAAAATGATTATGACTGATCCCAATGTTGGAATTGAGGTTACTGTAGACACTTAAAAATGACCTAGGCTTGCAAGCTCTATTTTACCTCTTTCGTCCTAGCATAATTATGACATTTAATTATGTCCTTGGTCCACATTCGACTATTAATTAAATAATTCATAATTATTTAATTAATTCATCTCTTTTATTCTTCATGATTATTAAATAAATAAATTTTATTTATTTATTCAATATGTCTTTAATTTTCTAGATCTTCTCGCAATTAAATAAATTTATTAATTTATTTAATTACCTTTGTTCATTAAGGTCTTCTCGATTATTAAATAAATGAATTTTATTTATTTATTTAATATGTCACTAATTCTCATAATTAAATGAATTTATTAATTTATTTAGTTATCGGTCATAATCCTCTAAATTAAATAATTATCTTTAATTATTTAATTACCTAATTTAACATTTCTCTCATTTTAAATAAATGAAATTATTTAAAATGATTTCATTTTATTAACTGTCACTTCATTTTAGTAAATAATCTAAAAATCGATTATTTATTGTCACACAAAATCCATATTTTGAATTAATTTAATTCAAAATGGTAATCTTCTTCCAAAAATCAAGTAATTGAGGAAATTATTGATTTTTCAAATCTGCTTTTCAGTTCAACCTTTATCCTCTTGATTTTTTGAATCTTACAAATCAAGTAGTCTTTATCTTCTTGATTTTCAAAAATCTTTATCTTTTTGACTAATTGTCACATTTTTTCTTGACCGCCAATTTGATTTTATCAAATGACATCTTGACCACTCATTTAATAATTTTTCCCTAACCCTGATTAGGGATTGTCACATGAAATCTCGTCCACTGATTTTAGGCTTTGTCAGCTTTCAATCTCGTTCGTCTGTCCAAAATTGCATTTTCTATAAAATGCTAATTTTCTCACATTCTCAGGACCACGACTTGATTATTATAGACATTTATACTTATATTTTACTTTGCATTTGTCTTATTTACTTTGATTATAGGCATAGTCATTTGTCATAGGTATTTTGTCATCAAATCCTTCAAAACTTGCATAGGGCTTATTCACAATCATTTGCTCATACACACAAATATGAGGGCAGCAATCATACACTGCAAGCTAGAAGGTGCTATGGAAATGAATCATGGAAGCAACAAATATCTGGTATAATCATTTATGTTTTAAGCTTTCAATGTATTTTATAGTTTCTTTGGGTTTTGATCTATTAATCATCTAGCCTACCTAAAAATAACCCATTGATACATTGGTGAACTCGACACATTTTATTTTTTGATTTTCTATACAATTTTTAGTTTTCTATTTTTTTTACAGGTACCAGTATGGAATGACACATTCAAAATTTTTTGAGTCAGATCTACTATGTCACGATGCATTTGAAAACTTAAACACCACAATTGCTTTGCTGAGCCGCATTTGACGTACCGAGCCCCATTTGAACTGTAAATTGATGCATCTTCCTATTAAACCATAACACAGGACTGAGATGCATTTTTCTCACACAAGAATTCATTCACTCTACTATGATGCATTTGTTGGGTAACATTTTCTTTTTTCTACATTCAAATTTTTTGATATTTATTTTGACATCCTAGTTTTCTTCTGCATTCTGATTTTCTTTTGCATTATGCCTAGCATAGGGGTTTTTCGTGTTACTAATCTTTGTTTGCAGTGTGTGGTAGTTACATTTCATGGGTCCAAGACTAGTTGATAAAACTCCTAACTTGCGCTTTTGCAGGTTCGAGTGTCCAAGACTCATTTCAAAACATTGTGCTTGTTCTTTTTAGAATAGAAAACATTTCTTTTGGTGCATTTAAAATGAACATGCTTTTAATTTTGTCTGATTGTGTTTGAAAGTGGTAGGCAAATATTCTCTCACCTTATGCAAACTAGGTGACTAGAAAGCCATACCCACTTTGTCCCTGTGTAACCTTGATGCAATAACCGAAGTATCCTCTCCCCTTGCGCAGTCATGCGATCCTGGGTGTAAGAGAAATTATTATTGCCTCTAGAAATTGGGTCTACCAAGGGCTTTCATCACCTCTAGGTGACTCAAATCAGCAATGGAGCTAAAGCCAAGCTACCCCCGACTGATATATAAATATGAATATTAAGGGAAAACCTAAGATTACGAGTGCGGATGTGTCATACGGACCAAGTAGTACTCCCTAAAACCCTATTGACCTTAACCTCTTCAAGCTAGAGCACCTCCTAAATGGAGCTTAATCTTGTGCCCCATGTATGGCCACTTGAATGGAGGTCCCAAATTAAACACAATTGTTTAGTAGCTAAAAACCTTCTATTTGCTAGCGCAACACCATTTAGTGTGAAGGCATCCACATCTTCATAGTCTGTAGTAGAGGTGATCAATCTACCATGGGAGTTTCATGGGGGTTGGAAGCTTGGTTGGCCTAAGAAGAGAGTGCATATAAGGGGGAACCCATGTAGCCAAGCTTCTGAATTCACATGTTACTAATATGCAGCTAGGGAAACCAACAAGGAATCTAGCGAATACTGTCCTGGCTTAACCATAGGATTGTACTTGTTCTCTTTTGTGTTTGATTACTATCAAAATATCATGCTTGCCAAGTGTTTTTTGGTTACTAAAATGAAACAAAAAACATTCAAACATATGGAAACAAACTGAAAAACTTTAAACAATTCAGGTTTTTGACCACAAACATTAGAAATTTGACTTTTTACATTCTACAACACATTTGTTAAACCGCAATCGCTCTGTCATACCACATTTTCTAGATTTTGCAATGCATATGCCCTGCTCAAACACATCTACTAATCCAAACACCGAATTTTCCTATCTTGAAACACATTTGACATCTATAAAACCACATCTGCAACACTACACCGCATTTGACATTTGTAAAGCTGCATTTGCAAAATTGCACCGTATTTGACATTTCTAGAGCCGCATTTGATCACTGTAACACATTTGATGCCTATAACGATGTAATCGCCTGACAAAAAACCAAACACTGTCCCAAACCAAAATCTGAGTCCAGACACTTTACCCTGCTGTCAAACATTTTTTTCCAAAAAGTCTATCAGAAACCAAAACTGAAATTGCTCAAAACACCCATCATTTGCATTCACTAGCTTGCATCTCATCCATGGGTTTAAATTTCCAATTTTTAGTTGCATTCCCTAGGCATCATAATCGTCAGTTCTAGCATAAACTTGTCCTTAGGCTTTATCTTGGAAAATTTTGGATTAGGCCAACTCATCACACTTTGTAAAACAATTTTTTTCAAAACTAGGTTATCTTGGGACATAGTTATTATTCCTCTTTTCAATCATTATCCTTTTTGTGAGAACCTCTAACTCAACAGTCTAGTTAGGAAGGATCACTTGTCATTTTGACCTTGTCACTTAGTCCCCTTAGCAAGTCCTTTGGATAACCAAAATTGAAACATAAGTCAAGCATAGAGTGGTTAAGAAAAACCTTTCTCCAAATATTGTCCAAACTTAGTCCTCATTTTAAACTTAGACTTTACATTTTCCATCTCTAGTCCTCATTTTGAACCTAGACTTTCCATTAATCATTTTAGTCCTTAGTCAACATTATCATCTTAGTCCTCATTTGGCACTTTGACCTTGACAACCTTGGCATCTTTTCTTCGTCATTTCCTTAGGAAAACATCATCATCATCACCTTGCATTGTCATCCTTTATTCCAAAATACAAAAAAAAAATTGTCATAACTTGTCATCCTAGTCTTCATTTTACATTCATCATTTCCTTTAGACAACATTGTCGCATTTTCATCCCTTATTATCAAAAATCCAAAAACATAGGCTAACATCATCCTTTCATTTAGTTGTCATTTTCATCACCCTCATTTGAGCAATTTCTTTTTATGGTGGAAACTAGACTCCAAAGAAAGAAAAGACAAATCGCAAACTTTGGACAAGACTCCAATTCTAATGTCACCAATCACACTTATGACCCAAATTGGACTTTTGAAAACCCATTTAGCAAGACAAATACTCAACCTCTCATGACCATACCACCCTCATCAAATAGTCCCTTTGAACCATTCTTACGTAAGGATGAAGATGGACAATTATTTGAGGAAAACCTAGAGGTAGCAGCACAAGACCCAGAGGCGACCTACTTCATAGAACAAATGATCTTGTATGACAGATAGATATTTGGCCATACTTTTAAGTCAAGGAGCTAAATTACCTCATGGGTTCGACATTAATACTTTGAGACTGACATCTCCTAACCATAATGTCAACAATACAAATAACATGTCCAATAGTGGTCAACCTCCAAACAACACAAGCAATACATTTTTTGATGCTACCTCGCAAAACGTCACAACTACCATGAGTGCTAACTCCAATATTCCAAACAATTCCATCAATGCAACATCTATTGGAGGAGCACAATCTGTCACACTACCCACAATGTCCACAACATCATCACAATCTATTGGAAATACCTTTGGGTCCTCGACAATGTGGGCAAGTTATTCCAATCCCCTATTCACCACTTCGGTCAACACCATGGGGACATCATTAAGCCATACAAACCCTCCATTTACGACTACCTCTACTACCATGAGTACATCCTCATCAAATCCTCTCATTGGTAACTCACATAATCCTTTGGGAGGAAGTAAACGATGTCTCCTTATTCAAGGACCACAACCAAATGTTAAAATGTCAACACAGCTTAATTCCATCACCTCCCAAGGACAAAAGATGAACATTCCCCTTGTACAATCCCAACAATTTGGACAAGGCAATCAAAACACACAACCTATGGCATCATTCGCACATCAAAATATTCTTGGTCACCATATTCCCCAAATATCGACCCAAATGGTTGGGGGACACATTCTAACATATTCATCCCATATTCATACCCACCAACATGTCCCCAATCCAAAATTTTAATACCAACAACATGCAAAACAAAACACGTCATACATGTCACAACAACATATCCCTGAACAACACACCAACATCCACTCACAACAAATGGGGACCTATGGTGTACCAATCAATTCAATGTATGGTGCCACAAATGACCCTATAATTGATGCCTTGCAAGCAAAGCTGATAGGTCTAGAGAAGACCATAGAAAACATGCAAATATCCAACAAGAAATCACAAGTTTCATATGATTTATTCGTATATCCCTTTGACATGAACTTATACATGCCGCCATTTCCTTCGGGATATGTCACCAAATTTTACCAAATACAAAGGAAAGACAAATCCTATCGAACATGTCCAAGAATTCACAACCAACTGTATGGACGTCGCCTATGAACCAACATACTTGATGAGACTCTTCTCTAAAAGTCTTGCAGGTCCTGCCCTTGAATGGTTCTCCACTCAAAAGGATATCCAAACATGGGATGAACTTAAACACAAATTCATAAAAAATGACTCGTACAACATTGACATGGACACCTCTATTACTAGCTTATGCAATCTCATGCAAGAGGACTCTAGTGAAACATTCATCCCATTCTTTCAAAAATGGAGAAGTCTAGCTAGTCGTTGTCACGTCGACATACCCAAAAAGGAAAAGGTTGACATGTTTGTTCAAACAGTTCTAGGCCCCTTAAAATATGGATTGCAAGTACATTGTTGCACAACTTTCACAGACCTAGTCAAAAAGGGTGTCCACGTTGAGAAATCTCTTATTGCAAAAGGAGAGCTAAAATATGGTCCTAAAAAACACAACTGTAAATCCTCCTGCTAACAAAAATAAGTACTGGGTCAAAAATAAACATGTTACCAATGATGGTGTTGTTGACACCAAGGTTGTCAACACTATGGGTATTGTATTGGCTCTAAAAGGGGTTCAACCACAAAACAAACCAACAGCGATATGAAAACCCCCTACCAATGTCACTCTAAACAACCAAAATGGTCTAAACAGTCAAAATCAAGAACAATTCTGCCAAACAAGAGAATTCCAAAAAGAAAAACATACTCAGCACTAGGAGAACCAATTGAGGATGTCCTTAAGAAGCTCCTCCAAAATGGTCTCATCACACTTGAAGAACCTAAACCATATGACCCATGGAAGTTTAAATCAACATGGTGGATGATAATGCTTTTTGTGAGTACCACCGGGCTAAAGGACATAAGACATCATCTTGTCGACAACTCAAAAATATTGTGCAAAACTTTATTGGGAGTCGAATAATTGAATTGGGTGGGCCACAAATTTCCATCAAATGTTGACCATACCATTCATAAGAACCCACTACAAGACCACGGTTCTAATAACACTTCCACATCAGGTCCTAAGACAAACAATAATCAACCCAATTACGCTCATGCCAAGTATGACTATTCCGGCGGACCTACTATAAACAATGTCCGAACTAATAATGAGTGTGTCAATACCATCACAGTCAAAAGAGCACCTCAATGCAACGCCACTACTCGAAGCAGTAAGATTACCATAGCTAGTCCACCTCCTGCTAGGCAACCTAAAATCACCATACCGGGTCCATTTCCTAAACAACCGCAACCTGGCTCATCCGTAAAGAAGTGGAAACCCAAGAGTCAGTTTAATCTTATTGATCAATTAGGAAAAACCCCTGTGCAAATTTCCATACTTGAGTTGCTTTGCATTTCTCCCATACATAAAGCTATACTGGATAAAACCCTGCAAGTATCATTTGTCCCTAAGTATATTGATCTCAACCAATTTGAGACTATGGTGGTGGGATACCTCACTACACCTCATCACGTCACCTTTTTTGATCGGGATTTTTCATCACCTAAGACCAACCATAACGATGCACTACATATCGAAACTTTCATCCATAAGCACAAGGTCAGAAGATTTTTAGTAGATGGCAGAGCAGGATTGAACATATGCTCCTTAAAACTGGTTAAGGCTCTAGGATTTTCTAATGCATGCGTAGACCCTACAAAGATCATAGTCATAAAAGCATATGATGATGAGGAATGTTCTTCTAAAGGCGTTGTTTCTCTTGCTATCAGAGTGGGACCAGTCATTGTGGATACAACTTTCTAGGTCCTGAATCTAGAGTTACCTTACAACATCTTGCTTGGTCATCCATGGATTCATGCCTTAAAAGTCATCCCTTCCACATATCACCAATGCTTGAAATTCCCATTTGACGGAACAAAAATCACCGTATATGGAGACCCCGACCCTTTTCAATATTGTACCAACCTAAGGGGTATTTCCAAAAACCAAGTGCCTATCAACTGAGAAGCTCCTAGCTCTTCTTCTTCCTAGTACATTGACCTGTCCACACTCGCATCATCATCCACTGCCACTCTGTCCACATCTTCCGCCATGCCACCATCTTCCACACTTCCTAAGGCTGAGCCCACTGTCAAGATCCAGGACCTAGGCTGTGGAGAATTCAAACTGCATACAGCTTATAGCATCACGAAAATATCCAAGTCGCCAAAGATCTATGGTAGACCATGTTTTAGAATGGAACCCAAAGAAATTTTCAAAGCTCCACCAAAAATGATTTTCATCAAATGGGGAGACATAAGCAATGAGGACATTTTTGATATTACAGGATGGCTCTATAAAGAAATGGTAGACCTACCCCCATTACCAGTTAAGAAATATGGCAGGGGATATGACATGATGAAGGCTAAGGGCTACAATGGAACTAGTGGCCTAGGTAGAAATAAAACTGGATGAAGAGAGCCCATAGAATCTTTCAAAATACAAAAGTACCTTGGATTAGGGTATGGATTACCCAACAATGATGATCGACGTACCAATGGACTTTCCAGTGAGTGCATGCAAGCTTCGGAAAGTGTCGAGACCATCAAGGAATCCCTTACCGAAATTGACTCCCAAGAGTGGGAATTTGGCTCCCAATGATCCTTAAGTGACTATTGTCTTGATGATTTGTTCCTTGAAGATGGGGAGCTTACCTCTAAACAATTTTTTTGGAAAACATTTAAAATTGATCAAGCACCAAATAGTCGCAGTCCCATTTACCTTCCCCATCACATACAAGCCCCACCATCTAAAACCCATAACCATCAGTCGAATCCATCTGAATTGACAGATAACATTGATACCCATGACTCTAAGTCCTTCACCCCTTATTTTGAAAATGAATATGAGACAAGTGAAGGGGAATATTGGATAGAGTCTAACATGGAATTGGATGATGACAACTTCATCTTCAATGTCTCTAAATCTGTCTACATGCTTTCTGCTTCCTCCCCTTAATTCACCAATGCTGACGATGGCATTTCCCTAGTCTACCCACAATTAATCGATTAGGACCAACAAGGCCCACAAGTCCTGAATACCTTTCAAAATGATGATGTCATCACAAAATTTATGGGATTACATGAGGGCATACCCAGTGGTGATCACAAGGTCAGATTCGCCATTGACCTAGATTGTGCAGCTTACTTTAGGGAGACTGCTTCATCCTCTAGTCACAAATTTAAAAATAAGAATAAAGCAAAAAATGAAACATCTTTAGGTGAAAACCGAAAGGCACCTTCTGACGACAAAAAAGTAAAAAAAAAGGACGTATCTATGGGTGAAAACCTCTCTGAGGTGCCCAAATATGGAGGACTAGACTTTCTCCTCATAACTCAAGAGAAATCAGCTATGCTCATAGAGGACACCATAGAAGATAACATATCAAACAAGAAGATCCCAAAATGGTCCTCTTTGCTACATCCTTGACTAAAGAAGAGAAACTGAAATTTCACAAATTCTTTGCAGAATGTACAATCAAGTTCGCATGGTCCTATGCGAACATGCTTGGACTAGACCCAGAACTGGTTCTGCACCATCTACCATTATAGCCAAATGCCAAACTGGTTAAATAGAAGCTATGCAAAATGCATCCTCAAGTCACTCTATTAGTCGAGGCCGAGTTGAAGAAACTTCTAGACGCTGGGTTCATACGGTCTATTGATTATGCTGAATGGATATCTAACTTGGTGCCAATAGCAAAGCCAAATGGGATGATTCGAGTCCGCACATATTTTAGAGACTTAAACAAGGCATGTCCAAAAGATTATTTTCTGCTACCAAATATAGATATCATCGTCAATCTCATGGAAAGATACAAGATGTTGTCCCTCATGGATGGTTTCTCTAGCTATAATCAGATTTGTATTGCCCTCAAAGAACAACATAAAACAACATTCACTTGCCCTTGGGGTACATACTGCTGGAATGTCATGTTGTGTGGTCTTAAAAATGTAGGCACCACGTATTAGAGGGATATGACCACAATATTTCATGACATGATGCATAATATAGTGGAAGATTACGTGGATGTCCTTTTGGCTAAATCAGTAACAAGAAAAGATCATTTGAAGGTCTTAGACACAATTTTCAAGAGACTAGAAAAATACAAAGTCCGAATGAATCCTAGGAAAGGTGTCTTTGGTGTTTTGGGATACCTAGTGTCTCAAAGAGGCATTGAGGTTGATCCAGTAAAAGTCAAAGCCATCATGGAAATGCCTCCTCCCAGAGGAATTAGTGAACTCAAAACCTTACAAGGCAAGGTGCAATCTATCTGGTGTTTCATAGCATAATTGGCTGACAAGTGTCAACCATTCCAATATCCTCTACGTAAAGGCATCCCTTTCATGTGGACGGATAAATTCCAAGAAGATTTTTTGCAAATAAAGGACTACCTACTATCACCACCAGTCCTTATGCCTCACATTCAAGGAAAACCTTTGATATTATACATCTCAGCAACAACTTCAGCACAGGGGCATTACTAGCATAGAATGACCACGAGGAGAAAGAAAGGGCCATATATTATATTAGTCGAACACTGGTTGGGTATGAGCTAAATTACACATCCATCAAACATACTTGTCTAGTAGTGGTCTTTGTAGCTCAGAAGCTAAGACATTATATGTTGAGCCATCAGACACAGCTAGTAGCAAAGATTGACCCCCTTAAATATCTATTAAGTCGGGCAGCATTGACAAGACGTCTAGAAAAATGGGTAATGATCTTGAGTGAATATGATATTAAATATGTAGAAAGAAAGGCAATAAAGGGACAAGTCATAGTAGACCAATTGGCAGACACACCTATACAAAGTGATCACCCTTTAGTGGAAAATTTCCCAAATGATTCAATATTCCATACGAAACCTACGTCACCTTGGAGACTCTACTTTGATGGATCACATATCAATCATGGCTCAGGGGCAAGAATACTATTTATCACCCCTCAAGGAGATTCCATTCCTAAATCCTTCTGCATAGCTTTCCCATGTACCAATAATGTTGCAGAATATGAGGCACTGGTCACATGACTTAGAATGGAAATAAAATGGAAAATCAGAGAACTACATGTCTATGGGGATTCTCAGTTAGTCATCAACCAAGTTAATGATGACTATGACACTAAGGATGAGAAACTAATGCCCTACAAATGAATGGTTGACAACTCTCAGACATATTTTCACATGGTGAATTTTTAACAAGTTTCGAGAGCACAAAACAAGGTGGTAGATGTCATGGCTACAATAGGCTCCCTCCTCGACATTCCAAGAAATATGCCTCAGCTAGAATTCCTAATAGAACAACTGTTGGTCCTCGCCTATGACATTCTAGAATTAGAGATGGTCTATGAGCTTATTGGTCCTGATTCTTCTTGGTACCAAGACATTCATGACTACCTTAAATCCCAAACCCTTCCCCCTAATCTATCTAATAACCAGAGGAAGTCTTTTATACAAAAATCCACAAGATATGCCATCATTAGTGACACCCTTTACCGTTGTAGCTTTTACAACACCCTTCTTAGATGTCTCGACACCAATGAAGCATGCACAACCTTATGCGAAGTACATGAGGGTATATGCGGGTCTCATTTGAGTGGTCCTACTCTGGCCAAGAAGATAATGTGACTTGGGTACTATTGGCTGGCCATTGAGAAAGATGCACTAGAATATGTCAAGACTTGTTGCCAATGCCAAATTCACAGCGATTTGATTGACGCTCTAGTGCAAGAACTTCGGTTGATCACTTCTCCTTGGCCCTTTGCACAATGGGGACTAGACCTCATGGGTAAGATCCATCCTACCTCATCCAATGGCCACAAATTTATCATCACCACCATGGAGTATTTTACAAAGTGGATCAAAGCCATCCCCCTAACATACATAATTGACAAACAAATCTCCAAATTCATTCTTAACTACATCATTTTCTAGTATGGTCTTCTGCAATCTATCATCACTGACAATGGACATCCATTTAAAAACCAAGACGTTTGTGAGTTATGTGAGTGATTTCACATCCAACATCATTTTTCCTCTCTGTATTACCTGACATGGAAATGGTCAAGCCGAGGCATCAAATAAAACCATTGTTAAAATTTTGAAAAAGACTGTCAATGACATTGGTCGTGACTAGCATATTCAACTCAACCCTGCTATGTGTACTTACCACACCAGCATTCGTACAACCACAGGAGCCACTCCATTCACCCTGGTCTTTAGAGCTGAGGCCATCTTGCACATTGAGGTTCAAATTCCTTCCTTATGAGTCTCCTTGAAGGGTCTGATTGATGATGAGGAGTATAGATCGTCGTGCCTACATGAGTTGGACATGCTAGAGGAAAGAAGACATAATTCCCTAAACCATCTGTAGGCATATCAGAACCGTCTTTGTAGCAGTTACAACAAAAAATTCATGGTTAGGAAGTTTGACATTGGTAGCCTAGTCCTCATGCAGAACCCTAAGTATCAGGCTGATAGAGAAAAGCCAAGAAATTTTGAACCAAACTAGTTGGGTCCTTACATCATCATATCCTCTTTTGGTTTTGGAGTGTATCAGCTGGCTACTCTAGATGGTGAACAATTGATAGAGCCTATCAATAGTCTACATCTTCAAAAAATTATGCATAGCATCCGAAGGTTGAGCCAAAAACCTTAAACTATAAAAAAAATGAAAAATGATAGAAAAATTGTTGCCTTGATGAAAACCTAGCAATCAGACGTCTTGGCAGCACAAAAAAAAATGAAAAAATGAGAAAAATAGTAAAGAGAAATAATTCGTCCAACAGTGAAAACATGGAAAATAGGCACTTTGGATAAGTAACATGGTGAAAACCTATCAAACACGCGCCATGCGTAGTCAATCATTGCTCTGCCATCTATTGTCACTTCATCTGTCTTTGCCAATGAGGAGGTACATTTTCTGTCACCACGATGACACTTGACATGACATCATACCCTACCTCTCATGGTTGACAAATGATTGACATCAAGTCATGCATATTGTCCATCGGGTATCCCATGCATATCCTTTTCACGTCCTTTAAAATTGGCTAAGTCTTGGACCTAACTAGGGGAAAAAAAATTATTATGTGACTACAATGGGTATCATGCATGGTCTGGGCAATTGTAAAATTCTCTGAAAAAAGACAAAAACATCACAAAAAGTCCTAAAAAAAGATTAAAACATTACAAAAAGTCCTGAAAAAAGATAAAAACATTACAAAAAGTCCTAAAAAAAAGACAAAAACATCGCAAAAAGTCCTGAAGAAAGACCAAAAACATTGTAAAATATCCTAAAAAAAGACCTTGAAAATCGAAAAGCATCCTAAAGAAACCCCAATAAATGTCAAATTATCTCAAGAACGCAAAATGAAGTCATTTCCCATTAAAAGTCTATCGTGTTAATTAATCAATCTTTGTCATCTGTCCGAACTACGTTGTCTTTGCGCATTTGCTACGTAGGAAAGACTCAATTTTGAGTCCCTGAGACATTAAGTCAATCCTTTTAGGTTTTTCAAAATAAAATCATGATGCAATCTTTGGTCATCAAGACAAAGTCATTGGTCATGTCGAACTACGAGGTCTCTGAGTGTATGACGTAGGCAAGGCCATTTGTCGATGAGTCCCTGAGGCCACACTAGGTCAGTCCATTAGGGTTCATAACATTACACTGGCACACACATCAAAAAGTCTTCAAGTCAAACAAGTCATCTCAAAATAAGCAAATTACTGTAGCCAAATTATGGCAACCATTTATTCAATGTGACAATTACATTAGCATGTCAAATTGATATATAGTTGACGCAAGTCAATTCAGTTAACTTCAATCAAATTTGGTTAAAACAAGTTACATTATCATAACCAGTCAAACTGTCAACTCTTGGTTATCTTTCAGATGTGTCCTTCTAAAGAATAGCCTCTCTCATTCATGTCTTAGGATGTGTCCTTCCTAGGCATCGTCATTGTCATCCAACATTTTTGAGGGATCCTCTTGACATTTAAGGAATCACCCCTCCCAACATCGGTATCTTTCAGATGTTTCCTTCTGAAGAACAAACTTTGTCATTTATGCCTTAGGATGTGTCCTTCTTAGGCATTGTCCTTCCTAAATTTGGCAATCTTTGGCATTCGTCATCTTGGCATTGTCAAAACCTTGACACCCTGGCATCTCGACCTCATCAAACCTAACATCTTGACATTAAGACACTTGACATCCAAACACACTTGGAAAACACTTGGCACTTGTCTTTTGGTCTTTCATCATGTTACTAGTTTTTCAACGAGATCCCAACAACAAGATTTAGAAAAGCAACGACGTATCATGACATTTGTCTTGTCTTTTGACACTCATGTTACTAGTTTCTCAGCGATACCTGACTACAGGATTTAGAAAAACAACGATGTATCATGATGATGACTTTATTTTGTCCTTTTGGCAATCATGTTGCTAGTTTCTCAAGGATTTCCTAGAAACAAGATTTAGACAAGCAACGATGTTAAATGACTTGTCCTTCCATTCTTTTTTTGCTTACAGCTAGTTATGACAAAAAGACTGGGACAATTGCACTCTTAGTGTGAGTCATGATCATCCTTGTCTATGAATGATTGTCTTATATGATGGTACGACCTTGCACACCTTGATCTATGTCATATCATGGTGTTTTTTAGCCATCACAATAATCTACCCAATGATGATTAAGAGCAATAAATATTAAAGTTCTATGGTAAAGTTTTGAAGGATTTGGTCTAGGAACTAACATGCATCTCCTTATGTCTTGTCATCTTCTCTCGTCTGTCTCTCAATAATATCCTGTAACATACCAAAAACATAAGTGCATACATAATCATATAGACATGGCATTAGGGCCATACATACATCATCCATAGTATTAAATCATATACATTACATTACATATTGCATTATAAATAGTCATGCATTAACATAATCATAAACATGGCATCCATTCAAATAAATACATTATGTATATCATCATCATCCATGGCATAACGTCAGTTTGACATATAAATAAGCATTGCATTATTAGGGCATCACATCATAAGTAACCATCATAGGACATACATGAAAGGACATATAAATAAATACCATCATCCATCATAAATGCATATCATACATAAATCATCCATCATACATTATAGTGCATAAATCAAATAACATCACATAACACACATGTAGGCCGCATCAAAACTGTATCGTATATATAGCATCATCTCAAAAAATATAATGTCATAGGATAAAGTCAAGAGATATCCCAAAAATAGAGCTTACAGGCTTGATAGTCAATACATAATGTGTCATAACATAAAGTCAGAAACATGACGTCACATCTAGTAAGCATATCCCTATGAAGTACTCTCCTCATCCCCTCACAGCGAAGAGTGTGGTGACTGAGGACCGATGCCTAGCACTAAGGTAATAGGTGGAACTATAGTAGCCTCTGTCTTGGAACCCATTGGAACTGACACTGATGGCATCATCTCCACGGTAACATGCATTTGTGGTGACCCTATGAGGCTGAAGGATCTGTCACTGGAGGGGGAACATGTACTAATCTATGGCCTGAACCTGATGACCCATGTGAGTGCCTTGACCTGTGACTGGAGGAGTGCCTATGATGGGACCTATGACTCGAAGTATGCCTTGAAGAGGTCGAGCCCCATGCACTACTCCGACTACCACTACCACTGCCTGACCTGCTACCACTACCTGTCTGTGTCCTGGTCAGAATGGGATCTCTCATCTTGACTGCACGGCCTACTCATATAACTTCCTATATCACCCAAGTCGTACGCTAATCCTGCCAAACTCTTGACCTAGATATACAGATGGTCCTGTACATAGTCGTGCAAACTTTGTACACCACTACATTGCCTCCTACTGGCGGATCACTTCCTAATCCTGCTCTACCTGAGTCACCTCTAAGTTTGCCTACAATTCTTTGACCTATGCAGCACTCTCATCTAGTCTCCTCTATAATTCTGCCACCCTTTGGTCTATCGTGGTGTCATGGGGCAATGTCAGCTAGATGGTACCTCCTCCCCTCCCTCCACCATGCACTCTCTCAATGTCTCTCGGCCTCATCAATGGCCTCATCCTCATCATCCTCCCTTGTATCCTCCTATCCTCTGACTCCCTCCTCCCATGGCATATCAATGTCCATCTCGGCCTCTAGTCGATCCTCCTCCTCCCTGACCTCCTGATCTTGTTTGGCCTCCTCCTCGGCCGCATGCTCGTCCTCGGCCACATGCTTGTGACCTACATCCTCCTGCTCCCATCTAGGCTCCTCCTCCTCTCTCTCCTCCTCGCCTACCTCTGGGATAGCATCCAGTGCCCCTCTTGTGGCATGTTGTCTCACTCTCCTGGCCTACCTCCTTCCATCTCTCCTCTGTCTCTGACCATCCCCTCTGTCACCCCCATCATCTTCATCATCTCCATCTCCCCCTCCACCTCTACCTTCATCTCTACCTCCATCTCTCCCTCTGCCTCTGCCTCTATCATCTCCTCTACCCCCTTGCCTAGCTCCTAGCACACGTGGTATAACTAATCTCCTATTAATCAACGTTGGCCCATTTGGATCTGTCAGTGGCACTGGTCAATGTGCCTGCCACCACAAGTCATAGTCGGCGGTCATCCCAGTATCTACAATCCCACCCTTCCATCCCCACTGCTGCGCCACTAGCCCATCAATCTACTACATGGAAAATGGTACAGGAATAGGTGGACCCTAGGCTCCCTCCCTCGAGGATCTGGCATACTCGGTTATGCCTACCGGTACACCTTGCTGCTCTCCAAACTATCTCATTACACACTATGGTAGATACATCTCTATGATGAGTTGACTCTACACTATCCTCCCAATCAAATAATGGTACTATCTGCAGAAACTGAGGTAATCATCCTTGTCATCCCAATGCTCATAGCCTCTGTAGGGCCTCCAAATGAATGAAATCATGGTTTCAATGCGATGACGCCACCAACCTGTCTCTCTGACCCTCGTCTATTGAAGAGCACCAGCATAGTAGTAAGCATATGGCATCCCCTCACCTTGTTGCAGTCTTTGGATAAGAAGTCAGAATATGACCACATGCTTCTAGGCCCATATCATCAGAAGTGTCATGCCACACCCAATGCTCTGTGCCCTTCTATAGGCCACCTCATGGAGTTGATGGTAGAGCATTCCTAACAAACAGGGCTCCCAAGCATAAACCGTCATGTCTCACCTCATTCCCACTAGAACATCACCCCAACCAATGGGAAACCCATGTCCACAGTGGTCAGGAATCAGGACTTCGCCAATCAATGTCGCCAATAGTGCATCAAACCAGCCATAGTGCTCCGCCATAAACTCTTAGCAGATCTCATATCTCTTGATGCCAAGTCATGAACCCTTGTCGTGATAGTAGGCTCTAAAGGTCTGATAACCGTGCTGAGGGTCATAGACAATCCACTGTCCTCGGATCGCCAAACCTAAAATATGGTAGACATCCTCCAGAGTCACGGTAGCCTCTTCTGTAGGCAAATGGAAAGAACATGTCTCTGAGTGTCATCTCTCGCACAACGTGGTCAACAGTCCCCTATTCGCTCGAATAATAGGCATATAGGTAACATAATACAAACCCAGCCACATCAATCGTCGTCACTCTCGCAGACTCAACTAATCTCATAAATGAAAGGTCAATGGCTTGCTCCCCTACATATAGATGGGAACTAGCTGTCTCTGCACATGATCAAACAACGTGTTAGCCCCTTATAGCCAATCATCATTATCATTTGTGTCACTCAAAAAGAAAGTAAAATTTGAAACCCATTAAAATCAACATTGGTCAAAGTCAGAGTCAATTGTGTCGCGTTCACTTCAAATGTGTCGCGAGAAAGCATTTGAGTCATTTCGTACTTCGATTGTGTCTCGCTATGTCGAATGCATTGGTCTTTCTACCAATTGCATTGCAACAGGGCGTTTGTGTCATGACTTTTGGCATATGTGTCATTTAAATCATATGAGTCATTTTTGACCTCAAATGTGTCGCACTATTGCGAATGCATCATTCCACCTGTCAATTGTGGCTCGTTAGGGGTACATACTATTGGCTCTAAGCCTTGGGTCGCCTGTGGGTCCACACAATCTCTCCGCGATGCTCGGTCACTGGAATCACCATGTTTGCTACAGTTCTCTTCGCTCGGCGCTCTCAAAATTGCTAAGGTAAATAGTGAAAATGAATTGACTTTTACCCTCATTGTCAACCTATTTATAAAGTCAAAATACATCAACATTTTTCAACTCTTTTATTATTGGAGGCCCTTTTGACCAACTTTGGCCACCCTTTTGGCTACTCTAAACATGCTAGAATTTGAAACCGGTTGCACCATTGTCTTTCTAATCATTAAATTGACTTATCGGGACACTTTCCAAATTTTTCTGTCACCTAGCCAAAATTCAAAAAATTTCCTGAGGGGGCATTGATACTATGTACCTTCCCTGGGGCATGCTTTTGACTTATTTTCTTTGTCACAATGCGACATGCTACATTATGACAAAGAGGAGAAAAATGTAGACACTTAAAAATGACCTAGGCCTGCAAGCTCTATTTTACAACTTTCGTCCTAGCATAATTATGACATTTAATTATGTCATTGGTCCACATTCGATTATTAGTTAAATAATTCATAATTATTTAATTAATTCATATCTCTTTTATTCTTCATGATTATTAAATAAATAAATTTTATTTATTTATTCAATATGTCTTTAATTGTCTAAATCTTCCCGCAATTAAATAAATTTAATAATTTATTTAATTACCTTTGTTCATTTAGGTCTTCTCGATTATTAAATAAATCAATTTTATTTATTTATTTAATATGTCACTAATTCTGAAAGATGGAACTTACTTTCCTATTGAAGATGATTATTTTAGAGGCTATGTAAATGGCGCGCGTGTCTGCAACTCCAAGAACCGAGCTAGGGCATGCCCTAGCTCGTGAACGGTTTTTTTGGTTCCTGCGCGGCTGGGGTGGGGATTGTTGGTCATTTCGAGGAGGTTGTTTCCTATTCTGGTCCTGGTGTGTCGCCTGGTGTACGTGGCCAAGACTCTTGCTTGGTCTGTGTTTTCTGTACGCCCATGGAATCCTTGGCGCGTTGTGTTGTGTGCCCATTCTTGGGGCTTCGGTGGTGGTGCATGCTCATGCATGCTTGGGTTTGGCTACTGGGGGATTAGCTTTTTTGGGGTGGGCAGAGGGAAAGGGGTCATTTTTTTTTACTCTATGTGATAGGGTGGTGTGGGTAGCGTGTGGAGAGAGGTGGTGTGTTTGGTGGAAGGGTTGGTGTTTGGCCTTACATGGTCGTATCGGGCTCTATTGCCTCAATGTCTCTAGGGGAGACTTTGTAGGGCCCTTCAAGCATGGACTTTCATTCCGCGATTGGCTCAAAGTCATCATTGCATGCAAAAAAATTTATTGACAATAGCCTTTTCTTTTAGGATTTAGTAAATGGCCATGTTCGCATGTCGGGGGGATCTCGCATCACTAAAGTTAATGGATGTCTCGAGCAGTGTAAAGAGAGACCTAAGCTAGTCATTCCGCCTGAGATGATAACTGAAGATATTGAATATTATTCTAGGCATTCCTTATATTGCAATTTTTTTGGGATGAAGGCTTCTCCTCAATTTTTGGTGTCTTGGGCTCGACGGACCTGGTCATCGGAGGGTGAAATGGACATTATGTTGTTGGCTAAAAATTACTTCATGGTCACTTTTGATTGCATGGCTGATCGGAATAGGGTCTTTGAGGGTGGTCCCTATTTTCATAACCAAGTGGGGTTGTTTATCAAACCCTGGCATGTGGGTTTCAACCCTTCGGAGGAGCTTCTGAATCGTGTTTCGGTTTGGGTCAGACTTCCTTGACTTCTGGTGGAATGTTGTCATGATGATGTTCTACAATTGATAGCATCTTTGCTTAGAAAACTAGTTGATTCCTCACAACAGACTCTACATAGAAAGGTAATGACTTATGCAAGTGTCTGTGTTGAAATTGATTTGGGTAAACCCTTGCCAGATTCTGTAGATATGTGTGTGGGCTCTTACTCTTGGGTGCAATATTTGGATTATGAGACTCTTCCATTCTGATGTCATCTTTGTCATGAGTATGGTCACTTGTTGTGACACTTTCCAAATGCTAGGCCTGTGGAGCCTCCACACAACCAGCCTATGGTTGATAGGGGGAAGGATCCTATCCTTGGAGATGGGGATGTTGTAGATGGTTTTGTACCTGTCAGGAAGTGCAACACAAATAGGGGTCAGAAGAGGACCTTGAAGGAGAGACAAGATGATGATACTTTTAATATATTTGAGGTGTTAGATGATCTTAGCCAACAAGAAGTGAATCTGGGTTTGGTAAACCTTGATCAGGGAACTCTGAGTACAGGCTAGACTGGTCTCCTCTTTGAGGTTACTCAGGATGCACTAGATGGTGGTGGTTTTGAAATGGTCACGGATCTTCACATGGGTGTTCTAGTGGAGTCAGTTCCTATAGCTAAGTTGAAGAAGGATGGTGGGGATGGGTCTCCTCCAGGTTCAAATACTAGTATTGTTATTGGGAGGAGTGTCAAGTCTCTCTCTCCTTTGGGTCTTCATCAAAAGGACTCAAAAAAGGGGATGGGAGAGAAATATTCCAAGCTTGGTCGTAAGAAGGATTTGGAAAAGATTAAGTTAACAGGGGAAAATCTGGTGGAGTCAGGGTTAGTCAAGACTCTAGATTCTCATTTCTTGAATCCCCTAAAATGATTGTTTTATTATGGAATGTGAGCGGCTTGAATAGTGCCCCTTGACAAAAAGTTGTTCATGATTTGATGAGAAGTAATGCTCCTGATGTTCTTTTCCTGTAGGAGACTAAGTTATCGACTGAGGATATGGTAGGTATGATGCCCAAGTTATGGGGGAGTGGTGAGTGCCAGTGCATTGGTACCCTTGGTTCTACTAGGGGTGTTGCATGTTTTTGGAACCCTCAGAAGGTTTTCCCTCTCTGATGGATGTCCTTTAAGTCTTCCATTTCTATGGTGGCTTCTTGGTTTGAAACGGGAGAGTCTGTTCTTTTCTCTAATATTTATGCACCTGTTGATCTTCTTGGCAAGCAGTTGCTATGGTCCCATATTAGGTATGTGCATAGCATGGTTCCTTTTCATCCGTGGATTATGGCTGGAGACTTCAATGCCATTGTTGAGTTGGCTAAGAAGCATGGAGGTAATGCAAGGTTGGATCCCTCTATGCTTCTTCTTCAAGACAACATCTCTGCTTTGAATTTGGTTGACATCAAGCCTAGTAATGGTCGGTTTACTTGGAACAATCAGAGGATGGTACTTAATTGCATTACATAAAGGTTGGATCGCTTCCTGGTTTGCTGCTATTGGATTGGTGGCTTGTGGTCCTCTTGTTCTGAAATCTTGGATTGGAAGGGCTCAGATCATTAGCCTATTAAGCTTGCCATTTATGATGCTTGTGTGCCTTGTTCTCCTTCCTTCAAGTTTCAACTCATGTGGTTGCGGGACCCATCTTTACATGTCCATGTGGCTGATTGGTGGAAGGTTGGTAGACCAGCATATGGTATGACGATGTATACTTTTGCTAAATTGCTTCAATTTACCAAATATCAAATCAAACGGTGGAATAGACAATGCTTTGGAAACATTTTCCATGATAAGGCTCGTGCTTAAGCTGAATTGGATGGTATCACAAGGGTGATCAGGGAAGAGGAAGTGACGGTTGACTTGCTCCAAGATGAGGCTAGGGCTCTAAAGATATTGGAGGAGTGTGAGTTGAGAGAGGAAGTCTTTTAGAAGCAAAAGGCCAAAATTGAGTGGCTTTAGGAAGGAGATAAAAATACTACTTTCTTCTTTAACTCGGTGAAAGCCAGGAGGTAGGGTAATTCTATTTTGATTTTGGTTAATGAAAGAGGTGAGCAGCCTTCTTCTCAGGAAATCTTGAATGAAGTTGTGTAGTATTTTGAATCTTTATTTAGGGAGGATGGGCATGGTGGTTATGTTGAGGAGGTTCAGGTTCTTACCTGTATTCCTTCTTTGGTCACAAGGGAAACAAATGAGCATCTCATGGGTGACATTTCTTTGGTTAATTTCTCTCCGTTATGCATGCATTTCTATGTCTTGGTGGTTTCTTTTATATATTTTTTCATATATTTATGTTTTGGTGGTTTCTTTTATTGATATGTTAATTTATTTTTCATCTTTTGATTGCTTCATTTTATTTATTATCCTTTCCCATTTCCTTCTCATCTATTCTATTATTTATTTATTATCTATTTCTATTTATTTATCCTCTTTATTTATTATTTATTATCTATTTCTTTTCTACTTCTCTTCTTTTCTATTATTTATTTATTATCTTTTTTTACTTTTCATCTTTAATTATTATTTATTATCTTCTCCTTGTATTTCTCTTCTATTCTATTTTTTCGTTCCCTTTTTCACTTTCATTTTTGTTGCTTCTATTATTCTATTCCATCCTATTTATTTTTCATCTATTTTCCTTTTATCTACTTTTGTTGCTTCTATTATTTACTTTCACTTACTTTTCATCTTCTATTACTTTTATTCACTTTTATTTACTTTTGGTGCTTCTTTTATTCTATTTTATTCTATTTACTTTTCTTCTATTATCCTTTTATTTACTTCTCTTCTACTCTATATCATCAATTTCCTTTTTACTTTCACTGTTGTTTCGTTTTCTTTTGGGATTTTATTTTTCATCATTTGATTGGTTTTGTTAATTTAATTTTCATCTCTTGATTGCTTCATATTTATTTATTATTTACTATCCGTTTCTATTTACTTCTCATCTATTCTATTATTTATTTATTATCCAATTGTATTTACTTTTCATCCTTAATCATTATTTATTATCTATTTCTTTTCACTTCTCACCTATTCTATTATTTATTTATTATCTATTTCTATTTACTTTTCATCTTTAATTATTATTTATCATCTTTTTTCTTTTTTCTTCTTACTTCTTATCTATTCTAATTTATCATTTCCTTGCTCTTTAATTGCTAATTATTTGCTCTTTAATTGCTTCTTAATTATTAGTTATTATTTAATTCTATTTATTTCTCTTCTATTTTTTATCAATTCTTTTTACTTTCATCTTGTTGGTTCCTTTTTTGGTCTTGTTTTCTTATCTTTCATTTTCTCTCCGTTTTATTGACATATTTATGTTTTGGTGTTTTTATATATATACCTTTATTTATTTGGGTATGTGTGGTTGTTTTTGCTCTTTAATTATTAGTTATTATCGGTTTATCTACTTCTCATCTACTCTATTATCAATTTCCTTTTTTCTTTCACTTTATTTCGTTTTTTTCTCTTGGTAATTTATTTTGCATCATTTGATTGTTTTTGTTAATTTATTTTTCATCTTTTGATTGCTTTTGTCAATTTATTCTCCATCATTAACAAGATTACTTTTGTTATTTTAATTTAACAAACATTTGTTAATCTATTTTAACAATCTAGATTACTTTTGTTAATTTATTTTCATCATGTGATTGCTCTTGTTAACTCAAAAACTTTTTATATAGTTTTTAAGTTATTCCATTTAGTCCCTTCTCATGTGTTTGTTTTTTGTTTCATTCTTTGTTCATCATTTGATTTCTTTTGTTTTCTACCTAATTTCTTTACTCTTTGTTATTTTTTAAGCTATTCTTATTTAGTCTTTTCTTGTTTATTTCTCCTTGACAATTTACTATTGTCCCTAGTGGTTAATTGTTTCCTTTCATCCATTATTATAATGGTTCCTTGTTTATTTATTTTTCAATTATTTTATTTCTTATTTATTTGTTTATTTTTGTTTGTCCTTTAATTTCTTACATTTGTATGTGCTTTGTTTCTGCCTTATCTTTCTTATCCTTTGCATATATAATTCATATTTATACTTAGGTGTTGTCATTTCATCTATATATTTATATTTATGTTATGTTTTTGTGGGGAGCGTGCCTCTCAACCTTCCCAAACCTCTCTTCCCTCTCCTTTATATCCAAGTCTGCTTGCTCTCTCTCATTCTCACTCTACTGCTAATCATCCTGATGATGGATCATGGAGTATGATCCGAAACGTTGATGATATAAAAATCACACACAGTTTATCCAAAAATCTTGCATACCAGAGTTGGAGGAGACTGTATTCCAGATGAAGAAAGGGAAGGCTCCTGGCCCTGATGGCTTCCTAATTGAATTCTTTCAAGAATTCTGGGATATTATTAAGTTGGACGTATTAGCTATTGTTCAGGAGTCTCAGAAGAACAAGCAGATGTTGCGGGCCTTGAATGCAACTTTTCTTGCTCTCATACCTAAATGTGATGAGACGGATAGGTTAAGTCAATTTAGGCCTATTTCCTTGTGTAATGTGATTTACAAAATTATTTCCAAATTGATTGCTAAGCGATTAAAAAACTAGTTGAGAATGTTGATCTCTGAGGAACATAGTGGTTTTGTGGAAGGTAGGAAAATTTTGGATGGGGTTGTTATTGCATCGGAAACCATTCACTCGATGGCCAGCTCCAAGGATAAGGTAATGTTCATCAAGTTAGATATGGCGAAGGCTTATGACCGAGTCTGGTGGTCTTTCCTCCTGTGGATGCTTGGAGCTTTTGGTTTTGGAAATGAATGGATTCAGTGGGTCATGAGTTGTGTTACCTTAGTTTCCTTCTCTGTCTTAACTAATGGGGAGCATTCTAAGCTTTTTGGAGCTTCTCGTGGTTTGTGGCAAGGAGATCCCCTTTCTCCATATTTTTTAGTCTTCTTATGGAAGGTTTGGGGTGTCTGATAAGAAGGAATGTTGATATGGGTCTTATTCAGGGGTGGCAGTGGGGAGGTGATTTTCCTCCGCAATCTCATTTACAGTTTGTGGATGACACGACTCTGATGGGCTTGGCTACTATTAGGGAAGCTTCCATTTTTCTCAAGGTGTTGGATGTGTATCTTACTACTTCAGGTCAACAAATTAATGAAGATAAGTCCTCCATCTTCTTCTTTAACACCCCAGAGCCCATTCAGCAGAGGATTTCCCATATCTTGAGATTTCAAATTGGGGGTCTTCCTTTGATCTATCTTGGTTTTCCTATCTCTGTTGGTAGGTTGCCTAAGCATGCTTGGCAGAATATTTTGGATAAATTTCAGGTGAAATTTAATCACTAGACTCATAAGTGGTTGTCCTTTGTTGGTCATGTTCAGTTGCTCAAGTCAGTGGTGCAAGCTCTTCCCACTTATAGATGTATACTTCAGGTGGCCCCGATGGGATTTGCTAAGGATTTAGATTCTTTAGCCAGGCAGTTTCTTTGGGCTGGTAGCTTGTTTTCTTCAAAGTGGAGCCTTTTTAACTGGGATATTGTTTGTAGCCTGCGTCAGTTTGGTGGCCTTGGGTTAAGGCAGTCATCCTTGACCGAGGAGGCACTAGCGGCTAAACTATATTGGAGATGGTGTGTGGAGCAAGATCAAATTTGGGCTAGGATTTTATCTCATAAATACTTCCCTAGGGTTGCTTGGTAGGATATTCCTCGATTTCCCCTGGAGGGGAGAGGCTCAATGATTTGGAGTACGCTTAAGAAAGGTGTGGCACTTGTTAAGGATGGCCTTTTCTAGATTTGTAGAGGGGGGTTGAAGGCTAACTTCTGGTTTGATTCTTGGGATAGTTTTCCTCCCATCACTTCTCAGTTCCCTAATTTGTTGACTATGTATCAGAGGTTTCTTGCGACTGGCTGGTCTAGGGTGAGTTATTTTATGGCCTTCTCTGTTAATGACCAACTGGTGATGGCAAGATGGAAGTGGCCTGATGTTGGATTGAATGAAAAATGCACAAAGCTTCACAATATCCTATCTAGAAGGTGTTGCATTTCCCTCCTGGATGGGGATGTCCTCTCTTGGTCTCCTAATCCTAAGGGGGTCTATTCTATTGCTTCTGGGTATCAAGTGTTGTTATCTCATAAGCTGGAGGTACCCTGGTGGAGGAGAGTGTGGAATAAGTTTTCTTGGCCAAAGTGTAACTGTTTTGTTTGGACCTTGGCCGGGAATAGATGTTTGATGTGGGACAACATTCGGAAGCGGGGTTTTCAAGGTCCCTCTATTTGTGTTCTTTGTGGGGGAGGGGGAGAGGAGTCTTCTCATTTTATCTTCCATTGTTCCTTTGCTTCGTAGCTGTGGCATTTCTGGTGGGGAGTGTGGAACCGTTCTTGTGTTCATGCCTCCTCTTTGGTTGACTTTTGGAGCAGTTTGGGTAGGCCTCCTTCGGTGGCCTCTTTTCTATAGGATGTGTGGTATGTGGGGCCTACTTTCATCCTGTGGCAGATTTGGTTAGAGAGAAATCATAGGATTTTTCATGGTGAGAAGATGGTTGTGCAGCAAGTTTGACAAAGAATTATGGGTATGATTCAGGAAATGGTGGTTGCTAAATGTGATGTTGGGTTTCCCTTGGAGAAAGGGGATGCTGAGGTGGTGGATAGATTGGGGATTCAAGGGTTGTCATTGGTGTCTGCTAGCCTCAAGAGAGGTCAGCGCCAATGGCAAAGGGTTCTTAGGATGGGTAGATGGATGCCCCCCCTGGCTGGCATATTGAAGATCAACATAAATGGTTCTTCTCAGGGTAATCCTAAGCCTGCTGGGGTTGGGGGGATAGGAAGAGACTTTATGGGATCAACGGTCTTCTTTTATGTTCATGAGGGGGTGTAACCCATTAATCTTATGGAAGGTTTGGAAATCTTATACGCTTTTGAGCAGGTGTTTGATTTGGGCTGGTGTAAGGTTATCTGTGAGTCTGATTCGCAAGTCCTAATAAATTTGCTAAAGGATAGGAAGTTGTCTGGTGTTCACTGGCAGTTGGCTAGGTTGGCTCAACAAATTTTGTGGATTATTTCCTTGATGGAGATGGTGTCCTTTGTCCACATTCTGAGGGAGTGGAACAAAGCAGTTGATTGTTTGGCTCGTTGGGCTTCTGAGCATATAGAGGGTTGGAATGTTGATGAGTTGGGACAGGTTTCTCCGGAGCTCCACCACGACTTGGAGGGGATTCTTATTGAAGATGGAAATGCAAGTAATGTTGAGTGATGTGGTTTCTTGTTTTTTTCTGGTGGTTCTTGGGCGTTGGCCTGTTGATGATTTGTAATGTTGTTCTCTGATTATTAATAAAGTTTTTACCCCTTTTATAAAATAAAATAAAAATAAAAAAATATGTCACTAATTCTCATAATTAAATAAATTTATTAATTTATTTAATTATCAGTCATAATCCTCTAAATGAAATAATTATCTTTAATTATTTAATTACCTAATTTAACATTTCTCTCCTTTTAAATAAATGAAATTATTTAAAATGATTTCATTTTATTAATTGTCACTTCATTTTAGTAAATAATTTGAAAATCGATTATTTATTGTTACACAAAATCCATATTTTGAATTAATTTAATTCAAAATGGTAATCTTCTTCCAAAAATCAAGTAATTGAGCAAATTATTGATTTTTCAAATTTGCTTTTTAGTTCAACCTTTATCCTCTTGATTTTTTGAATCTTACAAATCAAGTAGTCTTTATCTTCTTGATTTTCAAAAATCTTTATATGTTTGACTAATTGTCACATTTATTCTCAACCACCAATTTGATTTTATCAAATGACATCTTGACCACTCATTTAATAGTTTTTCCCTAACCCTAATTAGGGATTGTCACATGAAATCCTGTCCACTGATTTTAGGGTTTGTCAGCTTTCAATCTTGTTCATTTGTCCAAAATTGCATTTTCTATAAAATGCCAATTTGCTCACATTCTTGGGACCATGACTTGATTATTATAGACATTTATACTTAGATTTTACTTTGCATTTATCTTATTTAGTTGATTATAGGCATAGTCATTTGTCATAGGCATTTTGTCATCAAATCCTTCAAAACTTGCATAGGGCTTAGTCACAATCATTTGCTCATACACACAAATCTGGGGGCAACAATCATACGCTGCAAGCTAGAAGGTGCTATGGAAATGAATCATGGAAGCAACGAATATCTGGTATAATCGTTTATGTTTTAAGCTTTCAATGTATTTCATAGTTTCTTTGGGTTTTGATCTATTAATCATCTAGCCTACCTGGAAATAGCCCATTGATACATTTACCAATGTGAGAAGATCCCATAGATTGGCTGGTAAGTAGGTTCCTGAGGTCACTGCTGATGAAATATCAAGTGATTTTGAACAAGACAATAAACACCATGATAACAACAATATTGATATGGAAGAGGATGTTGAGAATTTTACTGATGGCTCAAGCATTTTTCCTAAGCTTAATGAAATGATCAAGGAGGACTCAAACCCTACATCAACACAAAAAGGAAATATGCCATAACTGTGAGAGAATAGCCTAGGATTGCAATAATTTGTTGACTCATGTGGGAACTCTTGAAAGGAAGCTTAATGGCCTTTCATGCTCCACTCTCAATGTGATCCACCACTTCGTTGTCACTCTGGATTTGGTCCTTCAAGAAGAGATAAAAAAATATGGCACTTATACTAACCCTAGCTCCAACTAATAGAAGATGGATGTCTTCAAATTCCTCATGGAGGAATGGGAGAACATTCCCAAGTAGGGGGATATTGTGGGTTGTTTCTTTTTGGTTGTTTCCTTTGGTTTCTTATTTGTTGTTTTCTTCTATTACTTTGATGTCTCTGGTCTATTTTGGACTGTGTTGTTGGTCTTCTTAATTTGAAATTTTCCCTAGTGGCCTTTTGTGTAAATGGTACAACACCCTATAAATGTTGCTTATCTTATAAAAAACAAGGTGGCCAAATAGCGCCACAAGGAACCTAAATAGATATGATAATATTAATAGATATTTTTGAATCATGTGGTAACCTTTCAACCATGCTTAGGTAAAAAGAGCACTAGAAATATGATATGACCACCTCTAATTATTCAAATATAGATGATACAAACATATTGGAGGAGAGTAGTTAATGTTGGAAGATTTTTGGTTTTGTCATTGATGTCAACCTCCAGTATAGTTGGGGAGATTGTTGGAGATTACTTGTAAGTGTTGTCATCAGTTTCAAGTGTAGAAGTGTTGTGGTTTGATTTCCCATTGATGTCAACCTTTAGTTTGGTGTTGATTAGGTATTGTAGATGTGGAGACTGTTGGTGTTGTGGATGTTGTAGATATGTAGAGAAGGTGTTTGTGGTGTTGTTGATGTAGCTAGTTCACTTAGTTTCCAAGTGATTTTAAGAAAATTTAAATAAAAGAGTGTATAGTGTGATAGAGGTTTATTTTGTGTTGTGCTCCACATTTCTTCATGTTGAAGATATTCCTATGTGGTTTGGACATCATGATTAGAGGTGTTCAGAGATCATATATCCAAAGTTTTAGGTTTTGGATCATTATATGGTAGCATAAGATGTGTTTGACAATGTGTTTTTCATGAAGGATTGCACCCCAAATGCTAAGATGTATAGCTCGGCAATCCTGTGCAACATGGGGACATCCTCAAGCCTGTGGGTTGCCTAAGATGAGGGTGAACCTCTAGATTATGGGTTGGTTCGCTTTGAAAAACTCTTATAAACTACTAAAACGGATTTTGGAAAGGGGAAGAGATTTCTTTGGAAATGAAACTCTACTGCTACTAGGAGGTGATGCACAAATTATTTAAACTCTATTAGATGCTCAAAACTCACAATTATATTTAAAAAAAGAGGTTTGTTTGTTCATAACTCAAAACTAATCATGAAATACATAAATGTTTTATGAGAAGGTTTGTATTTAGTCTTTGTATGAAGGAAAACAAGTTTCATGACACCAACTACTGGACCATTCTAACAGAACTCATAACATGCATTTAACATGAATTTTTTTGCTTCCATGATGCATAAACAAGAAATATTTAAAGGTTTTATAAAGAAAACACAATAAATGCATCAGATCATTTATTTTCCATATTGAAAACAAAAGATGTTTGAGAAAGAATTGTTGCTCTTTATTCAACTGAAAGGAATCTAGGTAAAAGTACAAAGTTACATGTCACACTTTTATAAAGAAAAAACCAACATTGATCCAAATTTTAAACTTGAATCACTAAAAAGTAGCATATATGTTTTGAATTTTGAAATGATGTGAACTAATAAAATGTGTATTTTTTAGTATATTTTATGTTTTTATTTTTTTGAATTTTTTTTTTTAAATATTTTAAAATATTTTTTAATAAATTAATACTATAATTTAGTTGTTGATAAAATGTTGAAATTTTGAAGTTACATGAGACATCAAACTTTATATAGTATATTTTATTTTATTTTTTGCAAATTTTTTGTGTGTGTTTATAACTTGAATATTTAGTGCATGGATATATTTTTTTCCAATTTTGATAAACATATATTTTTAAATAAATATTAAAATGCGTGTGTATTAAAACATGCTTGTTTCAATTTGAAATCAAATTTTATACTAAATATTTATATAAAATAGAAAAAAAATTGTCATCTTGATATAGATTCTTTTATCTAGTGCATCATTTTTTTTTCAAATTAAGTTTTAGTATTTTTTCTTGACATGGTAATCAACCTAATATTTTGTGTTGTTAACCTACTTTTAGTAAAAATAAAAAAATAAAATATAAATAATAATTAAACTATTCAAATATATATATATATATATTTGAAAACTAAACTTATGGATCTACGAAAGGGTGTTTTTTTTATTTGAAAAAAAATTACTTACATGAGTAGGAGTTGTTGAAACATCAAGTTTTTCCGATAGTCATATTTTTTAAGTAAATTGGCTTCAAAGTAGTATTACATATGTATTTAGCCTATAGTTTTAGTTGGAAAAGTTGTGTAAATATCTACCTTAGCTTCAATTAATCTTATTAGGTCATATGTTTGACCAAAATTAATTTTTAGTTAGAAAAACTAAAATTCAGTTGTACTGATAAGTTGGCCAAAAGTGTGACATAGCTTTGTACTTATACCCATCTTCATTGTTACAAATTGAAAATGCTTCTAAAATATTGAAAATACTTTGAGAAATCTAAGTTACAATGCTTTGTGCTTTGTTGTGTATGCAAGCAAAAAGAAAGAACTAGCTAAGAAAGGAAGAATAGAAGAAGTTTTATAGAAAAGAAGCTTGTTTTCTGACTAAAAGAAAAGACTGTTGATGAACTCTAGCTCTTGAACTCATGACAAAATTCAACTATGCTTGAACTGATTGTCTTCCATGAAATCTTCTCCAATTTGCATGATGAATTTCCTTTGGGTCGTACATGAGATAAAACCCTACAAAAAAGGCCTTAGAACTAGTCTTAACTGATTGCTTGTAGGCTAAAAACTTTCCTTGACTAGTACTACACACATGTGGGGTCTTGAACTCAACTAGAACTGATGTATTTGCCCCAAAATTCCTTCTTTTTAGGCCTCTAACTACTCCTGATTGTTTGCATGACCCAACTCAACTACTTGTATGATCCCTTAGATGATTGCATGATACAAGGACTTATATTCAAACTTGAGCTCAACTTAACCTTCTAGGCGTAGGCTTTCTATTATTGCTCCATAATGTTGACTCCATTGTTATGCATTGAATTGACCATACTACCTCTTTTACCATTGCATGTGACTATTCTCTTAAGGTTTCGATGTAGCTCGTTGTCCTTTTTTTTTCTTCAAGGTGATTGATTAATATCACTGCCATAGTTATCTTGATTTCTTTCATCAATAATGATTGTCACTATTTGAAACTCTATTTTCTTCTATGCTTAATCCTTGGAACTTAATTTTTCTCATGGCTTCTTGTTTGAACTATCCTTTACCATTGACTTAATACATTTTTATTTTGTTTTCCTTATATGCAATACCTTACTACTCCATTCACTCTTCCTGGCAGCAAAAAGGTCTACAAACCTGTCACCTTGGGACCACTATCTTGCATTTCATTTTTAGCTCTTCCTCAATGAATGGTGGCATCTTAATTGCCATCAATGTATTGTTGACAATAAAATATTAATAGAATTCCTTCATGGTTTTTCACTGTCTTTCCTTTGCTGTTATGACATTTATATTATCCTTTGATCATAGTACTTCCCTTCATTGGTGAATGGATGTCTTTATATATTCATTAGTTGACTTCTTTAACCCCTTTTCAAACCCCTAGATCTTTTCAACAACCTACTCAATAGGATCAACCTCTTCTATTAGACCTAATTTAGGTTTTTTTAATGATTCGTGAATTTTTCTTATCTATTTCAAAACCACTGGCAAAACAGGATCTATAGTTTTCTTTTAGAGAAAATCTATAACTTGGTTCATAATTTCATTTTCCCTAACAGTTACGACACACTCAATCGATGTACTTTTGCATCCATTTTTATAATTCTTACCAACATCAAAAGAAGAGATACAAATATTCATGTGCCACCATTAGGTTTGACACCATTGAAACCTTGGTATTGTCCCATAATTTTCCTTTTCCACCTTGACAGTCTTATCATTGTTATCAATGCTAACTTGATTGTCTTTGTTGAAAGTTTTTCCTTCTGGTGATTTGTTATAAACACCCTTATCAAGGAATTTGATTATCTACCTCATTTTCACAATTATGAATCATTCAATGTCATATATCTCTATAATAGAGTTAAACTCTTTTCCAAAATTTTCCTTTTGATAACTCATATGCTCTATTTTTGCCCCTTTGTTCTTTGGAAACCATTGACTTCCTTCATGATTCATGACTATCCCACTCAAAAAGAACAATATCATGGCATCCTTATAGATTTTTATCACATTTATTTTGAAAATATTGTCCTTTTTCCATGTGAATAAGAATCTTTGATGCTTGGAACTAAACTTCTTTATGACTTAAGACTTCTTTCCTTTTTCAAATAAGGCTTATTTATTGTTACTGATTGGCTCTACTTCTTATCCTTTATCTTTCCATTCATATGGCTACCGTACATTTGAAATTCTCTTTATTTTCCAACCTTTACAAACTCTTATCATTGTCCTTCAGAAGGACTGTCCTTATCCTCAAATCTTCTTCATTATACTTTTCTCAAGTGTGATCGAAAGACTCTCCTTGATATGAAGTTGGTGTCCTTAATTTGAAATTTTTTTCCTCCATAGAAGACTGCCCTATTGTCATTTTGTATGTTTTAAATCCCTTATATTGGAAGTGATTGTTTGGTGAAAAAAAATTCCCTCCATTGATCTACCCTCTATCATCTTTAAGAATTGTGACTCCCTTAGTTGCTCTTATCCTCATCTTCTTGTTTTCCATTACCTATGCGTATTGCGATTTCAACCTTTTGTGATTGTTATTACTAATGTTTCTCCTTGTTTGGTCATTATTTTTATTTTATCCTTTTACCATGTTGATCAAAAGTTACTAAGGCAAGTCTAACACAAGTTTTCCCTCCTTCGGTGACCATTTGACCTTCAACATTGTCCTTTAATTACTCTATTTGCTTATTGTTGTTTTTTGTCTTGCCTAGTGTCCTTTGGATACTTACTTTCTTGTCTCTATTTTTTCCAAGTAAGACTCCCCTTTATACCTATTGTTACTGATCTATATCTTCCTTTTATCTTTTTTACCATGGATCTTTAGAACAACACTGTCCAATATCTTTGCCACTCAATCCTTAGAAAACCTCTTTTGGACTGTGCTTATTAGTGTGATAGTCTTATTTAAAGGGAAGACACAAATTTTCACTTTTGGTGATTATTATTACTAATTCATGTATCTACTATCACCTCCTGTTAGGTTCCTCCATAGATCAAAACTAGGTGGAATGGATCCTTCATAGGAAGAGCTCTTTATTTCCAAATATGAAACTCTTGTGCATTTATATCCTTTAGTGTGCTTCCACTCAAATGATTTTTGTTGATAACCACTCTTCTTAGAGAAGGGAAATCATCAATAAACCCTAGGAAAGAACTTTGAAAAGGTTGTTCCCAACATCTAAAAATTGTATATTTTCCTTTCGTCACTTCCTTGTTGCATGAAAATGCCTTCTTATTCTCTATTGTCCTTGATATGGTCAATAGACCTTTTCATGACTATTGATGACTACCTACAGGTGATCAAACTTTTCCATTGTACTATATCCATAGGCCTTTAGGTGTTGAAACTTCCAAAAATCCTTGCTACTTCTCTTCCTCTATTTGAAACTCTACCTTTATGCCATTGATGACTGCAACCTTTTAGTGCAAAGGTTTGAAAACTTATTTATTTTGGTTTCCCATTATCTCCTTCATGAGTTCAAAAACCTCTTTTCCATGGTTGTCTTTGGAAATATTTAACTATCTTAGGGTTTTTGGTTATCCTCTATCTTACACATGAGTTAACCCTAAAAGGCTTTGAGGAAATCTCAAACAAAGGAAAACATAATAACAAGGGTTTCTCCTACTATATAGTCACAATTCAAAGATATTGTATTCGCTAATTATCTTCCATGACATGAGTTATCTCAAGATTAGAACATTGAAACTCCTATGATACAAACAACTAGTTCTATCCCTTGCAAATGGTAATTAGAGGTTTTGAATGAGATAGAGTTGACTTGACTAAGAGGAAAATTATGCATGGTGTTTGCATGGCTTTGAATTAATTGTCTTCAATTTGAAAGAAGAGCTTTCCTCACGTTCTTTTAACTGTCATGATTTCTTCTTCACATACAATCTCTTTTGAAACTGCTCTTCAACTCTAGAAATTGATCAACACATGAATATGCATCAAATAAACTATTGTTGCAATGATAAAATCTGGTTGATCTCATGTCAAAATCCTCCATGAGGCTTAGGATAGCCTTTCTTTCCATCACTGATGTACAACTTCTCTCTTGTGATGAGAACTAAGGTTCAAACCCTAAAACTTGACTTGGATCCACATTAGGACTGAAATATGAAAACCTTCCCTATACATGCAACATGGAATTAATGGAAAGGAAACTTGGCCATGAGAGGGAGAATATTTACTTTTGATTTAAAGCAAGTGACTTCTTTATTACTTCAAATTTCAATTCCCTCCAAATCTTTATGAAGTGAAAAAATAGAAATTATTTTTCCCTCACTTTATCAAGGTGGTTCTAGATAAATACAGGGGCTTTGAACACCTTTAAACCCATTTTTGAGTGCAATAAAGTTATATACCCATACTAGAACATGAAACTCATTATTTATAAAAGGTGAAAACTTTGACCTCCTGAACCTACTCGCACATGGCACCAAAAATTGGTATGAACTACCTTACTCCCCTTTAGTCCATAAAATATGCATGAAGATTGCTTAGGAGGACTAAATGATAAAATTTAGGTGACATTTGAGACTCAAGGTCTAAAATTTCTAACAATGCTAATATTATTTGTAACTTCCTTCCCTTAAAGTTTCTAGTGTTTAGTTGTTTCGCAAGTTTGGGTTCATAAGTTGTGTTATGTGGCAGTATGCCTGGTTGTATAGAATGATGGTGTTATCAGTTGCAGGTAGTTGTGGTAGTGTTGTAGAATATTATGATGATGTAATATTCTGGGATGTTGTGAGGATGTTTTAAAGTGTTTCTTTGTGGTTCACATGTTTTTTCGAACCTAGAGAGGTAGGTATGTGATCGCTTGTTAGTGTTAGTGTAGGTTTGACTGACCTGGAATGCTAGCTCTAATTACAAAGGTTTTTTATTATTTTTGGAAGCATGGTGGCACATGTCAATGTATATTTGGGTCCTAGTTAACCCTTGGCATGGTCTGCCTTCAATTATTTCCACCACAGAGGTGTTTGGTGCTAACCTATTTGGTGTTTCATGTTTAAGGTGCATATGTTTCATTGAGGATAACCTTAAGGAGTTCTTTAGGTTGCAGATGGTGTAAATGCAAGGTGAATTTTTGGAGATTGAGTGGAATGTGTGGAAAGTGTGAGATGTGAATATGATCAAGTGTGGTGATCTAAGTGAGAGCTTAATGCCTATGACTCCAATTGTAGTGAGCATGAGGTGTATATATTTTAGTGTGCTTGAAGTTGCTAGAGGTAGTGAGCCAAAATATATAGATGGCATAAAGTTGTAGTGGTGAATCTTCTTGTTGCTCTTAGATAGTGAATCTCTCCATAAAAAATTCTATCTTCTTTATTCTGAATAGTGAGTCCTTTGGTTAGTGATCTTTTCTTCTTTTCTAGGTAGCGAGCCCTTGGTAGTGAGCCTAATTATATTTGGTGTTTCTATTCATATATATGTGAGCTAATCCTCATTGTGGTTTTTCCTTTCTTAGTGTTTTCCACATAAATCTAGTGTTCTATTGTGTTTAGTTGTGTTTTCAATGTTGTTTCATATGTTTACATTTTGTAAATTCTTAATGAGGGTTTAAATGTTGCTAAGGGTTTGAAAGTTAATGACGGATTTAATGTTTTAACGTACAACTAATTGACCCCCCTCTCAGTTGTCCTATGCATCTAACAATTGGTATCAAAGTTGTGGTTCCTAGGAACAATTTTAATCGTTTGAGGTAGATCTAATGGCACATAGGAAGGGTGTCAAAGCTCCTATATTTGATGGTATGAATTATGCTTACTAGAAAGTTAGGATGGAATCCTTTCTTGTCTCTCTTGGATTTGGAGCCTTGAAATCAATTGAAAAAGGATATACCTTGCCTAATAATGTTCCAACAAGTGATGATGATATCAAGGATTATGAGAATAATTACAAAGAAAAGAATGCTATCTTGAGTGGTTTTTCTTATTCTAAACTTGGAAAGGTGATAAGTCTCAAAACTGATAAAGAGGTCTAGGTGAATTTGTAGAGAATTTATGAAGGAGATGATAAGGTCGAGAAAGAAAAGATGCATAACTACAAAGAAAAATTTGAAACCCTAAGGATGATTGAAGATGAAGACATTACAACCTACATGCTCAGAGTGGATGGAGTTGTTAATGTCATCAATGGACTTGTTGGTAAGCTAGAAGAAAGTGAAGTGGTGAAAAAGGTATTAAGAACTCTTCCTATTTATTTTATAGTTCTAAAGTTTCTACTATTTAGGAAGCTCAGAACTTAGATCAATATTCTAGAGATTAGATGTTTGGTGCTTTAATTTCTTATGAATTGAGAGAGTTTGGTCAAGATGCTACAAAGAAAGAAACTGCTTTTAAAGTCTACAATGCAAAGAAGGATGATGACTAAGATCTTGATGATCTTGATGAAGTGGAAGAAAATTTTGTAAGGAGATTGAAAAAGGACACTCAAAAATAAAGAGGTAAGTTACCCTTTAAGTGTTTTAATTGTGGGAAGTTAGGTTATTATGCTTCTAAATTTCCAATCAAAGTTGTAAATGACAAACATAAGGATCATAAAGGTAAATCTATCAAGAAAATCTATTATGTTGAAAAAGGTGATGGTCTATCTAATGATGAGGAATCAAAAAATCTTGATGAAGATAGTGATGATTTCTTGTTCATGGCTCTAAATGTTGAAACTAATTTTGAAAGATGTATGAAGGAAAGTGATCCTGAAATAGGTCACAATATTGAAGGAACTATATTGATTTCTTTTCATGTAAGAGAAGAGAGGAACTACTAGATGATTGATAGTGGATGCTCAAATCATATGATAGGTGATAAGAGTAATTTTTTTAAACTTAAAAAGTATGATGGTGGTATTGATAAGTTTGGTGATGATACATCTATTAAGTTCTGTGAAAAAGGTTCAATTAGTTTTTATGGAAAGCATAAAATAGATGATGCTCTTTATGTCAAGGGTCTCCAATACAATCTTCTCAGTGTAGGAAAAATGTGTAGAAAATGATATAATTTGGTGTTCTAGGATGGTGGTTGTGAAATTGAAAAGGGAAGCTCCAAAACCTCAGTTGTTGTAGGTACAAGGATAGAAGGTAATGTGTATCAACTCAAAGGTGGTGGTGTTAAGTTCTTTATGTCTCAAATTAATGAAAGTTGGCTATGACATAGAAGAATGGGTCTCATTAAATTTGATATCCTAGTGAATATTAGTTCTACCAACATTGTGAGAGATCTACCAAAGATTACAAAGCCTATCAATGCAATCTACAAAGTGTTAGTTTAGAAAGAAAATAAAGAAGAGGTTTAGAATTAAAGAATATTCTACTGCAAGACCTTTGGAGTTGGTGCATATAGACCTATGTGGACCTACCAGAATAAGAATCTCTCAAGGTGATAGGTATTTCATGTTATTGATAGATGATTATTATAGAATGACTTGGGTGACATTTCTCAAAGAAAAATTAGAAGCTCTAGATAAGTTTAAAGATTTTTAATCTATTGTTGAGAATGAAATGAATTTGAAAATAAAGTGCTTGAGGTTTGAAAGAGGTGGTGAGTTCACCTCAAATGAGTTTAATAGTTTCTATGAAGATCATGGAATAAAGAGATAGTTATCAACTCCTAAGACTCCTTAGTAGAATGGAGTTGTGGGAAGGAAGAATAGGACAATTCAAGAAGCAACAAGAACCATGAAGAAGGAATAAAATCTACTAGAAGACTACTAGAAAGAATAAATTCATATTGTTGTGTACATACTAAATAGTTCAAAGACTCCTTATGAGTTATGGTATGGAAAACCTCCTATTGTGAAATATTTTAGAGTGTTTGGAAGAAAATGCTATTTCAGAAGAGATGAAGAAAACTTAGGAAATTTTGATACAAGATCTAATGAAGGAATATTCCTTGGATACTCTACAAAGAGAAAGGCATATAGATGCTATAAAAAAAGGCTGAAGAATATAATTTGAAAGTGAAAATTTCAAAGTGGATGAAGAACCACTGTAGAGTTTAATATTGATAGAAGGATATGAATCTTATGAACCCTTGCAATGAAGAAGATAAGGAAGAAGAGAAAGAAATAGATATGATAGTTGAAGAGGAATAAGCTCTAGAAAAGATCCCTAAGACTCCTAAGTATGTGGAGAAGAATCATTTTGAAGATCAAATCATTGGAGATAAGAGAAAAGGTGTGTTGACAAGGAAAAAAGTTGTTATGATATAGGAACAAGTAAAATTTTGTTTACTTTTAGAAGTAGAACCTAAAACAATAACTGAAGCATGCAAGGATGAGAACTGGATCAAAGCTATGGAAGAAGAGTTGAGACAAATTGAGAAGAATCAAACGTGGGAATCAGTCCCAAGAATAGAAAATAAGAATGTGATAGGAACTAAAGGGGTTTTCAGGAACAAGTTGAATGAGGATGAAAAAGTTGTTAGAAACAAGGATACACTTGTGTAGAAGGGCTACTCACAACTGGAAGGAATATATTTTGAAGATACTCTTGCTCTAGTGGCAAGAATGGAAGCAATTAGAATGTTTTTGGCTTTTGCAACATATAAAGACTTCAATGTATATCAAATGGATGTCAAGTTTGCATTCTTGAATGGTGAATTGGTAGAAGAGGTATACATTGAAAAAATAAAAGTTTTTTAGTTATCAAATGATGTTGATATGGTTTGTAGGTTAAAGAAGGCCTTATATGGTCTCAAAAAATCTCCTAGAGCTTGGTATGCAAGATTGGATAAATACTTGTTACAACAAGGATTTAAAAAGGGTACTGCAGATAGCAACCTTTACTTCAAGGTTGAGGAAGATCAAATCGTGATTGCGGTTGTGTATGTTGATGATATAATATTTGAAGGAAATGAAGGAATGTGTAAGAAGTTTGCAGAAGATATGCATAAAGAGTTTGATATTTCAAATTTTGGGGAGATGCATTCCTTCCTTCAGCTACAAATTAGTCAATCAAAGAAATTTATTTTCATTTCACAGTCAAAGTATGTTAAGGAAATGTTGAAGAAGTTTGGAATGTATGATTCTAAACCAATGTGTATTCACATGGTTATTGCTTGCAAGTTGAGAAAACATGATAAATATCCTACGATAGATCAAAGCAAGTATAGATCAATGATTTTTGGATTACTATATCTAACTGCTACTTGACCAAATATCATGCATGCGGTTTGTCTTGTGGTAATATTTCAAGAAGATCCCAATGAATCATATGTGGCAACAGTGAAGAGGATATTTAGATACTTGAAGGTCACTCTAAACTTTTGTATATGGTATCCTAAGGATGTTGATTTCTCCTTGAATACATATATAGATGTAGATTGAGTAGGTTGTATAGATGACAAATGAAGTTCAAGTGGAGGTGCTTTCTTTCTTGGAAGTAGATTGGTTTCTTGGTTGAGTAAGAAGTAGGATTCAATGTCATTATCTACTATAGAGGAAAAATATATTATAGCAGCATCATGATGCACACAGGTGTTGTGAATGAAGTACTCATTGAAGGACATTAGAGTTTCATATGATGAACCTAATTCTCTCTTGTGTGACAATACAAGTGCTATCAATATTTCAAAGAACCCGATAATGCATTCAAGAACAAAATATGTCTCTATCAGGTATCACTTTCTAAGAGAAAAAGTTGCAAAGAATGAGGTGAAGTTGGAGTATATGCCTACAAAAGATTAAGTTGTAGATATTTTTACAAAGGCTCTTTCAAAAGATACTTTTGAGTATCTTTGACATAAGTTAGGGGTTATTACCCCTCTTTTCAACTAGATGCATAAGTTGGTGCATCTGTCCAAGAAACATTTCAAGATACATTCTTGGTCCTAGACTGATGATGAAGGCTACCTTTTAGGGGGAATAGGTACTAGTGTTGTTGGTTGGTGTATTCAGGGGGGGCATATCTTGTGTCCCTAAGGGGGAGAGATTTGAAAATTAAGGGAAGTATAAACAGTGTGCAGAAAAGAGTAAGAAAAAGAGAGAGTAGTGAAGTGAGAAGTTGCTTATTGGTGTTGCCTAAAGAGAAGTATGCAAGTGTTGTGAAAGGGAAAGATGTTTCCCCTTGCTATTGATGTCAAAGGGGGAGAGTGATGTTTGAAAAACTCCTCAATATAGGGGGAGGGAATAGAAAGGGGGAGATAAATTTTTTTGAAAGGAACAAGGAAAAGAAGTGTGAGAGATGCCCCGATAAAGGGGAACGATGCTTGATGCAAAGTTGTCATTGTTGATGATAGTTTCTTTTATTGTTGATGGTTTTTTAGATTTTTTGTTGCCATAAATGATAAAGGGGGATATTATTGTAATATAATTGGTGTTTTCATTGATGTCAACCTCTAGTATAGTTGGGGAGATTGTTGGATATTGCTGGTAAGTGTTGTCATCAGTGTCAAGTGTAGAAGTATTGTGGTTTGATGTCACATTGATCTCAACCTCTAGTGTGGTGCTGAGAAGGTATTATAAATGGGGAGATTTTTCATGTTTCATGTGTTGTAGATATGTTGAGAAGGTGTTTTTGGTGTCGCTTATGTAGCTAGTTCACTTGGTTTCCAAGTGCCTTTGAGAAAAAATGAATAAAAGAGTATGTAGTTTGATAGAGGTGTGTTCTTTGTTGTGCTCCACTTTTCTTCATGGTTGAAGATATGCCTATGTGGTTTGAAAGTGATGATTAGAGGTGTTCAAATATGCTATATCTAGAGTTTCAATTTTTGGATCGTATAGTAGTAGAAGATGTGTTAGGTAGTGTGTTTATATGTGAAGAAGGATTGTATGGGAGAAATGAGATTTCTTCGCATTTCTCCATGTTGTGGTTTCTTTTCTTGTGGATTTGGGAATGTGCTCATATTGTCTATAAATTCCTTACCTTGAAGTTTCTAGTGTTTAGTTGTTCTACAAGTCCAAGTTCATAAGTTTTCTTTTATGGTAGTATGTCTGGTTGTATAGAATGATGGTGTTCTTAGTTGCAGGTGGTTGTGGCATTGTTATAGAATATTTTGATGATGTTGGAATATTTTGGGATGTTGTGTGGATGTTTTCAAGTGTTTCTTTGTGATCTGCATGTTTTTCAGACCTAGAGAGGCGTGTATGTCATCGCTTGTTAGTGTTAGTGCAGGTTTGGCCAACCTAGCATGCTAGTGCTAATTGTGAAGGTTGTTTTTTGTTTGTGGAATTAGTTAGAGATTGTCATTGATGATGCTAGTTAGCAACATATGCATGGAGAATGTGCATATAAATATAATATAGTGTTTTCATTGATGTCAACATTGTTGTAGATTATTTTGATTAATATTGGCATGTTTCTGAGGTGTTGAATAAATTATTTGTGCAAGGAGATTTAGTCAGAAAAGTTTAGTAGTGTGGAAATATGACTAAGTGTTAGAACTACTCTTTTAGGGTTACATTGTATCATTTTTTGGGTCCACACCACTTGGCAAAGGAATATTTTTCTCTGCGCTCCTAACCTAATTTTTTTGGTTGCTAGAAGAATCTAAATCCAAGATTTCATCTTGTTTGGTGAAGTACTTTGGGAGATATGAATGATAGAGTTTGGTCTGGAGTTTCACAATAATTTCTTATATAATGTGTCAGTGTGGTAGATTCCACACTCCTCCACAAATGATTCTTTGATATTACAGTGTTAAATATAAGCTTCTAGATGTTAGTTAAGCATGAATTCTAGATGGTATTGTCTTTTGAGGTCCAAATGTTGCAAATTGGATGAACAGTTGAAGGGTTTTGGTTTAGGTCCTATGATGTGCCAACCTAACACATTTGATGAGTATGCAAAAGGTTGATATGTGTTGCTCTTTATATGGGATCTATTTTAGGTCCATCCTGACCTATCTTAAGGAGTTTTGAATTTTGAATTTTGACACTAAGTTTGGTTGAAATGTTTTGGGGCCCACACATTGAATTTTTTGTGTTACATCAATTAGACTGACCTAATTGATGTTACACTTAATGTGGGTATATATGAAGAATTTATTTTGATGTTTTAGGGGTGATAAAAACTCCTAGGTGCAACCTACATGAGGTTGATGCAAATTTGATCAAAGTCATGTGAATTGAGTTGCAAAGTGTGTGAATGCATAGTAGAGTAGAGCATTGATCTAGATTAGTGTAAAGATTGATAATATACTTCATTGGAGCTATAATCCTACATATTGTAGATGCAATTTGTAACAATTCAAAATAATTTGTGATCCACCCCTCTTTCTTCCATCTTTTTCTCTATGGACAGTGATCCCACTTGGACAATGATTCCACCTATAGTGAGGACTTCTGTAATATACTATAATCAGTTATAATATATTGTGAGCTAACCCTCACCATGGTTTTTCCCATTTTGGGTTTTCCACGTAAACATCTTGGTGTTCATGCGTTATATGATCTTGTGGATGTTTCATGATTTCTTTCCTTATAAAAATTGAATATTCTTTGATAATTGGATGGGTAATGTTTGAATGGTTTAATATAATAAAAATTCACCCCCCTCTCAGTATTATAGGTGTTCAATAATTACTATCAAAGCTTGGTTCCCTAGAAGGAGCTTAATCACTTTGGGAAGATCTTGGAGATTGAACACATGGCTAGTAGGAAGTTCCCTATTCCTTCAGAAGAGATTCCTAATATTGGATACATAGAAGAAGAATGCATGGTTGAAAAAGATAGAGAACTAAAAGTTTCTCTTGAAGATCTTGACAAAGTTGAAGGTGAAAATATAGATTTGAAAGAAAATAGTAAAGAAGAAAATGAATGCATCAGAAAATTGAGAGAGCAAATCAAGAAGTTGAAAAAAAGGCATAAGGAAGTTAGTGAGCAGTTGAAACAAGCATTTGAAAGTGCAAGTTGAAGAAAAGAAAAGAGTTGAGGAATGTTTGAATGTAATGGTAAAATCAAATATGATGAATGCACAAGGCTTGAAAAAGAAGTGGTAAATTTGAGATAAGATCCATAGAAAGCAAGAAATCATGAAAATAAATTCAATACAAGTTCTACAATGCTTGATGAGTTGATTTCAGGTAAGAGAGCATCTAAATACAAAGGTGTTTTGGGATTTGAAAAAGGTGAAAGCTCAAAGTAGATCAAACACCTAATGCAGAAAAGAAAAGCAATGAACCAAAGAAGACTAAAGACAAGAAGAACAATGGGAATATATAGAATCAAAGAAATGATACTAGAAGACCTCTGCTTAGACAACCAAATGCTCAGAGGTACCCATATTTCAATGGTTTTTGTTATTCTTGCAATAAATTTGGACATAGAGAAATGGAATGTAGAAGCAAAATGAATTAGAATGTTCCATCCTTTACTACTCAATGCTTTACATGCAAGAGATTTGGACATCGAGCAAGTGAATGAAGAAGTCAAATGATGAATGCATATAACAATGTTAGAATATGGGTATATTATTCTAGGAACAATTTGAATGGAGGCAACCATTGGGGTGTCTGTTGGTGAGAAGACTAGTTCATTTGCAGGCTTGAGCAATTTGAATTTGGAATCAGGCCCTAGGATTTTTGACACATGGTAGTTCAGGTAGAATACAGAACATGGCTCTTCTATCTCATCTGGGGAGAAGGAGGGATCGTGTGGTGTGGATAGGATCCTTGGAAGTGATTCAAGGAATGATGGGTCTTTTAGCGAGGGTCTAGTCAAAGTTGTGCATTTGGAGGAGAAAAGTACATGTGAGATACTCAAGGTGTCTTGTGATGGCTATCCCTCGAAGGAATTAGTCCATTTGAATCATGGAGATAACGTGGGGGCTAGTTCTGATGGGTAGGTCCCATCTGGGAATCTCTGGTCATTCCCCAGGTTGGGGGTGCCCAAGTGGATGCTAATCGGATGGCTGCAAAGTCTTCTATGCTAGGTCAGAAGTGGTCTAACCTTTTTTTCATCAAAGCTTAAGGACAAGGGAAATGCAGCTGAGTTGGTGTCTTCTTCTAACGAGGAAGGTTTTTTCTCCTTTTTTGTCCCAAACTCCATTATTGAAAAGAATATTGCTATTATGGGTTTTTCAATGGTTGGAAAAGTTTTAAATCCTAGACCTAGCCACTACTGTATTTGACTCCACTTTTTGATGAAAGTTTGTTGAACTTCTGGCAAACTATTGTCGGAATTCTGAAAAATCACTTGAAATTTTTTCATCACTGAATTTTTGTTGGTTTCTCGATGAGCTATAAAATGTTGAAATCACAATTGAACTTCATCGGTTGCCGCCACAGAAAAGGGACCTGGTGTTCATCGAAATATCAATGAAAATTTTATCGTTCTAGTGATGAACAATAGCCATAACATACGTGTCATGCCTCTGCCAAATCATCAGAACATCATGAGAAGTTTTTTGCAATCGCAACCAAGTTTCGTGGAAAGTCGAACAAACATTCATCGTTTGTTTGATGATCTCGCCATCGGGAGGACTGACTTGTAGTCTCATCGACAAAGCATGAGGAAGTATATCGGTGAGACTTATACCATCGAGGTAAGTTCTGAATGTTTACTCGACCTACTACATCTCGCTGATATATTCCCAATGCTCCTGTCAGTGAAAGAAATGATGGTCTCGCCGATGAAACTTCATCAGTGAGACTTAAACGTTTAGGCCAGCATATATTTTTCATGTCGAGATGACTTGTCTTGCTAATACATTATCTTCATCAATGAGACCATAAGCCAATCACCCCGATATTCCAACAAACATTCATCATTTGTTCGATGATCTTTCCATCAGAATGAGATCAAAATTGGGTTGAAGCTATATCAACTTCGTCACACTTTTTTTTTCGTCGGACTGGTTTGTCAAAATTTTGACAAAACATTGTAGTTTTTTTTTTTTAAGATTTATCGAGAGGACTGACTTGTGGTCTCATCGACAGAGCACAAGGAAGTATATCGGCGAGACTTATACCATCGAGGTAAGTTTTGAATGTTTGCCCAACCCGCTATGTCTCACCAATATATTCCCAGTGCTCCTGTCGGTGAAAGAAATGATGGTCTTGCCGATGAAACTTCATCGGTGAGAATTAAACATTTGGGCTAGCATATATTTTTCATACCAAGATGACTTGTGTTGTTGATAGATTCTCTTCATCAATAAGACCATAAGCCAATCTCTCTTATATGTCTTCTTTAGTAATCTTGATCGCTACAATAGTTTTGATGTCTCATCGATGTGATAAAAAGTGCTTGTAACCCATAATAGGTTAGGAAGACCCATACCAGCTCATGCTGATGTGATTTGTTTGCCACAATATCTTTGATCAGAAGGATTTTCAGGAGTAGAATGAGGTTACCATGGGTAATTATATTTTGTAGGGCCAATTACATCCTTTTATGACTCAAAATGTAGTTATTATTGAGAAATTTACATGAGTAAATCATTATAAAATTTTGAGTAAATCATTATATTTTGTAGGGCCAATTCACATAAACTACTCAAAACTGGGGAAATGCAAAATCAATGATACCTCAATTGTTGAACCAATCATTTGAATGATACGATCAAAAAGACTTGCTCTTTCAACTTCAAATGAACACCATTGGAGAAGTGACTTATAGATGATACATGCAGCTATAGGTCTTCCATTATTAAAGCCAACATCTTTTGTGATACACTTGATCAATGCATCTTGATTTTCCTGAAACCAAAATAACAAAAAAATTGTAGTGTAAGGGAATAAAAAAAATTCTAGAGCTTTATAATATAATGTGCCTAAGCAAAAAATTGATATAACTGGAAATACAAATAAAAGAGATAGATACTCCTCGAGAAGGTCAGAATCATATACTTGTTGGCTATCAGTGAGAGTCTTTTGTGGCCTCTTCTCTCCATTAGTGAGCTCTTTCAACGTAGACATAAGAGTCTGTGAATTCTTCCAGACACATCTATTGGTTAAAATATTATTGAAAAATAATATTACTTATTTAAAATCGGAAGGAGATAACTAAAACTATACATAAAAATATATCATTTGTTTATATTGGACAACCATGAGTGTATGATCATGATGGAATTTACCATTTTAAGGCACAAAAATGGACAATACATAATGACAAGTGGGAACTTAACCTCCTTGAGTTAACATCACGAGCCAAACTAGCTTTGGTCTCTACTAAACAATGTTGCAAGATCATTTCCCACACACAGAAATTTTTGCTTCTAGAAGTCCACAAATGCACCTACACAAGCAAGTACACACAATAATAGTGCTCACAAATATTCCAACCCCATTGCAGCAAGAAAGGTTCGACAAGATATTGCATCAATACGAAGACATCTTTCTATCCATATATTTCTCTACCTCTATCACGATCTCCTAAATATATATTTGTATCATAGAGCAGTGAGGTTGGTATGAAGTAAGATTTTATGTTCCACTTTGCTATAGCAGTACCTATAGGTGCTCAGGGTCATGTTGTGTTTTTTGTGTTTATAAACGCATCTCTCGTGGGTACTTCTTATGTTTGTTTTATGCACATCAGGCTATCTTTTGTGAATAGTCTGTGCATTTTTTTTAGGAAAATTGGTATTTTTTCATGCATGTTTCCTGTGTTTGTTTTAGGAAAATCAATGTAGGAAAATAACATCCAAAAATAGATGATCAGTTACTCAAGTGAGCAATAGGTATTTTATTCAACAATAAATTGGCTATTCTAGCTACTAACCTTTAAAGTGTTGGTCCAGAGGAAAGTAGGTGGAGGAGCTTTGTTTGCTTCAATAAATTCTATTGCTTCAGTAATAGGGAACATATGAAGTTTGGAGACCACAATTTATAGTCATTCAGCACAATATCACCTCATTTAAATTTATTCTGAAATTCACTAAGCTGCAAACAAAGTGCTAAAATGGAAATCAAACAAAGCACTGGAATAGATAATAACAACAAAATTCCAAAAATTTAGGCTTCAACCTTGAGGAAGGTCTGGATCAAATAGTCATTGTAGCCATAATATACAGACAAATTTGCAACAAGCCACTCAGTATAGTCCTTTGGAGTAGACCCTTTTTGCCTTAAAGCTTTCAAATTGGATAGAATTCTAACAACTGATAGAGAAAGGATCGATATGTATCATTAATTAACACTATAAAACATAGTCCAAATAGATGAAACAAGTGATTCCTTATAATCTTGAAAACAATGCAACAACAATCAAAATTAAAACATTACCCTCTTTTATTCTCCTCTTAAGGTTTGGGAGGTCAGGTGGGCACTTCCCCTCTTCTTCAAGCTCCTGAAAATCAGTACAAAACATATGAACAAAATTTCAAGGTTAAGTGGAAGCCTCCCATCAACAACAAGATCCAAATATCCATGTATCTATCTCAATCAAGCCTCTAAACCCTTCAGAGCTATCAATTTTTCCACTCACCTGTTATGCACAAAAGTCAAATTTTAGAGTTATGTCACTACTAAAAACAAAAGAAATGGAGCTTTGGAACCAAATCCACACACAACACAATGTGGTATTCATAGAAATCCATACAAACAAACTAAACTCAAAACATTGGAATGGAAACAACTTCAAATTATGATACAGAGCATGGATTCACTTTACTCAACTAGAGGCACATTTCACAATAATGGGTTCTTCATCTAAAACATTTGTATGAGGTTCAAATAGTAAACAGATTGATGAAAGATAGAGGAATTAAAAAGATACTTGGATGTAGTTGGATTAAAGGCCATAAACCGGTACATGTTTTTTGTGTAGCAGTCATATCACATCCACAAACATGGCAAAGCTATGCAAAGTAGGAGAAATTGACTTGGAAAATGAAGGCATTAGGCTATAAAGAATCATTTTTCTGCAACCATAGTGAAAATTTAGCACTTTCTTTCATCTTTGCATATTGGTTTGATGCTTCAAACGATGCATTTCTTATATTCAAAAGTTCATTACCTTATTGAACTTCTCTTTGTTTTGAGAATAGTTTAATAGTCTCTACTTAACAGGGCCAACCACGTGATGGTGGAAGCTCATTTGGCCCCTCCCCCCCCATCACATCACTCTCAATTTCCCATACCTGATCATATAACATTAATCATTCATTCATCTATTAATAACATATAACATTCATTCATTCATCCATTAATAACATACAACATTCATTCATTATCATATAACATTCATTCATTAACATATTCACATTCATTCATAATATGATTACAATCACTTTTTTTTGTTTCTTTTTTGAAGCTTACAAAAGCTGAAGTGGAGTATCGTTTTCTAAATCATTTGTCCCCCCTTCAGTTGTTATTCCATCTTCTTGTGATCTTAATGTATGCCTAGTCGTGTACTCACGATGTGGACGTCGCTGCAAGGGGAGGTCTACTGCAATAACAAAGAAATGTTAAATTGATATGTTTTATTATTATTGTTACAAGTATTTCATTAATTAAAAAAATATTAGAGTGGTTCTCTTTACCTGATAGGGCCACATCATGTTCTTGATCTTCTCTTATAACCTCATGCTCAACATGTTGAACACCCTCTAAATCCTAATCTGGAGTTGAAACATGAAAGGTTACATTAATTAACACACCAATTGCAATTAAATATGTTTAAAAGAACATTAGAGTGGTCCTCTTTACCTGATGGGGCCACATCATGTTCCTAATCTTCTCTAGCTTGATCATTCTCAACATGTTGATCATGCTCTACATGCTCTAAAGTTGAAACACGAAAGGCTACATTAATTAATACACTAATTGCAATTAAATATGTTTAATTGTATTAATCCATACTACATTTTGTATAGCACATGAATACATCCAATACCAGGATGCACACCATGACCTTCATCTATAGGTTGTGCTCCACCCTCACCAGGCTACATTCTAATGTCATGAGTAGTATTTTCATTGCTTGTTTATTTAAAACAAATAGGCACATAATTACTTTATGGTGGAAATTAATATTGAATAGATTGCACAAGTATTCAATTTTAAATAAACTTTATTGAGTTTATTTACCTACATGTCGGATGCAGTGGAAGATTGTGTTTTCCTAGTCAAGACTCTTAGGCGTTCAGCCACGGCTCCATAGCCTTGCTAGAAGGCAATCTTCAGGTCCTCTTCTATGGGCACTTTGTTGAATTCAGAGCCCTACATTTTTTCATAAGATCATGAATTTTGCTTCTATGGTGTGATAAAACCAAAATTGTTTTCAATTTATTATTTGGATGCAATATTTCATTTATTGATACTTACAATTTGTGTGGCTAATTTCATATAACCCCACTAGAGCCAAGTTTGTGTTTCCTATGTTTTTCTAGTCTTTCCTTTGTTGCCTTTGATGTGTTGGGAAGCCTATGAAAAGTTTGAAATACGTTAGATTATGTAAAAAGAAAGAGTAATCAATATATAATTACATTGTTGATAGTATTACATACCTTCCTCCTCCCAGTGGTGTCTTTCTGCTTTTCTTTTCATCCTTCTCCTTTGCATCTGACACTAGGTCCTTCCACTCCCTCTCTGGAATCATGGGGGGATGCTCGTACTTTTTGTTCTTCTCTAAATGTGACCTATATTGGTCCCTCACATACTTTAGATAGGTACCAGCTTTCTTAAGGACCTTCATTCAGTTGAATGTTTAATCATTGAACAGCACAACTAAACGGTTAATGAGCTCATCTTTTAAATCTTCATTTTGGGCATTCCACCATGTACATATGGTGGGCCCAAAGAGCTCCAATGTAATATCACTTAGATGTTTATAAAAAAACATCATTTCTTGCAAAATGATCATGGGATCATTACTCTAAAAAGAGTGATCAATAAGTAAATTTCAATTGGATTATAAATAATAATAATTAAAACATTTTAAAGTACTTGGGACCTCTATCTTTATGGGAACTAAATCCTTGGTCACCACAAATGTGGCCGGAAATGTTCTCATACTAGTAATACGGGAAGATCCAAGAAATGTTGCTAAAACATCACCAGTACTAGTGGCCTCTGCATCCCCAGGTACATGTCCTGAAGCATGTTCTGGCATGTGTTCGTTATGAGAGGGTGCACTATCTGATGCCTACATGGTATGTGTTGCCGACATTTCATATGACAATATAGGCATGGATGATGGGGTTGGATGATGTGATGTATGCATAGGAAGATCAAGATCAACACTTGTACCAACCCCTACTCCTCGAGCAACACCTACAGTACCCTGATCATGGCTAGCAGCATCATGAGGATGCAAATAATCTTGTAAAAACAACACATATTTTAGTTCATGACATAAAAGAGCAAAAAATATAAAACCATGAATGAAATTATGCTATAATTAAAGACCTCATGAAAACTTACTTGCAATTTTGTGCTCTCTCAATCAATATTTTAACCCTCTCTCTTATCTCATCTGTTTGAGGCACTATGAATATCAACTTAAGGATTTCTTCATTGCATTGTTTTGGGTCTTCCTTAACATATCGAGAGGGCTTGTTGAATATGCAATGTCATCATCACATAATGTTGAATGCACCTCCCTATGGATGCTCTCCTCTACTGCTGGTGCCTTTCCCCGATCATCTGACTGCAACAAGAATATTAAAAACATTATCAAAATTAACCCAAGCAACTTATGAAAAATAAAAATAAAAATAAATGCTCGTATCTAATTTGTACAATTACAATGAGGGAAACCTATCGATTAGAAGCACCTAAAGATGCATCACGATTTGTGCTCTAGGTCGGAGCCTTCCCCATACGATCAATGTTCTGCTATGACAAAAATTAAATATAAAAAAACATTACTGAAATGAAACCAATAAACTTATGAAAAAAAACATAAGAATAAAATGGTATATTGGAGTCATTAATTGGAGGTTGGGTAAAATGGTACATAGTACGTACCACCCCCATAGTAACTGTGTTTGTAACTAAGTGATTCAAATTGTAATCGATTAGCAACTCTTCCCCTACAGTTATTGATTTTATCGCACATACTAATACACGATTTCCCTCGCGCGCCTCGAATATGCAATTGGGTTGCTTATTTGTTGACCTAGGTCGTGTATTGTTTATAAACCTTGCAATATTCTTTGATGCTTTTGTCCTTTTGTAAAAGTACATAGTCACTCCTTTATTTTGATCCTTATCTTTTAGTTGTATATAATTTGCTGACAGCTCATACCTACGCATACTTCATGTATATCGAACTAGTTGCATCCAATCTTTGTAACTGTAATAGGGTCCAACATACTCCATCAATTTAGTAACTTTATCGTAACAAACATTTATGTCATCCATACGAAATAAGCCCAAACCATGTAATGACGATGGTGCTATGTGATATATCCTCTCATTGACACAAAAATCAGTGTTTATTGGAGGAAGTTCCTTGGGTACCCATTGTTTTTTTAGATGTTTATACCTCAAGGGCACCTCGATGTTGCCTATGCTCTCATCATCATAAGAACATGACCCCCCTTCAGCAAGAAAAAATTCCATGTGTTTACGGAATTTTCTTCTAATCTTTTGACCTCTAGTTGATCTCACTCTTTTAGACCTACTACATGCCTCGCTTTCCTCTTCTCTTCCTGAATACCCCTTGCTTGAGGAAGATAGATCTAAAAAATACCTATTTGGTGGTACTTGCACTCATAAGGATGTTGGATGAAGTTCTTTCATGGTGATGTGATCCCAAGGTGACATTATGATAAATCTATCATTTCATCGCTAGAATTTGACAGGTTATAAGATATTCAAGTCTTGATAGATTGCATGTTATTGTTACTACTATCCAAATGTGTCCATCACAAATCAAATCTACTTAAAATTTTAACTCCCAAACTTTGTAACAAGTGTTAAATGTGACTATGGTCCACCAGTTACACAACCAAGGCCTCAAATGTATTATGTAATTGTAATCAAAGGAATTTTTCTCTTCATTCAAGTAAATAAATTTGAAGGGAAACACCACCAAGTGGTTTATTGGACACCTACATGACTAAAAATAGCAGCAAATTTACATTTAATTTCCATATGTCTAAGTGGTTAGCAGGGAGGGAGTGTGTACTAGGCCTGGTTAAGTCATCATAAGTTTATGCTTTGGCAATAAAAATTGTTTAAGTCATCTTAAATCTTCCTATGTCTAATTTCTAGTAGACTTTTGGTATGTTTTAAGGTAGGATGAGTGGTTGCATCAATGTTCTAGTTCTCTATGACAAGTTTTCAGCATCTTCAAATAGTGAAGATTAGTGCTCATAGTCATTTGAAACAACATTTTCATTGTGTATGATGGTAGGATTTGATAACTTAAAAGAATTGGCTACCCAACAAATTTAAAGTTAAAATAAACTTTTTTAGTTTAAGGGGTTAGCACTTTCTTTCATCTTTGCATATTGGTTTGATGCTTCAAATGATGCATTTCTTATCCCACTTCTATCATATTGTATTCCCATCCCATTGCAATTGTTGATACCAAAATTTCATATCAAATACCACGTTCTTGAAGCAATTTTCTATGTTTTTACTATTTTTCTGAAGTTCTTTTGTATTGTATCGATCTATACAAGCTTGAAATGCTCTGAGATAATTGGTGTAGATAAATATATGTGGTCGTACAAGCTTGATATGCTCTGAGATCATTGTTTTTTGAAAGAAAACAATCAAATACAGGGACTACCCTATTTTGCCTGTGTAAGGGTTTGAGGGCTAAATAGAAATGACATCCACCAATCCACCCACTATCTTGGAACTGTAACTTGGTCGATTGGTGTGCAACATAGTATGATAGAGGTTCATTGCATTTAGGGGTCTGTTAAAGAAAGAAACTTGGCATTGAATTGATGCCCTAGGGCTGACAGGGGCAATTTTCTTGTGAATTTGTGGTTGTTAAGTCAGGGTTTGTCAATTTGATGGATATATTGGTAGAGTCATGGTGACACTATTTGATGGTCCAATCTCTACTTCGAAACAAAAATATCTCTAACAACTCTAAGAGCTATAATTGGATGGCCACCATCCTAGGAAAGATTCTTCATTCTCACTTTTAGGTGTTAAAATTTAATAATACCTTGATTGATGAAAGAGCCCAAAGAGCCTTTCTCCATGGTATCCAAGTACACATAGCAACGGTCTTCTCTTATACGGTTGGACATGGTTTAAAGAAATTAGCTAGGAATTATTCATTTAACCTAAGGTTTTCTCATAATGCCATCATTGGAAAAGTATGATCAGATTCTTTTATTACCAAGAATTGGTCTATGTGCCTCTAGTAATCACAATAAATTTTTGTAAGAATAAAATGACTAATTGCATCAAGTAGGAGAGAATCAACTTTTAGTTCTTCAAAGATTATATTCCTCTATTCATATTTTTTAAAGGTTGTGTGTGGAGGAGGTTATCACTACTAAGAAGGGAGGAGACCTTTCCTTGCATATGTTTGTGGTGGAGGTATTAAAGAAGAATTGTATGCCTCTATTCCCATTCATTAGATCTAGCTTAGCCTAGCATATACTTGGACTAAGTCTACAATTGCTTCATAATCATGCGATGAAGGCTATGTGTGATGAAATCCTAGACCCTTGGGGGTGCCAATGTACGAGAAGATCCATGGAAACTAGGCATGAAAATTGTAGGTTAAAGAGAATGGGGGTGCCAAAATTACAATACTCATTGTCCCTTGGTCGACCCCTTAGTGCCCTCAACCTTGTCCTTAGTGCTGGTATTGACCTTTTTTTCACTCCTCCAAACTCTTCCTCAACACTGGTATTGACCTTGTTTTCACTCCTCTGCTCTTCGCTAGCGCTGGTATTGACCTTTTTTTAACTCCAAACTCTTCCTCAATGCTGGTATTGACCTTGTTTTCACTCCTCCAAACTCTTCCTCAGCACTGGTATTTACCTTTCACTTCTCCAATTTGACGAGCTACAACTTGGTTTCGTTAGGTTTTAGAGTATGTTAATTAAAATGAAAATTATGGAACCATTTAGCTAGATTTTAATATTCTACAATACAGTTAAGTATATATTAGTTAAATATATATTAGCTATATTAGATTTATATTTTTTAGCTCATTCTTATAGATTAATAATAGACATTCATGTTCTTTCTTTATGAAAGTATATATTCTATATTTTCCTTGGTGTTCTCCCAATGCAAAATATAATTATATAAATATATATTTAATATAATAGTAATATTAGATTAAATTATATATAATATAATTATATTTATTATTATATAATAGTATATATAAGCTTTTACCTAATATTTTAGAGGAATTTACCATTACACTACAGTTGGTTTACCATTAAATGGCAATTGAAACTTGTTTTCCAATGACACAATAGTGGTTTCCAGGCATGAGATTTGTTTCAAGATCAAATCTCACAATATATGTAGCCTATTAGCTAATAGAAAGAGATATAGAAACTAAAAAGATAGAGAATGAGAGAGAGAAATATAAGAGATACAAAAGAAAAGAGAGAGGGAAAAGAGAAACTAAATTTTGATTGGTTGTTTCATGTCAACAATCCAAGGATGGTATGTGTCCTTGGGGAGTTATGCTCAAGGTAGCATGCCATTTGATTAAATATATGATAATTCTCCTTTAAGACCTCTTCAATGTACCCATTGCACACTTAAGGAGACAAAGATAAATATAGGGAAGAAAATATATAGAGAGAGAGGGAGATAATGAGAAACATACAAATAGAAAGGGATACAAATAGATAGAGAGAGCTAGAGAGATAAAGAGATAAGGATGAATAGATAGAGATATAGGGAGAGTGATTGATATATATCTCCCTATTTCTCTCTATCTCCCTAAACCCTAAACCCTCTTCTATATCTCTCCTCTTCTCTATCTCTCCTCCTCTACCTATCTATATCCCTTTCTCTCCCTCCCCCTCTATCTCTCACCATCTCTAGTCCCTCCCTATCTCCCCTATCCATCGACTCTCTATCTCCACCTCTCTTCCTTTCTCTTCCAATATATCTCCATCCTCTTTCTCTTCCCATATATCTCTATCTCTATCTCTCTATCTCTCTATATCTCCCACTATATATGTCACTCCCTCTTCCCCCCTCTATCTATTGAGGTATCTCTCCCTCTCCTCCCTTTCTCTCTCATTCACTCCATCTCTCCCTCCATCTCTCCTACTCTATGTCTCTATCTCTATTTCTATCTCCCTCTCAGTCCTCTCTATCTCTTTCTATCCATATATTTCTCTACCTCTATCAAGATCTCTCTATCTCTTTCACCATCCCCCTCTATCTCTCTATATCACCCTCTTCTCTATCTCTCCCCCTCTTCTCTATCTCTCCTCCTCTACCTATCTATATCCCTTTGTCTCCCTCCCCCTCTCTATCTCTCACCATCTCTCCCTCCCTATCCCCCCTATCCACGGACTCTCTATCTCCACCTCTCTAGGCATATTAATATACCTTTTATTGATAAATTTTCTAAGAAATATGGATGGTGAAGTTGAAAATGGATATTCAAAACTCTTAGCACATTGTGATCTTATCAAGATTGTGGTAGAAGAATATTTTAGGACTAGTGTGTCATCAAGAGGAATAATCTATCCATTAGTATAAAATATTTTCTTTTGATTTTCTTTGTGTAGTCATGTTGCAAACTAGTTAATGTCCATTAGTATGTTCATGGAGTATATAGGATTAAAATCTAATTTACTATTTAATATTTTTGTAGGCTCTTTCTTTTTCTTTTCATATTCTTTTTTATTTTTTATTTATTTTTGTACTTTTTTCTTAAAATTACTTAAAACTAAAAAATATCATCATACAAGGGATATATCCCTCTCAAACTTAGAGGAAAATAACTTATCATAGTCATTTATTTTGGAGTTGAAATTTTCTATCATTGCCCATTGGGTGAGTTGGTGAAATTTTGCAATGATCTACTTACTTGCTAAAACTTACAAGTCTTCAATTTCCACATAAATTACCTAGTTGTGTAAGTGACCTAGTTGTTAACAAGCTACTCTATGTACAACCTAGCTACAACATAAAAATATAAAGAATACAAATAAATTATTTTCAAAAGTACATATTTTAGTTCAAGTAAATTAGGTCATTTTAATTTATCTCTCAAAAATTCATAATATTATAAATTGAAAATTGATTCATTATTTCCTTAATTTGGCCTTTAACTAAAGAATACAAATTAAAAATGTAAAGGCTTATTGGGCCTAAGGATGAGTGTCAACCTTCAATTTGGAAGGGGATTCCAAAAGTTTGTCATCAAGAGGAATCTAAATCACGATGGATAGTATACAAATAATAACACATAAATTAATGATGAGAGTATTCCAAGTAAAATTTTATGAGTGTCACCATAATATTATAAACATCATATGCTTCCTACATGTCAACCATATTTATTTGTAGCATTGAGTTCTCACACTTTCTTAGCACTCTCATTTGTAGGATTGAATAAGGTAGACATGAATAGAATCATCATCAATAAAGAGCTATCCTATCTTGAAGGATTGTGTAGCAATCAAGATGTTGTTCATATCTTCCAAAATGTAGGATGTTTACTCTTTTTGGATAATTTTGATTATCAAGCAAAGAAATTTCCTTGGAATTTTCTCAATCTTTGAAGGATGATATTAGAATTTGAAGCTTGAGAATTACTTTATAAGGAATTGATATTTAGAGAAACTAGTCTTCCAATTAAAGGAGAGGTTTGGTACAAGTTTAGAATAATATATAGAGAAACTATGGAGTATTTTTTCATAGAAAATGAGGAGACTAAATATTTAGTAAGAGGAGTTCTTCATACAATTTTACCTTATCCTTGGCTAGACATAGTAATTATTGTGCAAAAATATGTTACCTACAAAGGAAGTTACAATGATTTGTATGGTTATGACTTCAAACTTATCTCTCATTTGTGACATGCTAGGCATATTAATATACCTTTTATTGATAAATTTTCTAAGAAATATGAATGGTGAAGTTGAAAAGGGATATTCAAAACTCTTAGCACATTTTGATCTTATCAAGATAGTGGTAGAAGAATATATGTAGCCTATTAGCTAATAGAAAGAGATATAGAAACTAAAAAGATAGAGAATGAGAGAAAGAGATGAACTTAGATAGATAGGGAGAGAGAGAGATAGAGAGAGAGCATGAGAGCGAGAAATATAAGAGATACAAAAGAAAAGAGAGAGAGGGAAAAGAGAAACTAAATTTTGATTGGTTCTTTCATGTCAACAATCCAAGGATGGCATGTTTCCTTGGGGAGTTATGCTCAAGGTAGCATGACATTTGATTAAAGATATGATAATTCTCCTTTGAGACCTCTTCAATGCACCCATTGCATGGTTAAGGCAACAAAGATAAATATAGGGAAGAAAATATAGAGAGAGAGGGAGATAATGAGAAACATACAAATAGAAAGGGAGACAAAGAGATAGAGAGAGGTAGATAGATAAAGAGATAATGATGAATAGATAGAGATATAGGGAGGGTGATTGATATGTCTCTCCCTGTTGCTCTCTATCTCCCTAAACCCTAAACCCTCTTCTCTATCTCTCCCCCTCTACCTATCTATATCCCTTTCTCTCCCTCCCCCTCTCTATCTCCCCCTCTCTATCTCTCACCATCTCTAGTCCCTCCCTATCTCCCCTATGCATCAACTCTCTATCTCCACCTCTCTTCCTTTCTCTTCCCATATATCTCTATCTCTCTTTCTTCTTCCCATGTATCTTTATCTCTATCTCTCTATATCTCCCACCATCTATGTCACTCCCTCTTCCCCCCTCTATCTATTGAGCTATCTCTCCCTCTCCCCCCTTTCTCTCTCATTCACTCCATCTCTCCCTCCATCTCTCCTACTTTGTATCTCTATCTCTATTTCTCTTTTTATCTCCCTCTCAATCCTCTCTCTATCTCTTTCTATCCATATATTTCTCAACCTCTATCATGATCTCTCTATCTCTTTCACCATCCCCCTCTATCTCTCTATATCACCGTCTTCTCTATCTCTCCTCCTCTACCTATCTATATCCCTTTGTCTCTCTCCCCCTCTCTATCTCCCCCTCTCTATCTCTCACCATCTCTCCCTCCCTATCCCCCTATCCATTGACTCTCTATCTCCACCTGTCTTCCTTTCTTCGATCATTTCACTGTATTAGAAAGGGATGGATATGATATGGTTCTCAACAAATTGCTGCAATACAACATGAAGAAGGGTTTGTTGGAACTATAAAAAATTCCAAAATTTTATAATGATTTACTCATGTAAAATTCTCAATAATAACTACATTTTGAGTCAAAAAAGGGTGTAATTGGCCCTACAAAATATAATTACCCACGGTCACCTTGTTCTACTCCTGAAAATCCTTCTAATCAAAGATATTGTGGAAAAAAAATCACATATGCATGAGCTGGTATGGGTCTTCCCAACCTATTATGGGTTACAAGCACTTTTTGACACATCGATGAGACATCAAAACTATTGTAGTGATCAGGATTACTAAAGAAGACATAGCGGGGAGATTGGCTTATGGTCTCATCGATGAAGAGAATCTATTGGCAACACAAGTCATCTTGGCATGAAAAATATATGCTAGCCCAAACATTTAAGTTTCACCAATGAAGTTTCATCGGTGATACCATCATTTCTTTCACCGACAAGAGCACTAGGAATATATCAGTGAAACATGTGCCATCAGTGTAAATCTTGAATATTCACCCGACCCGCTAAGTTACACCGACGAGAGGATATTGGTAGGAGTTTTGGTGACATATTCAAGACCAAAAGAAAGTTATCGGCGATACTTATAACATCAGAGGAACCATTGTATGTGCTAGCAATACTAAAATTTAGGCCAATGAAGAAAAAAATGAACCAAAATGATTGTCAGGGTGACTCTTGGAAATGTATATAGGACAAATGTTAACATTGGTCAGATGTGTAGAGTGTTACATTGATCAACAAAGTATTCAGTGAACATTGGTTGGGGCCTAATGTATAGATCGCCAAAATTTTGAAGGTGTCTTGCTGACCAGTTCATTTGATGTGTTATCGACAAGACTTATAACATCAGAGGAACCACTGAATGTGTTAGCAATACTAAAATTCTGGCTGATGATGAAACAAATGAACCAAAATGATTTTTAGGGTGACTCTTGGTGATCTATATGGGATAAATGTTAACATCGGTCAAATGTGTAGAGTGTTACCCCAATCAGTAGAGTATTTAGTGAATGTTTGTTGGGGCCTAATGTATGGATTTCCCAAGTTTGAAGGTTTCTTGCCGACCATTTCATTTGATGTGATAGTAAGGAATTCAAAAATCTATTACATTCATGCCTAGAGTCAAAACATTAATGGCGCCACAGAGCACAAGTAATTTCATAAATTGAAAGGAAATCATTACAAAATGAACATTGTTGCAAATTGGTAGTGAAGGAAACGAGGTGACAAACAAAGGGCCAGAGAATTGTTTTAGTTGAAAGACCTCAATCAAAACCAGTAAGTCCTCTACATTTTAACTTTTTCATTTCTACAATTTTAAATGAGTAATATGGAAGCCACCAGCTCGAGGAAGTTGAAAGGTAGAAAAAAAAGTGAGAGAAGTCACCCTAAGAGTAAGAAGCAAAAAGTTGAGTCTAGAATTGAGTCGGAGGGTGTTGAACGAAAGTTGAATCAGGATTTAATTAACTAATTTCTTGGCTCTGGGTCTAAAGGTAGGCGCTCCACGCAACTGAGGGAAGAAGTGGAAAAATTGGACAAAAAATGCAAGCACATAGGAGACATTTGGACCCCAATAAGAGGCTATGAATTGTTTAGATTCCACTTTCATCGAAGAGATCTTTTTGAGCCAATTTGTAATCCATGGCATCTAAATTTGGGAAAGATGGTTTTCCCTAATGTGTTTGTCAATACAGAGCTGGTAAAAATTTTGGCCACCCACTATGACTCAAAACTTAAGGCCATATGTGGACCATCTAGGAAACCCTTCATATACATATCAGAGGCTTCAATAAGTGAGGTTTTTAAGTTGGAAGGGTGGTGTAATAAGAAAATTGTGAATGAAGAGTTGGAAAAGGAGTTTTGGAATATGGACACCACTTACAAGGGTTGGAGGTTGCCCTTACATAGAATTAAACAAGATGGTAAAATTGTCCCACTTGACGATGGTGATGGGCCTCCATTCCATGTGGACTTATTCGAACCCTATATGAGATATACCTATTTCTCGGTAGGACAATTGTTGGGTATGGAAGTTCCTGAGTGTATGTACATTGTTCCCATGGTAATTGCACCTGACATTCAATGTCATAATTCTAGGTTTTTTGACTATGCTTCATTTGTCTCTAAGGAACTCGACTTAGCATTGATGGTAATCAAGAATAAATCCCATGTTCTGAACCTTAGGCATTATTCTCTTTTAATGCATCTAGTATTGTACTTTGGACAAGAGTTAGGGATTTGGCCAGAAAAGTTGAAGGTTTCACAGTTTGATAAAGAGGGAAAATTGTTACCCATTCAATTCTCAACTACCATTTGGGATAGTAGGTTTGGTAATTCCAGTTTCCTATATTTTGAAGAATATTTTGTAAAGCTAGTATATGAATTCTATAGTCATCCTTGTGCGCACTCATTGTATAATGAAATAAAATGCTTACTCAGACCTAAGGACTTTAATGGACCAATTGATCACAATTGGGGAGGCTGGTATTGCTTGGAAGATGCTACTATTGTAAGGGTGTTTGGTTTTGAGGATTCTCCATTCATTTTTCCTAAAAAAGTCCTGGATAGGATTGCATATTTGGAAATTGTAAGACAAATGGATTTTTCTAGTTTCATGAATTTTGGTTCATTCGAGAAACAGACATTTATGCCTAGTACTCTATGCTTTGGTGATTTTAGTATACTTGCAAAGGAAGGATATGATTTGATCCTTAACAAATTAATGCAGTATAATATGAATAAGGGTCCACCAAGAAAAGGTTTTGATCTAGAGGGATATATCAATTCTGCCAAATAAAGGATAAACATTGGAGGATATGATCATGTGCCTTATCAGTTTGATGACATGATTAGAAATTTGGAGGCAGAGGAAGCAGAGAGAGTGGTGGAGGAATACAACCAAGGGTTTCTGGATACAGGGTTCTCTTTTTCTGGAGATGAGGAATCTGGAGAAGATATGCCACGAGACCTACCCAGTAGGACTTCCAGATTAAAAACTCAAGATTACAACTGCCCTCTTAGAGAACCAAGTGTTGAAGAGAGCCAAGATATAGACACCAGAGAGATGGAATATAGGTCATTTGTAGCAGACAATGAAGTTTTGAATTCTTCATAATTCAGATCTTTCTTGTATAAGCAAAAGGGCAAGGAGATAAGGGAGACAGTTGATAATATTACACCAAGCAATGAGGAGCAGCTACTAAATAATTTGAAATTAACTGTGGATAGAGAAATAGATAATATGACCCTGAGAAAGGAAGTAAAATGTTAGAGGATGCTAGAGTTATGATCTTTCTAGGGATAGATTTGAATTATGCATTGGTATTTGATAGCTTCTTAAAGGATAATAGTGGCACACACAAGCTTAGTCCAAAGGGGTGACAAAAATATATGTTGGATCCAAATATAACCCAGATGAAGGATCACTCATGATATGGGCCTTGTATCCACCTCATAGAAAGTCAGTGGTGATTGATACTGAGAAAGAATTTGGACATGTCATGATTCTAAAGGTTGGAGAGATAGATCATGTGGTGACTACAGACATTGGGATTAATGTGGAAAAACTAAATAAAGCCCAAATACAAATGTTGATCAAAGAAAAGGAAATGTACAAAATGAGTAATGAAAGGATCATGAGAGAAAATGATCATTTGGAGGACATGCTAGGAGTCACAATGGAACCTCCTAAATTAATAACACATGGTGAAAGCTCATAGGTAAAAGATCATTGGGAGGATTCAACTGCATATTCACAAGGTAAATATGATACACTCGCTGCAATAATCAGAAAAAAGCAGGCCAAATTAATGATTTGGTTGAATAAGCTATGGGGAGCATACTCAAAGAACCATGTTACAGGGTAGGAACACAAGAGAATTGATGGAAGGATTCAAGAAAAGTTCCAAGAATTAAATGAAAGAGATGTTCCTGACAGTGTAGCCATTGGTATGGGTAACCAAATTATAAAGAAACACAGGGACCTTTATGAGGAACTGGGAGAAGATGCAAAGGGGTTGGTTGATGTTACAAATATGGGACTGCCTACACTATTTGAAGATGGAGAAAATTTGAAAGAGAAAGCCAAGTGGATCAAAGAATGTGAATTGATGCTACAGAGAATTCTAGAAAATGCTACAAGGAAGGATTCAACATTGGACGAGATCTGTGAGTAGAATGAAAGGATGATAAAGGTGGAAATATCATCCAGGAATGCATTAGGAGATGTCAATACTCATCAATGGCAGGATTATCTAGATCATTTATCAAATGTTCATCTATGGATAAATAGAGCCTAATATCTTGTTTTAATTATTTAAATAAAATAAAACATTTGTGAAGCGTCCCTTCCAAGTTTTGATGTATTTATATATGTTCCATAGTAATGCAACAAATATAGGCATTAGGAGATATTCGGTAGATAGATTTCTAGCAAAATTCTTTCATATACAAAGAATCAAATGCATGTATTTTGATGGAGTAAATGAAGATATCTAAGTCACAGATTAAGATTTTGGTATCAGTTGTTTGTTAAATTTATGCAGTTATTTGATTGTCTCCATTCTAATGCTTCTATATTGTTTAAATTGATATAACAAGTTTATACTTTGTTTATCATTGTACATTTGCTATATATGTGTGATCTGGTTATTCTTTTCTCTCAAGTAGGGATTAAAATCTTTTAATCAATCACAACAATTGGGAAGTGTTAGTTGGATTAATAAGAAGAATTACATAACTAGAATTGCCATTCTATCTCAAGAAGAGTTTTTCAATTATTCACTTGCACGTTTAAACAAGTTGTAAACAATTTTTGTGCCTGACAATTTGAATTATTGCCATTATTGAAATTGACATTTGCAGATATTCATTAGACTCCATATACCCAATAAGGCACTGGTCTCCCCTTGTCCATCCATAAATCTAATTCATTTTATACATATGTTAACTGAACATATTTCTCATTTAGTTCATGTTAGATTAGGATCACATCTGTTCATTGTAAACTTGCCATTGTAGATAGATTACTATAGTTAAATAACATCAATTAAGTCTTCTCAGTCAGTATAGGTAGACACACCTAGGTTTAGCAGCACCAAAAGACAAGAAGGCTCGAGTCATTAAGCCTTGCACATTACCCTAAAGTATACCAAGAGATTGGCAACCTCTTGTGGTTTTTCAACCAATGTTTTTGAGTGCTAACAAGGTCCACGGAAAAAAGGATTTGATCCAAATACATATGCATTTATTGCTTTCATTTATTTCTCATGTAGTTTAATAGTTTGATCGATTTCATATTATATGTGTTGAAGACTTTAGAATTTCAATTACATTAATTTATGGATATGTTGTATCTATAACACTACAAAACCATATGCTCTTTGCATTTACACTTACATTTAGAAATACACATTTATATACATAGATATAGATTTATTTAATGATATGTTACATTTATTGTTCTAGGAGAGCATCTAGTAATTGCATTTACATTTACATTTTCAAATAGATATACATACATACAAACATACATACATACATACATATATATATATGTGTGTGTGTGTGTGTGTGTGTATATCATTTATATTCAGTGTTCAAACACAACCCATTAGGTCTACACATGGATAAAAATTCATAAAATTATATTTTCCATACATATTTTGTTGAAACTTAGGCTTGAACCTCTCATTTCACATGCTTTTCCTCACAAAAATCTTGAGGACATCAGCTATACCTTCTTTATTTCTCATCCTACACCCTATTCATCAATCTTGCAATTACAACAAAATCCATGGGGCCTCTAACACAAGCTATAGTAATCACAAAAAGTGTAAGATCCCCTTTATATCATGTTTGGACTACAAAACCCTCAAAAATAGGGTAATTGGGGTGTATGCAAAGAAATGAAGCTTTCTAACTCAAATCAACGCCTTAAGCCCTAAAATCAGATTTAAATCAAAGGTAACACATGTCTTCATGACATGGAATTGATTTCACATCAAAATATGGCTATATGTGACTGTACAGTGCTACAAAACAGGAAAAATACAAAAAAATTGAAGAAAAACATAGATTTTTGAATGTCAAGAGCTTGTATTTTAAATCCTTAACCATCAACAACCATTACAACAATCACTTTATGCCTTTTAAATGCCTTTACACCTCAAACACTGAACAACCACCTCTACAACTGACTTTTTAATCTTTTAAGATCACATGAAACATAAAACACACTAATTTCAAGGTTGTTAACATCACTATTGAAATGTTTTAATTTTTTGACCTTTGAAACATTAAAAAGTACATCATTAAATTAATTATGTAATGGCATAAAAGTTAAAAATTTCATGAATTAATTATGTAACCACATAATTCAAATATAATTCTATCAAGAAATTAATATCAAATCGATAATATAATCGCATAACTCATACATTTCAATGTCATTGATCTTCTTCATCCAACTCTTTGTTTGTATCATCTAATCTAGATTCGACATTGTAAGGATTGGTCATATCATCATCATCATCATTGATATCAATTTTGATAATGTCATCATACACACGGATATCATCTTCATGAACATTAACTCCTACATCATCATGATCTAGTTCCTCCTCTTCAACATCTTCGTCAGGCACATCATCAACTAACTGTTGATCCTGATCATCATCTACATCATCTTCTAGTTCTTCAGTATATTCTTCTTCCACCACATTATACTTTACTATCCTTCCTCTTGGATCATGTCTAACAACAAATGACCAACCCAGATTACCTGGAACCTCTGAGTAAAATACCTGCTCACATTGGCTTGGAAGAACATAGGGCTCATTTCCAACTCGCTCAATTGACCTTGTATTAACCATGGTAAATCCATTATCATGTTCAATAACAGTTCTCTCAAGCTCATTTTCATTCAATCATAGCATGTACCATAGGACGACGAACATAACTAATTTGAAGGACTTAAAGTCACACTCAAGTATATCATCCAAAATCCCATAGTATCGATTTTCTAAGACTTTTGGATGTATGTCGCTTCTAGATGACACATTAGTCACCTGAAAGACTGCAGTTATACCAGAATCACAATTTTTCTTCATGTCATCCAACTTTTTGATTCAAAATTTATGACCATTCCACCACATAGCCTTGTGGTGTTTCACCTGCAATATGTCAAACATGTAAAAATTATTGCAATATCGTCTGTTGATAAACATATTTATTCTTGGCCGAATGTATGCAAAGAAAAAAATATCAACATATATATTGGTGCAAGAGCACATAGATCTTGTAAATTCCTTCAAAAAGATAATATGTTAAATTTACATGTTCAAGTCTAAATTTGTGTGTCAAGGCCATGAAAAGGCTAATTTGAATGTAATCAAATCATAAAAGAAGTCACTAGGAGGTGAAAACGCAAAAAAATGCAAATAATACAATATTATGTAAACAAAAAGGCATAAATCAAGCATATTAGGAGATAAGAGGAAGTTTGAACCAATGAGAAGTTAGAAAAGATAGTTATTAAGAGGGATAATCACAAAACCCTCACTGTTTTGGGTGTTTCCAGCCTAAAATTAAGGGTTTGTTAATACACTTTCTAAATGGGTCTTTCAATCTTTGAAAGTGGATAAATCTAGTGTTTTGTGACCTTTAATTTGATTTTTTGAGGTTTTCTAACAATTTGGAGTTTGATAAAAGGTGGATGCTTTGTAAAATAGCCCTATTCTAGTAGCTTTTCTTGGGCATACAATCTAAAATCTACTAGTTTCTCCAGTATAAATCATTCTAATTTTTTGATATGATGATATGGGCATTAAGAGGTCTCTAAATGTGCCTTTGGATCTTGGTTTTGAACCTAGTGTGAGTGGTTCACCCGATCTAGGGTATGGAGGCCCAATCTAGGGTATGGAGGTCTATTGCTAATTAATGTTTAGATTTCATGGACAGTGGAAATCTATGTGTACAAGGAAGTGAGTGACCTTAAATACTTGAAACTTGTCATTTGGATGGAGTTATAGTAGAATTTATGCTTGAATAAGGTTGTAAAGGCAGTGCATATTGTTTTCACAATGATGATTCTATTGTGTGTCTTGGTATCTTTACAAAGCAGGCAGATCTGATAATTATACACTAATGTATTGAATTGATTTATCTCAAAACATGATGAATCTTGTGTCTTGAAGGACTGATTAACTAGTTGATAGCAAGAAGGATTGGTCTTTGTTAGTTTTCCTTGTAAGGAAAATGAATTGGTGCTATTTGAGAAGTTTAGCCTGTTTTCAATGATTGAAGTTTGGTTATTGACATTTTGGAATCTGATTTAGAATAAGTGTTTTCTTGCCTTGAGGATATGATGTATACAGGAATTTGAAGGATTGGTAATTGGTTGTGTAGCAAGTGAGAATAATGTGTTGCATTATGAAAGGCCTAGAGAATGTATAGATGTTGTTATGGTGGTTGAGAATGATGTGAATCTGATTGATTGAGTCAAAGTTTTATAATATGGTTTTTTCTTTGAATGAGTCAATTGGAATACTGATAATGACATATGGTTTGTTCAAATTGAGTGCTAACTTGTTGCCTTGAAGTCTTGTAGAATTGAAGAATCAAAAGAAGTATGAGTTTTGAGGAAAAAGAAAGTGAATTAAGAATTTGATCTTCTCCTGATTCTGATTGGGTTTGATTTACCCTCATGAAATGATGTTGTTGGTGTTGTTGTTGGATCCTCTGCATCATATATACATCAATATAATTGAAAATAATTAAATAATATGGGTGATTAATATATTTATATGTACCTGTTTATCTCTTAAACCATATTCTAAATTAATTTCTCTTTGTGTAACATTGGAATCTCCATTACGATGAGCTTCTTTAACCAATGAAGCCACACCTTCCCCTATTAATGCACAACCAAATTTGTTGATATCGTTCAATCCATACCGTCATCCAATCAAGATTGTTTGTGACGTACAAATGTAGTGCATCTGACTCTTGACCAACTGTATAAAAAAAATTGAAATTCACAAACGACGTATAATTAGTTAATTACCATGGTATACGACCTTAATTTATAATTGATGTATATTGAAGATTAATAATTAAATAAGTACAATATACATAAAAACCATATGTAAAATGTATTCCAATTAATCTCCATGACCATCTTATAATTACCTCTCACTTTCCTCAATCTACCTTTCCCCATTAGGTACTCCCCTTCGAATTTGTTAATGGAGTTGGGATCACAAATGTGATCTACATGGATCTTTGCTGCAAACTTAGGAAGATATTCACTAATGTACACCATGGTCTAGTATACCATATATCCCTCCACCATAGAACCCTCAAGATGTGCTCTTTGTCTAACCAAAGCCTTCAAAAATTTCAAGTGCCTCTCAACCATCCACATTGACCTTGTGTGTACAGGTCCACACAATTCAATCTCCTCAACTTGGTTTATGAGGTAGTGTTCTTGTGCATTGAAAAATGTTGAAGGTAGACACTTTTGCATTTCACACATTAGACGAGGAATTTTTCTCTTCCAATAATTTATATCTTCTTTATGGATTTCTTTAGATGACAACCATCTACAAGTGATTCAAGGCACAAATATATCAACGATATTTAACAAAAATATACAATATATTACATAACAAGTAAAATAAATGGAAATTATAAGATCTATACAATGAATTGAACAAATATCTCTACTTACCTCATGTATTTTCTAAGATCATATATAACTTGCTTGACATTGTTGTTGAATTTTTCTGGGAGAGATAGAGGTAGAACGTACTGCAACAATTATAAAATAATCTTTTCATTATTTTTCCAAAAGTAGTAAACATAATACACTGAAAAGTACATGCAATATACAAGTGTATATAATATACCAGAATAATTACCTTAATGAAGGTATGCTAATCATGCGTTTTCATCCCTGACCCAAATTCACCTTTCTTTGTTATGATATTGTTTATGTTCATAGAAAATCCTGTGGGAAATTGAATTTTTTGTACAACTTCTTTCATAGCATTGCTTTGCTGCTCCATTAATAACAAAAGAAGGGCACTTATATTAATTTGGTCTCCATCGCTATTCAATTGAATGACATTTTTCATTACATGATTGGCTTCCTGAATGTCACTACAAATTTTGACATTTTTTTTTGTCATGCCTTCCATCCAATATTTTCCATAACGTTTATGTTATATTCTTTCCAATATGAATTGTACCAAACAAATGCACAATTTGTAGCTGCTCATAGTAGGGCAACCTACTAAATTGTCTGGGATAACTTTTCAGTCCCTGTGGAAGCCGGTCATTAATGCCTTGATGACCTTCATGAAACATATAAGTTAAACAAATTAACAACAACAGTCAGTGTCAATTACAACATGAGTAAACACAACACAATATAAAAATATAAATTTCAAACATATATGATAGATAAACAATCTGATGTATAACCTTGATGATTAATTCTATTATATTCCAACTTCCATAGGTGAGGTGTCATTCTTCATGTGAAAAGATATTTTTCAGTAGTTCATACTTATGATTTATGTGGAGGAAGTTCCTATACTCATCAAACACATACTTTCCTAAACTTGTTGAACACGAGATTTCATCTTTGGACCACAAATTGGACATGCAAATTTTCCCTTTGTTTGAAGACCTGCAAGATCATATATAATTGGATTAAATATGTCAATTTTTATAATTATATATAATGAATAGATTATTTAAAAAATATGCTTGATATCTACTTCATAAAATTAAATATGATTAAAGTGCAATCGAACGTTATAACATACCACAAAAATGTGTTAGCCCTTGGGCATCGTGAATTGTCCATACAAGCATTGCATGGAATTGAAATTGTCTTTGTCCTATTGGTTTAGAGACGTCATACATAGTGGCGCCATTCCATAACTTTAGTAACTCATTGATAAGAGGCTTGATATATACATTCATATCTTTAACTTGGTACTTACCTAGTTGAATGAACATAAACATTACATAATTATTATAACCATTTTACTACAATATATATAAATTAATGTACATGACTATTAAATGAAAAAAATATAAGTCATTATGCAACAAATAAGACAAATGAGATGCTACTACATTAAAGAAAATTGATGTAAAAAAATACCTAGAACAATCATTAACAACATTATGTGCTTCCTCTTTATTGACATCCATGGAGGAATGTTATTGTTGATAACAAAAACATGCCACACCGAGTAAATAGATCTCAGCTCTCCAAATGGATTGACACCGTCCACTACCAATGAAAGCCTAAGATTACAAGGTTCTTCTTTAAAGTGTGGCCATTTTTCCTCCATGTCCCTAAATGCAGAACCATCTAGGCATTCAAGAATGTCATCTCCACTTCTATTATGTGCATGGTAATCCATAAATTGTGCTAAGCTTTCACACCTAAATAATTGTTGCATATGTGGAATAATGGGAATATAACGAAGAGCCTTGTGAGGTACCTTTTTTGTTAGTTGATCTATTCAATATCTACTGATATGACATTCTAGGCATTCTGTTGCAAATTCATGTTGTTTATGATATATAATATGATCATTGGGACATGCATCTATTGCTTGATACTCCATTCCAATATATTTCATAATGCCAAATAAATCTTGGTATGACCAAGGTAAAATATTTGATGGTGGTAACAAAAATTCACCAATCAATCTACAACAAAAAAATAATTTGTTAATATAAAGAATATTAATGGTACATATTTCATCATTTATTTACTAGTGATGAACTAACAACAATTAAAATAGATGAAAAAATATGAAATATATGACATACCTTAACATCCATGAGATTGCTATGTTGGATAAACCATTGATAACCTTCAAGTTCACCAGCAACAATACAACAAAGAGAAGAGTTGTTTGGGAGCCTTCATAAAGGGGCTCGTATGCCTTCTCAAGTATAGGTAAATCATGAACATCATCAAAGTCATCTCGATCATCATGATCAATTGTGCCACTAAATGTGTCATGGATCAATGTATTTGTACCATCATCTTCAACTTGTTTTCTGGCGCATGATCATCTTCTTCCATAGGATCATTAACTTCATCTTCAATATTCACAACTCCATGTTCCTCTGCTTGCAAAACCACATTCTCTAGGCCATGATAGTCCATATCATGTGCCCTAGGGCACCCCACCTTTATAATAATGATAGACATAAATAAACTATGATCATGATCAAGTGATTTTTTATATATATAAAAAAATTTAAAACGATATAAACATTTACAAATTCAATAAATATAAACACATATAATGAACAACTTACCAATGGACGATAATCATGCCCCCCTTCAACGTGACCATGCTTCCTACAATCTTTCTCAGCTGTTGTGATTAAAAGTCTTCGTCTTTAATCCCTTGCAATTATTGCAAGGAAAATAACATTTCCCATCACCCTTTCTTTTCAATCTAGCCCACATTCTAGCAACGGTCTCTTCATTTTGTTCTAGACTAATATTATCTAACATGATTTTTCTTTACCAAGCTTGAATATTTAGATCTTTAAAAAATATCAAACTCACACTCTAATAATTTTTAATCATAGACAGGTAACAAAATCTAATAATTCTGATATTTTACACCAAAAAAATTCGGCATGCAACCACCCTTGCAAAAGAGAAGATAGTTTGAAGTTAATGACCCCAAAAAACACTTTAAAATGGTAATTCCAAAACTTATTAAATTATAATTTTACTATGCTTTCCAACTATTAGACTCCTAAAATCAAAATATTGAACTTGCACAACAAAATCTGGAAATGAAATTCTCAAAATGCACAAGTCTAAAAATGAAATCTAATGAGATGTTGCTTTAAAATATGATTTTCAAACCTGGAAGTACAAATTTGACTTCACAAATGAATTATGGAAAAAGACAATGACTACCCTCAACCTGGCGATATCTTCTTGAATTTTTTTTAATATTTCCCAAGAAAATTGTCCTTAGTTCTCCACAAACTATCACAAGTATAGCAAAACACTCTCGCAATAAATAGGCGAACTCACTTTTATTTATGTCAACCACAAATTGATTTTTTTCTAATTTTTCATGTTTGTTGAAATGTCGACTAGACTGTTTGTCGAAATTTTGATGAAACCCAGGTTCGTCAAAATTTTGACAAACGTCGGGGATAAAATTTTTAAAAATTAAAAGTTACACATTAAATCCTGGCAATACATCAAATTATACATCTTTCATTGGAAATTTTCATCGGATTTTGTAGTCAATTGAGTTAATGAGCATTGACGAGGTTTGCTCTTAGGTTCGCAAGAAATGGGCGCTAAAAGGTCAGGTGGAGGTCATTGTGATGGCTAAAGGATTATTTTCCTTTGCCTTCTTGTGTGATGAAGACCTGAGGAATGTTTTTGCGAAAGGACCTTGGTCTTTTGGAAGGCTTTCTATGGTCTTACATCCATGAGAACCAGGAATGGATTTGTCAAAATTCCTCTCTAATTCTATGCCTGTATGGGTTAAAATTTTGAATCTGCCGTTAGAATATTGGGATGAGGAGGTTTTCAAGGTGGTTGCCAATTCCTTCGATCGGCTTGTCTTAATTGACAATGCCACTAGGTTGAGAATGAGGTTAGTTGCGGCTAGATTCTATGTCATGATTGAACAGGATGTTGTGTTGCCCAAATATTTCTTCTTGAAATATAAGGTGGGGTCTTGGAAGCAACATATAGTATTTGAGAACCTTTTGTTTGCTTGTTTTAAGTGTACAAAGATGGGACATTGGGCCAAAGATTTCCCTGTTCCTAGTGCCCAACCTAAGGCTATCAAACAGACTAAGGTTTGGAAGATTAAGGAACCCAAGGAGGTCTAGGGTGAATAAGCAATAGGAAATGGGTTGGAGGGTGAGGTAAATGTTGAAGTGCGAGAGGATCCTCCTGTCGAGGTTGGTAAGGAACCAGTTTGTCCTAAGGAAGTTGTTGATGATCAATCCTTAAATCAGGATGTTGAACATGCTTCTGAAACTGTGTGCTCTCCAAAAAGGCCAGTGGTGGAGCTAAAGGGTGTTCCTCATTCGCCCTTTTCAGGTGTGGAACCGGTGATGGGTAACAATGCTATAGTTGTGGTAGATTATGTATGTAAAGATGAGGAGGGCTTTACCCAAGTGTGTGGTCGAAAGAAGAAATCCTCCTCTTCCCCTTCGCCTCAGCCTCACAAAGGTGTCACCATGAGAAGGAAAAAAGTGGATTGTGGGTCTGAATCAAATGGTCAGGGTAGACCTTCCCTGCAGAAGACCAAAGAAAGAGAGTGTAAGTGAGATATTGCAGAAGGGGTCTAGAAGACCCTTTTTGATTTGTGCTCAAAGAGCACCCCCTCTTCTGGCAAATGAAATTCATTTCATGGAATATTAGGGGGATGAATAACCTACATAAGCAGGACCTCCTAAAGAATCTTGTCCGTGATCATAAACCAGACATTTTGTTGATCCAAGAAACAAAGATGCAGATAGACAAGTTGGAGGCTTTGAAGAGTTTAATTTGGGGATCATAATTCAAAGTTCTTTCATCTCACTGCTTTGAGGCATGGAACTTCTAATAAAATTTCTTCTATCAATGTGGATGGGTTGCAGTTGGAAGCTGAGGAGGAATTTGAAGTGCGGCTGCTAGATTTTTTCAAGGTATTCTGAAGGATGACTTGTTCTAGGATCAAGGTTGTATGGATGCTACCCTGGAGGCTATCCCTAGTTTCGTTTCGAAAATTGTGAATAAGGAGCTAACGGTTGTTCCCTCTACTTCGGAAGTTAAAGATGCAATTTTTTCATTTGAAGGTAATAAGGCTCCTGGCCCTGATGGTTTTTCCTTTGTATTCTTTCAGTTGTGTTGGGAGATTATTGTTGAGGATGTGATAAATGCTACTAAGGAATTCTTTGGTTCTAGAAGATTGTTGAAGGAACTGAATGCCACTTTTATTATTTATATTCCTAAGTCAGCTAATGCTAAGACCATTGATGAATGTCATCCTATTAGCCTTTGTAACTCTGTCTATAAATTTTTTTCAAAAGTTCTGGCTACTAGATTGTTGAAATGCTTGTAATTTCTTATTTCAAACAAGCAAAGTGGCTTTGTCAAGGACAGGCATATCCTTGATTCTATTATTATGGTTCATGAATTGGCCCATTCCATTAATTTTTCTAAGAAGCTATATTTACTTAAAGCTTATGACAGAGTCAGTTGGAGGTTCCTTCTGAGTGTGTTGGATCATTTTGGCTTTTGTAAGAAGTTCATTCAATTAATTGAGCAACTTATTTCTTCTCCTTCATTTGTTGTCCCGGTGAATAGTTCTCCCTCACCTTTCTTCCATAGCTCACGTGGATTGAGGCAGGGTGACCCTATCTCTCTGCTTCTTTTCATCCTAATGGTAGAGGCTTTAGGTCATAACATCCAGAAGGCACTCCAGGCTGGGGTTCTATGGGGTCTTGTGCCATCTTCCAAGTGTAATCTGATTACTCACTAGCAATTTGTGGATGACACTATTTTGATGGGGGATTCTTCTGTTAAGTAAGTTAGGGTTGTTAAGAGGCTATTGGTTGATTATGAAAAGGATTTTGGTTAGAAGATCAACCTTCCTAAATGTAAAGATTTTTTCTTTAACACTACGAAATATTTGCAGCTCAAGGTGGCCAAAATTTTGGCTTGTAATCAGGGTGATTTTCCCTCATATTTGGGGCTTCCTTTGTGTATTTCTAGGATTCCTGACTCCTTTTGGCTAGGTCTATTGGAAAAATTTAGTAGGAAGTTAGTAGGGTGGAAAGGTTCTTTCCTTAGCCAGGCTGGTAAAATTTAGCTTATTTCAACCACTCTTCAAAATTTACCCCTGTATGCTATGTGTTTATTCAGGGTACCCGTTAAGTTTGAAGACAAAATAGAGCAGATCATGAGAATATTCCTTTGGTCAAGGGTGGATTCCAAAGCCAAGATTCCCCTTGTGGCCTAGGATTTAGTCTATAAATCAAATAAATGGGGTTCCTATGGATTAGAAATCTTAAATCTTTTAATAAGGCTCTTTTTGCTAAAAATATTTGGAGACTCCTAAATGGGGATGTTGGGTGGGCTCATCTAGCGAGTAACAAGTACATGTTTGGTCTGGATAGGCCTTGGGATTTTCTTTATGCAGAGGAGATCCTATTTGGTTCATGCTTTTGGAGGAATATTTTGCTCTATAGAGATGTGATTGCTAAAGGTGTTAAGTGGTTGTTGGGCGATGGGACTAGTATTCTCTTTTGGGATGACATTTGGTGTGGGGATTGCCCTCTTATTTCTCTCCCTTGGGCTCCTCCTATTTCTCCCCTATGTAAATAGTTGTTTGGAGTCAAGGTGGTTTACTTTGAGGATGGGGATTGGAAGAATTTTTATGTTCGGGATCCATCTTTATAGATTCTTAAGGACTTCTTACGTAAGGTTCGAATTCCAATTTTTCCTAGGCCGGAAAAAGTGGTTTGGGCCCTGTGTGCAAGTGGTAATTTTTTTGTGGCCTCTACTTTTTTGAATTCCCTAGTTACTTTGGATTCTTTTCCATTATGGGGGCGGCTATGGAATAGGCAGCTAATTCCTAAGGTGAATCTCTTTTATTGGCTAATTATGCAAGGAAAAATTCTTACAATTGACAATCTCTACAAGAGGGGGTTTGTGATTCATAATAGGTGTGTGCTCTATGAAGCTAATGGGGAGAATGCTTTTCATATCCTCATTGGGTGTGATTACTCACTCGCCCTATGGAGCAAGTTCCTTAGACTCTAGGACTTGGGATGGGTCTTTCCAAACTCTTTGGCTAAGTTTTATGATCAGTGGAAGTGCCCTTCCTATTCTCCTATGTTGTGTGGGATTTGGGATCTTATGGCCCTCCATATTTCCTGGGGACTCTGGAAATAAAGAAATAATAGGATCTTTCAAGAATCCAAGTTGAAGGTTGAGAGTCTTTTCATCAAAGTTCATCGGGCTATCCTGGAGAATTTTACTCTTATTAGATCCGACTCTGCTTGGTGTGGTCTAACTATGTGCCTTGCTAGCTATGATCTTAAGGTGATTTTGAATTGGAAAATTTCTTTGGTTCCTGTAATCACTCCCAAGGCTAGCTCTGTTGCGAGGAAGAACACAAGATGGCAGCCACCCCCAGTTGGGTGGATTAAAATCAACTTTGATGGGGCAATGAAGGGGAATCCCTAACCTATTGGATGCAGGGGGTGTTAAGAGATAACTTTGGTAGACTTCTTGGCATAGTGGCACTCCCATTGGGTACTCAGAATAATCATCGCGCGGAGGCGAGGCTACATTCATGAGTGTTAGATATGCTATTAGCAAGGGGTTTTCCAAAGTTTGGGTGGAAGGTGATTCTATGAATATCATAAACTATTTGTGTGATACTCTCCCCCAAGATGGAATGTGGATCAGTTAATAAAGGATATGGTAATGATGTTGCAATCTTGTGATGAGACTCACGTCTCTCATGTTTATCAGGAAGGAAACTCTCTTGCTAATTTTTTTGCCAATTTGGCTTTCAGCCTTAGTGAATTTCGCTTGTGGGAGGAAGGGTTGATCATTCCCAAGGATGCTAGAAACATTTTAAGAAATGATGGCATTGGATAAGTTTTCATGGCTTTTATGGCCTTGTACTTCTTCCCATCTAGCACGTTTTCCAGGTGTTTTATGGGTATTGCACTTTTGTTTGGGTAGCTTTCACCAGGGTTTTGTGTGTTCTATTTGGGCTACCATGGGTGGTGATAGAATATGAGTTGAGCCACATTCATGTGGTGATATTCAGAGAAAGAAGAAGCTCTGGAACATTCTTCGTCATGGAAATTTCACTCCATTTTTGGAGAGATTACATGGTCATGACCCTAATGCCTCGGGAAAGTTTGTTTCTAGCATAACCACGAGCTAGTGTTGAAATGGTTGGAGGTGGAGGTGAATGAAGACCTTATTTCCATCGTTACTGGTATGTCAACTATGGGAAGGAAATTTTTCAAAGACAAAAAGAGCAATGAAGAAGCGATGACCTAGTTTTTTAAGGATGACGAGCGAAATAATTTGGTCAAGTTGGAGAGTTGGGGCTATGATTGAACCTCCATCAAGAAAATCTGGGCTAGGGTTACGGAGGTGATGATATGATACATGACGCTGGAAAGGATATTTAAGGCTCTTCTTGGTCACCATTTCACTCTCCTGAATCACTTCAAGCATGGTTTTTTTATTTCATTTCCCTTCTTTTCTTTTATCTTTGTTAGAATCCTCGGTGTACGCTCATCTAAAGAATAGGAGGGCCCATGTCCTCCATGAAGGGATTATTTTTCTTATTATGGAGCATGTCCAATCTCTAACCCTAGCTCCAACCATCAAAGGCAAGGAAGAGGTTTTTAGTGTTTTATCAGGGTCGTCGGATTCAAACTCCTCATTGAAAGAGGAGGAGGATTGGAATGAGGATAAGGAAGATGGTTTCCCTACGGCTATGGCTTCGGCTTCCAAGAAAATGAAGGTGGTGGGTTCTAAGAGAAACGGGGCTCCTAAGAGGCTGGCCTTTTCTGGGAGTGATGATACTAAGGTTGGGTCAGATGGGTCCTCTCCCAAGGCTATGGAAGTGGTTGTTGGTAAAGGTGTTGTTGGTGGGGCTCTCGAGGTTGGGGCCCAAGTTAATGTTGGGTTGGTTGAGAAACTAAGAAGATTATCGAAGAGATTGGCCAATTTGAAGAAGAAGGCTTTTGTAGTCACAACCATATACCCTAAGGAGGTAGAGGATGGTAAGGTTCCTATAGTTAAAATGGTGAGTATGGAGGATTCTCCAATTCATGGTATGCCAAAGGTGTCTCTAGTGAAGGAGGTTGGGGATCTGAATGTGGAGGAGGAGGGAAAGAAAAATGTTAATCTGCCCTTGAAGATTGATCCTCTTTCGAAGGATTTTTCGTACATGGACAAGGATGATACTTCTATGTTTGGTTTGTTGGACATGGCAAGGGCTAGGGAAATGGGCACCTTCAAATTGGCCAAATGGACTTTGCAAGAATTCAATAAAATTAATATGAAGATAAGAGGCTTAAAGTCGAATATGTAGAATGTTCAAAAGGCCTCTATGTCTGACATCCTCATTGATAGAATGGTGGAACTAGAAGGTTCGTTTAATGATTTCAAGGCATTGTGTGAGGATAGAATATAGACCCTTGAGGCCAAGGTTGTTGGTACTAATGGAGATATCAAAAAATTGTTGCAAGTAAGCCATACCTCGGTTAAGAATAGTGCAGAAGCTTTGGAAATTCTCTTTAAGGAAATTGGGTAGCTCAGAGAAGATCAAGTTTTCTTCTCAAAGATCATGGAGAAAGAGAAAATGGCTAAGGGTAAGGGTAAAAAAAATATGAAGGATGATGATAAGGTACTTGTTGGTAGAGGGTCAGCTGAATGGAAGAAAGCTTTTGATGCTGAGAAAAAGGAACTGTTGGATATGGTTGAAAAACATAAAACCCAGTAGATTGAGGTGGCCAAAACTCTAAGTGGCCTAAACTAGTTTCTTGTTTCTTTCTATTTTTGTTTGGTGTTTGTATTTTGTCCATTGTTTTGTTGTTCTTTTGTTGGAGGGTGCCACTAGTTGTTGATTTTCTTCTTTTAGTTTGGCACCCATGGTGGTTGATTTTTTGGTTGTTGGGTTGTTGTTGGTAGACTTTTGAATATTGTTTTGGAGCAGCATTTTATTTCTGATGTAAAGGATTTTAGGTCCCTTTAAAACCTTTTTTTCCCTATTAATCAAAACAATGTTAGAATGATTCAATATTTCAATGACTACTATTATACATGTTATGGATTTGGACACAAAGCTAATCAATGTAGATCGAGAATGAATGGAAGGAATGTTGTCCAAAATAATGTTGTGTGTCACAATTGTAGTAGACCTCAACATATTGCTAAGTTTTGTAGACGCAAAAACACAAGGAAGGATAATTCAGTAAAGAGGGATGAACCAATCAAAAAAATTGATCCTAAAGAGACAAAGAAAGAGATGAACAAGATTTGGAGAAATAAGGAAGAGACTAATGACAAGGGAGAATCTATACCACCCTCTAGTGCAGATGTTTCCTCTAGACACTAAGCCAAAGAGCTATGGCTTAGGGGGGGATTCAATGGATATCTTTAGTCCCTCACTAGAAAAGAAGTGTTGAAGCTACAACATGAAGACATGTGATGAAGAACAACATGCTAGATTTGTTGGTGAAAATTGTAAAAAAAATATGTCAATATGAAAATTTGCAAAGCTTGAGAAGTTGTATGTGTATATAGAAAATATGTTGCCAACTTTACCGCTTGAATCATTTATTGCAGAAATTTAGTAGATGAAAGGGTTATAAGAAAAATTTCCAAGGAAATTTTATTTCATAAAGCATTCAAAGAGAAGCAGAGCAACAAGAAGTGAATTTGGAGTGCAAAAGGTGATTCAAAGTTCAGTGTATTGAAACCCTAGATCTATGAAGTGAAGTAAAATGGTATTTAGCAAATCTTATGTGCCCTAATTTTCTAAAATACTTGCTTAAAAGAAATTTGAATACATTGTGCAATGGCTACACTGAAGATTGTAGAGGTTTTAGCAACCTAAGTTTAAGAGATATTCTGCTAGATCCATAGAAAATGACCCAATAGGTGCACTCTTGCACATACCATTTGGGGTTTTATTAACTGGGGACATTAGGGATAATATTCATGCTAAGATGGAAGAGAATTCTCCAAATAAATTAGGAGATGTATGGGTGAATGAATTAATAGATGATAATTCAACCTGAAGCCAGAATACAAAAACCTAGTTGAGAAAAAGTTGGATGTGTGGCAATGGTTCCCAAATTTCTACTATGATGAAAAGTGGATTAGAATGACATTGAGTAGAATTCATGATCAATTTTTTTGGACTGATAGACTCCACATGATAATGAAGGAAGTAGTAAAATAAGTCACTATTATGTGCTCCTGCGGACCAATTCTCATGTTAAAATCCATCAAGAATGAAGTAGTAATGAAGAAGACTAGAGCTACATATGACAAAGGGCCTTGACAGTGAATCCCATTAGAAACCTTGCTATCAGATATGCCACCATGGTTATTGTATACAAATTTTACTTCAAAAATAGGGATAATTTTTTTTCTACCACCACAATTAATGTGGCACATGAGATGGTAGTAAATGGTTCTGATTTTGACCTCTATGATGTGTTTAGGCAACAAGTAATGAAGAATCTTAGGCTGAGAAAAGAGAAGTGTGTATTCAATTATGGAACTTTGGTAATGTGTCTACTTTTCTACTTTTGAAGGAGATTCTAGTATTTGGAAAGGTAAATTGGTCAAGTAGAAGACCTATTGCATTACAAGATGCAGAATGCATAAGGAGTATTGGTGATGTTATAGCACAAGATGAATTACTTGTTGCTTTCTTTCTTTTTTTCCATAAAAGAATGCATGAGAGGCAAAGGATTCCATGGAGTATTGTTGAGAAATACAAAGATGAGATCACCTCTCTTGTATCTATAAACTATTGTATTATGGAGGCAGTGGAACCAAGGACTTTTTGGGTTCCTAAGCTATGCTACAAGGTAAAAGAGGCATAACTTATTGGCTATGCAGATGTTCTATTGAAGAGTCCAAAGGATGTAGACAAACTAAGGTTTGGAACATATGAGGAAAAATCCTTGGACGAACATTTGAAGCAGAAGGAACTTGTGATGAGAAAAAATGTTGACAAGATATTAGTGTTGTCACCCAATATTGTGCCCTTTCTAAGTTGTAGAACTTAGCTTATTAGTGAAACATGGGATCCTTTCCAAGTTTGTGGGTCACCAATGATGGAAAGGAACCACTTGAGAAGGTTGGTTCCTCTGATACATCACCTAAAATGGACTAAACTATTGCTTTATTGAGAAAAGGGCAGGAAAGAAACATGAAAATGAACCTACTTTCTCCTAAGGTGATGCACCAAATATTTTCTGAAAACCTATATATTATTTTGAACTCAAAAATGATCAACAATATAAACTCAACACTTACACAACTCATTATTTTGTATGTCTTTGCAAAAGTTTTTCATAACAAGGCTTGGTATGCTAAAAATAGTGTTGAGAAGGAGCTAGGAGTCCTATCACAACATAAACTCTATTCCTAACTAGTTTAACACAAGCTATGACCTGCAAAAATTCATACTTTTTTTCTTAAAGGAAAAGAAAATAGGACATAAATCAAGAGGAAGATAACATTGCCACAAGATTAGTTATTAACTATCTAAAATATTTGCACAATAAAACAACAATGAGAAGGTGAAAATAGCTTATTTTATTGATCAAAATATCTTACATACAACTGTGTAAGCTTGAAAATGGAGTTACAATTAGTTGACCCAGCATGAAAGAAATTGAAAAGATTACAATACATTGCTGAGAGAGAAAAGAACTAAAAAAAATATGTTGTTAAAGCTTTCCATTATGATGTTCAAGAGTTGCAAGAAGATAGGAACATATGCTCGAGAAAGAAGATAGGTTTTTGCTTGAGCTAGATTAGTCAATCTCCTTTTGGTCGTCCAAAACAAATATGCCTACTTTTCAACCCCCAAAATTGCTCCCAAAGGTTGTTTAAGTGGTGAAAAATTTATCCCTTGACCTTTTCTACCATTAAAGCTCTCAAAACAACTCCTATATGCTTACAAAAAGGTTCAAACTACCCTAAATATACTCCATTTGTTGCAGAACTCACCAAACTTCTTCCTAGATGCTCTCAACCTATTGGACAGCTCACTCAACCTCCACCTAGATACCTGTAACTGTCATGACCAATCATCAATCCTACTCAACTACTCATAATTGCACTTGGACTAGTTCATAGCTATGTTTGAAACATCATGAACTTGCTATTTATGAAGAAATGACTTATTGTTTGCCATATATTTCTGATAAGAGATATTAATGCCCTCAATAACTTCATTTGTCTTCATGGAATTTGAATGTAGATCCTTCCCCTTGTAATACCTTGCATAGTACCACTTTCATATGCTTCAATCCTCTACTTTAATGATGGTCACCAACTCTAAATTAGGCACACCCTTTAGACAACAATCATGACTTGGTATTTGCATTCTTTTCAAAGCCATGTAACTTGTATTTTGAGATCCTGAGCCTCCCTTAGGACAATAGTATAATTAGGCTTTTTCTTACACATATTAGCCTTCTATGTCCACTTTCATTCAATATGATAGCTCCCTTTATTACCCTTGATATTCCTAAGGTTTCTTTGTATCATGATCCACTCTTGCAACATTGCACCTTTATCATGGCTATCTATGATAGTCATTTTTACCATTTTATTCATCTTGACAACACTCTCCTCTATCGTTATGTTGAAAACCATATCACTGTCTCTTGGCATTCATCATTTCTATTCTTCCTTTCATATGCAATGATACCCTATGCAACACTAACCTACTTTGATTGGAGATCAATGATTCCAATTGTTTCTCTAGATAGCCACCAAAAACTTGGTTTGGATTTCCCTATAATCAATGGAGCTTCATTAGATATACATGTGTATTCATTAGATATACATGAGTACTAAAATATTCTCTCTACATCCTCATATTGTTCTCCATACCATAGAATTCCCATATGACCTAGATTTGTGCCATATTCAAACTTAGCCCATATATTACTCATAACCGAAAACACTTGGATGAACTGCATTTTCTGGAAAGCAAAGCAGTGCCACCATAGGGAAGGTAAATACAATATTTGACAAAAGATCTTCCTTAGCATGACTATCCCTTTAGACCAAAGTGACTACCCTGCTAAGGAATTTATTTATCACTGCTATAAAGTGCTTTCAATGTATCAGTCCCTTTGATGACTATTTTGACAAATTTTGTAAAGAACCACAAAAACAGTCTCTTCTCCATTTGTCTATGCAAATAATACTTTTCTTGTATAACCATTTTCACTCTATGTTTACCATCACTCAAATTTTTACCAGAAACTAAAACCATAAAAGAATTGGTTGTGCTTGAATTGGACATAGATGACAAGAACTCCTCATTTGACATCAATCTAATAAGAGAATGCACAAAGGATAGAGCATTCATGAAGATGCTAGCCTCACTCAAACCTTGGAATATCAGCATTGGAGCATATATACATGTCAATAGACCCTTCCTCACAAGCTTCAAAATTAGGTCTTTGATTTAAACTCCAATTCTCCATTTCACTATCAAAATTGAGTAACGTTCCTGAAAAGCACAAATTCAAGAAAAGAAAGTGATGTGTTTTCCCATCAATTTACTATTACAAAAATAGAAAATTTACTAAATTTAATATTTCTAGTGCAAGAATGAGTTCCCCTCTAGCCATTTCCTTTCTAGCTAAGGAAGGCAGGTATTGTTCTGCTACGTCTACACTAGGACTTTGGGGCACTTGTGCAGGTGGCATTAGCTGAGATGATTGTTCCAAGAAAAGGATCATACTCTAAATGTGAATGGTTGTAGCAAAGTAACTCCAGGACTTGATTTCTTTGCAAGTGTTGACTTGTTTTGCTACAATCATCCCATTCTGCTACATGTGTTGCTCTTAACAGTTTTGTTAGTTAGTTAGCTTATTATAGCAAGCGGGTGTGATCATACACCATCTTTTAGGTCTACTTTAAATGCTCGGTTAGTTTTAGCAACTTGGTATTTTGTGACAGTGGCTTTCTTTAGCCTTCTTAATGTATGTCAAAAAATCTTGAAGAAATTTGCAAGGCTCGACTTGTTTGGTTTTTTTAATAGAGATCCCATATTTAACCCCCATCAATTGTGCCTAAAAAAATGATAACTAATCAAACCTTTCATACATCATATTAAATTAGTAGAATAAGCCTCTAGAGTCATACCCTTCCCATCTTGATGCCTAAAACTTCACAACTGACACAAAGATCTGTAATTTTTAGTATAAGTGCTCATTTCTATTTGTTTATGAGGCCAACTTTGGAACTTTGGCCCTATGTGTCTGGTTAGAATGTTATTTTGTCATCTAGTCAAAACATTATGCATGTTAGATCAGATGAGCTTGAGAGCTAAATCATTGAGGCTTTCATAGCTGACCCCCAGGATCAAATAACCATGAGATGGATTATACAATGAAATTGGGTATGCTTCTGCATCCACTTCTCAATGCAAGTCCTAGAACAAATCCTTAAGAGAAATGAAAAATGTTGAAACTAGAGAAATTATGACATCCAAATTTAATTGGAGAATATAGCATTTGGAATCATACCCCAACAGGAAAGATGAAATTGGTTAAATTACTACATCTTGACAACCAGCACCATACCCCAACAGACAAGGCCAAGGCCATGTGCAAGACCAGAGTCACTTTGATGGAAATCATACCCATAAACTATGGAAACTAAGCTAAAAGTTACCCTTACAAAAGAAATATAGATAAATTTAATCAATTAGAAAAACCAACACCTGAAAATAGAACCAAAACAAACAAAAATCCATCTGTGGTCCTCAAATATCAGTTGAGGATATACATTATTTCCAAAAAATGAAACAACTACTAAACAGAAGATAAAATATTGTCGAGTTTTCTCAAAAAATCCCTAAAATAAAACAATAGAAAAACCCTAGACTAAATTTACGAGGAAAAAGAGGGTTTTGCAACATACATTGTCTTTTGTGTCCCAAGCGAGCCAAACTGTAGAAAAGTGGCCCCAACCAAGCTTGGACTGTACGACATAGTAGACATGGCCTCAAATTTTTCACATGATTATACACACTTACTAGACCATGGAATTGTTCGGGATGCTAGTAGGGAAGGAGCTGAAATAGGTAGCAAACAACCAAAACAAACTTTATTACAGGATCTTAATCAACATGCAGCTGTTATTTTTGAAGGGAAGCCTTTTGGATTTCAGTAGCTGTAGCATTTTTTTTACAGAAGATAATAGAAGCAAGGAGACATTTTGTCAAACATTTCACATACCTTTTTCATGCTCCCATAGTTCGCACAAGGAGGATGTTGGCAAAGGTTGTGGAGTACATGGCTTTACATCTGCCAGTTGCATTTTCTTAAAAGTTTCTAGGGCCTTTGCAACAAACTCATTTTATGTATATCCTGCAATCATCACACTCCTTGAGATCGAGTTTCTTGAAGTATTATGTCAAACAATTCACATGCCTTGTCCAAATACCCTGGTTTGAATACAAGTCAACCAGGGAAGATGCAACTACAACATCTAACAAAATATTTCTCCACCCCATCTTGTATGCATTGATCGATGTACATACCCAATTTCAAAGCTTTTGGCGCAGGTAGAGTGGTGTTGATGCAAGTTGTGGAATCTAAACCAGTGTGACATAGTTTGTACAAAATCTTGAGGTAAGTCTTTTTCATAATATATATATAAATAAAGCAGTAGCTCTATGATTACATTTGTGTCAAACAATGAATATATGTACATTAAATGGATAATAGCTAGCCTAAAGACCAACGACCTAAGAGTTTGTATTTTCTTTTGAACTTATGGAAATTATGTTAGAATCATGTGTATCTCACGTGCAAGTACAATACATAACAAAAGACAGAAGCTTTAGAAATACCTTTGGTACTTTGATAAAAAAAAATTAAGTTTAATTTCTCATATTTCTTGTACATATTATATATCAGAATAATACAATAAGCCACAATCTTTGAAATTGAGGTAGTGGCAAGTAAATAAGTGTATTTTAAAGGAAAATCAGAATCTCATTATTGTATTTTCTAATCAAACAAGAAACAGAATGCATGGCACACAAAATAGTATGAAAATAGCTACTCTCCCCTAACTATAGTAGAGCTATAAACTACATTCATTCTTTGTAATAGCGCACTATGCATAGCATGTGTTGGGAAAACACATCACTTGCTTTTCTTGGATTTGTGCTTTTCCTGAAAATACCACTCTTTCAATACCACTTTCAATAATCAAAGACCTAATTTTGAAGATCCTTTTATAGTGGCAAGTAAATTGAGTAATGTTCTTCTATTGAAGATCTATAATGATGCATACATAAAACATCCTAAAAAATCCTATGATTAAAATCAGGATCCATTAATCTAGCACAATAAAAATAGATCAAAATGAAAGAGAGAGGAATCTAGAAGACCAATTCTCTGTCGGCTTTGCTCCTCTTCACATTCTAATGCTTCTCTATGAACTTTGGTGGCACCAAATAGATGTTTACGATAGTCTACATGCAACTCTATCTTCTTCTCATCAAAGTTGCATGTATGAGGGCTTGCCACTACTAACAGTTGGCTAAATTCTCAAGTCCACCGCATATACCAAATGAACACAATATTTACTCATTTGTCTTAAATTTTAAAAACTAGTTACCCTCATCATACTTTCCAAGTTAATTTTATTTCCTATGGTAATTTCTTCCCTACTATTCCATCCAACATTTGAATCGGGTACTTCATCATGATCTCAACTAGATTGTAAAAACAACTTGACAACTGCTTTTTAAAGTGATGAATGTCTTCACTACATTCAATTCAAGTAAATGTCTTGAACCTTGAAAATAACCTAGTGCCTTCATCTCTTAAGCCAATCTCTCCAACTTTGCATAGATCTCTGACATGTGTGGAATGTGTTGCAAGAGGAGTATGACATGAACAATCCTATTGAATGTGACTATTGCAGTTGTTTGCTATCTCCTACCTTGACAAAATCTCACTCAATGCAAAAAACCACTAGTAGAATTTGGCAAATAAATGACTACGTGACTAAAACTTTTAGTCACGACAACTAAAAATGACTAAATTCTACTCATTTTTTGCAACATAGCTATAAATGACTAAATAAATTACTAATTTGATCATTGGATAAAATCATAGCTACAAATGACTAAATAAATGACTAGTTTTTTGCATCAAACTTTGTTTTTTGAGAAAAAATCTTCCTAGCCACCAATTTAGGCTTTAGCCGACAACTATGCAAATATATATATATATTATAAATGCCTAACAAAAATCAAATGATATAAGTCCACCATTCTCTTGCGGTTTTTAACTATTGCTTAGTTAGAAGAAATAGTCTGGGAAAACAAACATAGGTTGAAGGGTTTTGAATATGGAGATATTGAGCAGTAATCGAAAGGGATTTCTCAGTGGAGGAATCTCCTGCCAACAGTGCTTCAAGGTATGGGTCTAGAATGTTGCAAAATCTATCATTTTATCAAATAGCTCCCCACTTGGAAGTATGTCTTGAGGATTTTGAGCTTTTTTCTATGGATCGTCTCAAAGGTAAGCAAACCATTCTTGATTTTTTTTAGGGTATTTGAAAAATTTGATGTTGGGTGTTTTCGTGAAGTACTATTTGGCTATTTGAATTTTATGATGTTGGCTATTTTGTTACTGGATATCTGGGTATGTTTAAAAATTGATGCTTATTATTTTATTAATTGGTTGTTTGGGTATTCCGATGTTGTGTTTTCACTTGAAATGGGTATTTAAAAAAAAAGATACTAGATATTTTTTGCTATTAAGATAATCTTTTTTCTGAGAAACAAATGAGGTCTCAACCTTTTATGGTATTACACAGTTTTTTAAATTTTGATTTTGTTATCATTTTTCTCGAGCATTAAAAAATTGATGTTCGGTGAACCCTTTGTTATTGACTATCTTGGTATTTAAAAAAAGGATGTTGGGTATTTTCTTTATATGGGTATTTAAAAAATTGGTATTGGGTATTTTTTTTGCTATCGAGTTATGGTTTACATTTCTACGGAGGCCTAAGGTTTGTACCCTAGTCATGCTCTTACCAATGCTTATGTTGGTATTAAAAAACAACCTTAAATCTTGGGTTAGAAAATTAGTTTTCTTGAAGGGGTGTGGTATGATCTTGGATTGTATCCTAGAGTGTGTTGGAAGCTTGTGTTTAATCATTAAGGTATGTAAACCTAATCAAGGAAATGTATCCTATATAGCATGGGTCTTTCTTTAATACTTCCCATAATGGTTATTAGCAGATCACATTGTTATAGTTTGTGGTAACCTAAGATTGCATTCAAGTATGTAACAAACTTGGTCTTTAGTTCAAGTTGTACACTTTTAACTAACATTCATAAGGTTTAGAAAATTTTGATCACTCTCTAGAATAGCCCATTAAACATGGGTTGTGCTTGAATGCACTACATAATTAATATAACACAACCACTCTACATATCAACTAGAGTTATAGGCTCTTTATTGCAGCAAGAGGTAATTGGTCTTGGATCATGCTATCATTACATTATAACTTGTTAAACTTGAGTCAACCTGAATGCACCCAATGATGATTGACACCTAATTGTGATAACAGTGAATAATTTGTACAAGAATTGTGCTCATATGAGTTCCTCCATTTCTATCACAACATAGATACATTAAACTTGGGTCACACATGAATGCATCTTGTATTTATTATATCACAATTGTGCCACATGACCAATAGAGTTATGGATCACATAATTACAGTCACAAGAATTTGTTCCTCGGTTGTGCTTTTACAGTGATTCCATTACTATTATAGCATAACCATTTGGAATTATATTGCTCAAATCCTTACATTGCTTATTTTCTCTTTGGATGGATGGAAATTCAATTGCATGGATTTGTATGTAGGCATGCTCATATAAGTTCCTCCATCACCATTACACAATAGTACATTGGAATTTCCTTTCTTGAACCTTTACTTCGTATTTTATTATTACGGTTTCTTAGTGATTATTTCATTTCCATGTGGCATATCTATAAAGAAACCAAGGAATAAATCATTCTATTTTTAGTTAACTCCTGCTAACATACTTTTGAAATAAATGTCTGACTGCATTACTTCGAGTGTGAAGAATTTTTTTCTGCTTATAATACATTCATTGAGAATTGTAGTAGAAAGCTTCTTATGTTGAAACCCATCCTATAAACTTTCTTTAAGCTACATTTAGGAGGCTTCATGGATTTTTTGTGATTTATACAACTTTTGTTTTGATAGTAAATGACATCGGATTCTTTCTATAATTGAAATGATTTATTAATTATAGTTTCATGATGATTAAATGTTTTATTTACAAGGGGTTAACATGTGGCATTTTTATGTGCAGGAAGAATAGATTGTGATACAACATTTGGGTATAGATGGTTCAAGAAAACTTGGATTGCTATCAATGACATAACCAGGTTGGAGAGTACCTTGAGCTAGCCTGGAACACTTTTGGGTGTTTTCGCTCATAAGAAAAACTTGAGTATAGGAATACAAATGTCGATGGACAAAGAAAATCATAAATTTGTTGGTCCAATTTTAGATCCAATTTGAGGTCATGAATATCGGATAGAGAAAGTTCCTACATTCTAAAGATAAAATCATAAATTTGTGGGTCCAATTGGAGATCCAATTTGAGGTCATGAAGCTCCGACAGAGAAATTTCCTACATTCTAAAGATAAAATCATAAATCTACTTAGTCCAATTTGAGGTCCAATTGTAAGGATTTGTCTTTTTAATTATACTTTCTGACATTTGGCTTGATAAAAATTGTTACTTTAGAATTATGGTATTAATTTTCTTCTAATGTTTTCAACCCTCATTTCAAGGAAGAGCTCTAAAGATGGTTCCTTCAAATGGAGACTACACTCTTCCACTATAGGTTAGGTCTAGAAACACCAAAAGCTCAGGTACTATCATACTCAAAGAAAAATAGGAGTCATGCAATGACAAGATACTCATTTTTGGAGCTTTGGTTAAGAACTTTAAATGTTTGGCTATGTGTAGAGAGAATGTTCATGGAGTGAAAAATTCCTTACAAATCAATTATTACAACAGAGTTTGAGTTGAATTACACCTACTATTTTATGTTGATATGGATATGTTCTAACCTATAGTTAATTTTTGTAGCATAATAGATAGGCTAAATAGTTGTTCATATACCATTGTTTCTAATTCAAAATTGCTATACCTTATTCTAAGAGAAAATCATAGGGGGAGTCTATACATAAGACACCATTATTTCAAATTCAAAATTGTTGGTTCTTTCAGAATTGTTTGCTTCATTTATTTGATCTACAACAACCTAAGATGCTCTCAAAATCACATTAAAATCCTTTATTCTAGGAATACTATTTAGAATCTTCCCATCATAACAATGAACAAAAGTGTTAGTCATTAACCTAAACTTTGCAAGAGTTTCATCAAATTCTACTTTTCCACTCTCTTTTCCATTCTGAATTTTATTCCCAATTTCACCCATGTAGAACTTCCTCAACTTGTAGATCTTGTCGTTAGCCATAACTTTACTAAGTGTCGAGGATAGCTTTGATTTTTTACCCAAGAAAAATTTGACAAAATTCGGCCTTACTAGATACAATGTGTTGAAAAGCTCTTTGAAGTTATTCTGGAAAAGAGTTCCTAAGAGTATAATGTGTAGTTTTGAATTAACCTTTTTGCATGAATTCCATATCTTTGATTGGATATTTCGAGCTTGATAACCTCCATCAAGAACGAGCAGAATTGAGCTCTCTAAAAGCAGTTTTCTAATATGCTTAGCCTCTTTAGGAAGGCTCACATTTGTCTCACAAGTTAGGTATACAAAAATATTGTAGCCAATAACAAGCACACTTTTTCAAAACTGCGCATTATACTCTCAGGAACTATTTTCCCAAATAACTTCATAGATATTTTCAATACATTGTATCCGGTAAGGCCGAATTTTTTCAATTGTTACTTGGGTAAAGACTCAAAGCTATCCTTGACACCTGGTAAAGTTATGGCTAACAACAGGATCTACAAGCTAAGGAAGTTCTTCATGGATGAAATTGGGAAAAAAATTAGAATGGAAAAGAGAGTGAAAAGTAGAATTTGATGAAACTCTTGCAAAATTCAGGTTAATGATTGATGCTTTTGTTCATTGTTATGATGGGAAGATTCTGAACAGTCTTCTCAGAATAAAGGATTTTACTATGATTTTGATAGAATCTTCTATACAACAAATTGTCTTAGATCAAATAAATGAAGCAAAAAATTGTGAAAGAGCCAAAAATTTTGAATTTGAAACAATGGTGTCTTATGTATAGACTATTCTTGTGATTTTCTCTTAGAATAAGGTATAGCAATTTTTAATTTGAAATAATGGTATATGAACAACTATTTAGCCTATATGTTATTCTACAACAATTAACTACAGGTCATAAAATATCCATACCAACATAAAATAGTTGTTGAAAATGGAGGTAATTATGTAGCTTAATACTTTGTAAGACTATTATACTATAGATATAAATAAGTGTTCTTTGTTACAAATTATTTGTTGATGATTATCTATTTAAATTCATTTTACCATTTGTAGAAGTACACAGAAGATTGTAGAAGAATAAGACTAGAAGAAAGAAGTTACACAACATATATAGTGGAGAAACCCTTTCGGGAAAAAACTCCACCAAGAATCAATAGTTCTTGTATTATTTAACCTTAGAACAAGATTACAATAATTATTTATCAACCCTTCCTTGAGATGCTTCTTTTGCCTTCAACAATTCTTCTTCACAACCTACAATAAAATCTTATAAACTCTCTTCAACTTGCTGCATTAAATAGACAATAATGAGTCTTGTAAACTCCAAAGAGTTTACAATTACAAAGCACAAAGCTTATCTCACAAAACCTACACCTATCCTTTGCAAGTAGAGTTCTACCACAAAGAATAATATCAAAAAAAGTCCTTCATCCATTTGGGTGTCCCAAACTGAAGTCAGAACTCAACATTGATTCCAAAGATATCTTGTAAGCTTCTCCTCAAAGTTGGCACCCAAGAATGGGCCCACTTAACTCAGCCTTATAAAATATCTTATCATGGAAATTTTTTAACTCCAAGATGCCAACTTGGGTGCCCAAGGTGGGTCCAAGTCAATATTTGTTAACTGAAACATATCTCTTCACCATTCATGCAAATATCATGCATGAATTGATCATCCCCACTTAATTGAATGTATCACCTATTATCTGTCATGCAACTCAATTCATTAGTCATGCATTTAGAGTCAAATGAAGTCAACTAGCATTCAACTAAAACTAACTATATGCAACTGAAGATAATTGAACCATAACTTAACTGAACTAAACTGAACTGAACTAAACTAAATTGAACTAATCTGAACTAAACTGAACTGAAATCCATGCATGTAAACATCAATCCCTAACTTCTAGGATCTTTAGATTCATTAGTGAAGTGTTATCTTTTACTCCAAACAGTTAACTTAACTCAAGGTGAGTTCCACCTTCCATGTGGGTGCCCTATATGCGCATGTTTTGTAGGAGCTCTTCATGGGCATCCCCACATGTTCCTATCATTTAGAATTAATTAAAAATATCAATTAACATGCTTATTTCATTCAAATTTAATCTCTTTCTAATCCTAGTGTTGGGGAACACTTTCCAAGGACTTAGGAGATACATGAAATAATGTTTAGGATTGCAATTAAATGGCATCCTATTCCCAATAATAGCAGGTGCAATTCACGTCAAACTCTATTGTGGTAATTTCTTTGTAAGGAAGTTTGCACACCATGAACATTCTTTGTGTACATCAGTATGTTGGTTATTATCTTGATCTCCTTTGTGATCAAAAGAACAGTGAAGTTCATTACATAACTCGTGACCATTTTGCAATGCTATGATCTAGTGCTCTTTTACTTATTACTCACTGTGTTCTCAATCACCATGTGCAAATGACTTAGAGGAAAGATCTTTATCACCATTTGAAAATAACTTTGATTTTTTTTGGACTGTTTGTTATGATTCAATCACTTTTTGACAGTTTTCTTCCTTTCACAGTCCTCTAGGATAGAGGATAATTCAAAGTTTGCAACTCTCTAACAATGATATTCCTTTCAGTGATCTCAATCACCTAATTCAATGTGGTATCTTCATTTCTCAGTTCCAACAATGCCTACATAGTGTTTTCTCAATCATAGTTACAGTGCTCCTTCATTTGAAGATATTATGTTGCTTAGATAGTAATGTTTCAGTGAATTCATATTTTATCTTGCAAACATCTTGTTGTACTTGTAGAGTTTTGTTGTGCATAATATGAAGTCAAGATGCCTTCAATTGAAGCTCTTTTGAAGAGGAAATAGGATAATGGTGTCAATAAAATAATAGTGTTAGTGAGAGGTATGACAATAGCTACACTAAGAATGGAAGGTATAATATTTTGACAGTAAAAGAATCATTAATCTACTCAAGTTTTCCCAGTACATAAGATAGTGTATAATGTACTATATTCCACGGTATCCACCTAATTCCATACCACCTAGAGAATCAATGACTGAGAGTATATGTGCCCTATATTTTGCAGCCCAAATGTGTCTTTCTAATGGTTTTCCACAATTAGGAAGAAGGTATGTCATGAAATGTTTGTGCCCACCCAAAACTAAGCCTTACAAAGAATGTTTGCACCTATGCAAAATACCATAAGCTGCTTCAAAATACACATTAGAATCTTTATGATTATATACACAACATCTTTTTTTCCACAATTTCAAAATACACATTTATGATAATATTCACACAACAAGAACCTTGAAAGGCTGAAATCCTTGCTCTCATTCTTCCTAGGTCACTCCTTAAGAGCCCGTATCAGTATTTGTGGGATCTTTACAATAGCTTATCCATTGATGAGAAGGCTCCCCTCATTTGCTAATGGAATAAATTGTCATCTACTCTTCTTGAATGTGTAATGTGATGTAGCACATTCAATGTCACAAGGCATAGTTTGAGAGAAGAATTTGGAGACTTGATATCCATAGAATCAATCCAACTCCTTGCAACATAAAATACAGAACCGACATCCCAACCAAAGAAACTTAGCTTTAATATGCACCATAACCAATGCTTTCCCACATGAATTGTGCAATTGAACTAACTTTTGGGGGTCCCTTGAATAACAAACACACACAAACACAAACTGTTGTGGTAGCTAGCAAGGAGAAAACAGATGGGTGATACATGGCTCCATGATAACCCATCATCCTTGATACTCTCTTGGAGGAAAATATTGCACCCTCACCACATTTTTGAAGAAGCTTAAGTATCGTTTGTTGAGAAAAGCTTGTTTCTAAACCAGCTTCCTGAATTGCACTTGCATTCAAGGAAGGTGCTTTCAATATTGTTATTGCTAACTAAGCACTCATGTTATCTCCCAGTTTTCTTCCAACTAACCGATTATATGAGTGATTATTTCTCATTAAGGAATAAGCATATTTGGAAGTGGATTTTTATCAGATATTGTAGTTGCAAGTTCCACTCCAAATCACCAAATCCTTCACAAAACCTTTTGCACAACCATCGTAACACTGCATGGCTATTGATGGGCATTCATGGTGATGCAAGGAGCTTTCCCCGCATCACTGTGAAGGACCAACAACAACTATGTGGTGTTGCGGTGGTTGTGCAGAAGGTTTTGTGAAGGCTTTGGTGATCTAAAGTGCAGCTTGCAACTACAATATCTGATAAAAAACCACTTCCAAATATTATTTTGATGGATGTTCATATCCTCATCCAAAGCTCCAATTCACACACAGGAAGGAAGGACGCTTTCAAAGGTTGAGGAGTTGGGATTTACACCCATTGGTTGCATTTGATTAAAAATTTATAATTACTTTTCAGAAAAAACCCATTTTGAACATATCCTTCAACCACTACATTCCATGATATCATATTTCTTTGAAGAATTTTTTGAAATAGTTCACTTGCCTTGTCTATGCTTCCATATTTTCATGTATGTCTAGCACAGAAATTGTAACTACAACTATGGCAAAAAAATCCTTGTTGTTATGTTTTGATGGATGTCCCTTTATTATTACTAGATATCTAATGTAGTGCACATTATTATAGTGCAAACCTATTTTTTAGATTATTTCATTTAGCATCACCAATATTCTCCACAAGAATATTGTCCCTGTTTAAAATGATGCAAATGGTTCACATATCTTAGAACAATTTATCTTGCAACAATCTTGGAGATGAATTTAGAGATAGTGTGAAAATCATAACATACTTGAAGGTTCTTAACAACTCTCATAGTTGTACCAGGGGCCATGTTTAACAAACCAAATACAATTGCTAACTTTTCACTATGGTGGTAGACAAATGATTCTTTTTTCTCCTATTCCATAACATTAAGTAAAAGTATTGAATCTAGAAATACCCCATTGCCTTCATTTTCCAAGCCAATTTCTCCAATTTTGCATAGCTCTCCCATGTTTGTGGATGTGATTTGTCTCCTACAATTTCTTAATTGATTTATCTTTCTATTGTGTTTGGAATTACTTTTGTAAACTTGCAATATACAATGCACTTTTATTCTTTCTGAATTGAGACTAATAGTAATTTTGTTGGTTGTATTGAGGTACAACTTCATTCATGGCAGAAAAGGTAGACCCGGTTGCTCATATTAGATGGCACATTGCATATAATGGAGGAAAGATTCTAGTTGGGTTATTGTTGACTGCATTGAAGGAGAGAGATTCATATATGGGACACAATCAACACTCCCCTTCTTGGATTCCACACATTATAGCTTGCTCCAAGAAGATTCCCACATTGTAGAAGTTTTAAGAGATGAAAGGGGCATTGCTCACATTGAAGGGCTCCAAGCATGTGTTCCATCATTGCAGAAGTTTTTTGGAGAAGTTTCTTTCTTGCAATCATTTTTGTGCAATAGTGTGACTCATATTTTCAGTCTTGTGATTGAAAATAAAAATTGTAATACTGTATTTGTAAGTTGTAACTAGAACACCTTTCTTTTATTAATAAAGTTCATTGATTTTTCCTTCTTAATAGTGGTCTTATTGTGTGCAATTGATGATTGATGTGTATTTTTGTGTTTTATGTTTAAATCCTCAAATATTAGTCAATTAAAATGACTAAATATACTACTAATTGATGTCAATTAATAAGTAAATTGACTAGACATACTACCAATTGATAGAAATCAATTAACAGTGAATAAATATGACTAAATATATGACATGTGAAATAAAAATGACTAAATATACTACCAAATTGATCAAAATGATAATTGAAATTAATGACTAAATACACTACCAATGGACAAAAATCAGCGAATAAAAATGACTAAATAAGTGACCAAATTACAACAATCAATGACTAAATCAACAACTAAATATACTATCAAATCGATCAATCAAAACAACTAATAAATGACTTAAAATGGTTTAGTCATCAATCTGGTAGTGTTATAAATGATTGGCAATAAACTACTAATGGTCATGTGACCATGTTCAGTCATTTATAAGCAATTTATAGTAGTTTTTTTAGTCATATATTGATGTTTTTGTACTAGTGAATAATCTCCAAAAAAAACTTGAAGTGACACAAGGTCTCGAACCAAAAAAACTCAAACCCAAAAACATGACCTTGCTTAATCCCTATTAGAAGTTTCTTCAACACTATCTCTCTTTGTCTTTGTTGATCAACATTAGCATGGTATGTCCATAAAAGAGCATCACTTCCCATGGAAAAAATAGCTTTGCATAGTACTCCAATGTTGGTGACAAGCTACCTTCTTTGTTGAAACAAAGGTGTGGACTAGCTGGTAAACCACCTTCGGCCTATGTTTGGAGCATATTTTACAACCACCTTCTACAAAGATGGATTACTTTCTTACATTTCTATGTTGTTATCATTGTAACCTCGAGCTCTTTTCTTATGATGTTGCACAATAGATTGAGATTCATCGTAGTCAATCAAAGGATGAGATTATTGAAAGGGGTTGTATATTTTTCCATATTCATACTACCCACTCCCCTTTGTCTAGCCATTCATCTCTTCTTGGTTGCAGGATCATCTGGTAGTGTTCAAACTTCTCTATATGTGCAAGTCTTATTTGATCAAGTACAACCTTTGCATAAAATCCCCATTGATCTTAGAAGCCTTGGGAGTTATGGCAACAATCCACCAATGATGCATATATAAACTCCACCATCAAATCCTTGTGCTCTGTAGAATAACCCATGTAGGTTGCAACATAATATTCAAGTTTTTCCCAAGTGAAATTGTCTTCTATGCTCTCATGTATGTTGTCAGTGTAGTAATGATTTTTTATTAGGTATTTCTAAAACTATCTTTTACTTAATCTTCCACATGCCTGCTCTATTATTAAAAATAATTAATGAATCTTTACGATATTCCTAATTAATTCCATGACCTTCTAAGATTTCATGCTGCTCAATAAATGCCTTGGCCACCATAGTAGCCTGCATAACCTCTTAGAGATAAACAAACTCAACAAGAAACCTAAAATATCGACCTAATCCTAGAAAACTTGAACCTCTTATTGGAAAAGGCTTTCCCTCCATATTAAGCAACATTTCTTTGACCTTTTTAAGGCCTCCTAAAGTGTTAGCAATCTAAGACTCTTTTTAACACAAGGAACTTACTTAAGTTCTCTTTTCCCTCATTAAATCTTAACATTCCAAAGAACTTAAATAACTTCTAGGTGTACCTATTTTGAACATTAGTCAAAATATGTTAGCAATTAGATGTATATGCACAAGAGTTGGGTATGTCAAAAAAAAGGGTGGAGTATGCAAGAGTAGGAGCTAGAGTAAAAAAGAGTGCGACTGAAGCATCAGGGAGTACTAGATGATTAGGAAGAATATCTACTACTCCTCCCTTTGCACAAAATTCCTTCAGGGATTTACCATCCATTGGAGAGAAAAGAAAACATATTGCTAGTCCTATGGTAAGTGAGAAATCCCCTCCAATGGTGCATGCCACCAGGGAAGAGAGGAAGAAAATTGCCACCACAACATCCCCTATTGTCCCTACAAGAAGAAGAGTCAAGCAAAATGCTACAAGGGAGAAGAGTATAGGCATTAATATTGTTGATGAAGAAGAGGAACTAGAAGAAGAAGGACCATAGGTTGTTCAGAGAGGAAGGAAAGAGGCTTCACAAGGTGAAGCTAGCACAAAAATAAGAAGAATTGACATAGTAGATACAAAGAGTGAAGAAGAAATAGAGAAAGATAAAGAGACAATAAAAATTTAGATGAGAGAAAAGGAAAAGGAAGCCAAGAAGGATTTTGTAGAGAAGAAGAAGGAGAAAGAGACAAGTCAAAAGAAGAAGTCTTCGGTGAAGGGAAAGAAGCAAAAACAACAAGAAAGGCCTCACTCCCTAATGAAGTTAGAGGCATTATTTAGCAGTATTATGTAGAATGATATGTTATAGACAAGGCCACCATCATTGATTCCATAGTCAAGTATATCATTGTATTTGAAGCTTACATGAAGAATATCAAGAAGGATGTTTTTGATGATGTATGAGGCATCCTACTGAAAAGAAGGGAAGAAGCTATAATGGAACATGAAAGGCTAAACAATGAAGCCTTGAATAGAGTTGGTGCTCCACTAACCAAAGAAAATAGAGCCAAATTTTCCACCATATACAACAAGGAGTTGAGAGAAAGGTAAACAGTTACCACTCTTATGAGTAAGGACAAAGATGAACATGAAAGGATCCAAAAAGAGTGTAATGATAAAATTGAGGAGATAGTTCAAAAGCTAGGAATGCTTCCAATGACTAAAGAAGAGGTGAATGATGAACTGCACACTAATGATGCTCAACATGAGTAGGATATGAATGAAGAAGTTGCAACAAATAACACCCCTTTAGAAGTAGAGGATATGACAAAATAAAATAAACAGGAATACATTGCAAAGGAAACTCCTCCAATATAGAATATTGAAGTCCCTCCTCCAATAAACACAAATAACACTACAAAGGAAGGGAAAAAAAAGGAAGTGAATGCAGCTAAAGATGATGATGTGGAAAGGTTGTTGATGAGAAAGGTGAAGAGCATGGTAAGGAAGAAGAAGAGCATGAAGATAAGGAAGAAGATAATAAAGAAGAAGAAGAACACAAAGACAAGGATGTATTCGAAGATGCTAAAAAGGATGAAACAATTGACTCTGGAAAGTCTATAGAAGAAAGGGGTAACACTATGGAGACTATAAAGTCTCTTGGTGAATCTTTCAGCTCCTTCAGAGATGCTCTAAGAAATTTATTAAGTGTTTAGCCTAGTTTCCAATCCATTGTGTCCTCTTAGTTGTTGCAGTTGCCAATTAGTCAAGGTAATGTTGATTTGAACAAAATGTATCTTATTCACAAGCTACAACTAGGAGACTTGTTCCATACATATGTGAGAAAGGAGATAATTGAAACCCATTAAAAGAATAGAGAACTAATGGATGAGGTAGTCAAAGCATTTCAAGAGATCATACTCGGATCACATGTGGATACCACACTCTCTGATATTGAAAATTTTAAGCTTTTAATTGATTAATTCAAATCTTATGCATCTAGACTCAAGGAAGAAGAAGAGAAGGAAGTGGAAAAGAGATTGAGTGATAAGAAAATAATGGAGATGATAGAAAAATGTGCTACTACACACAAGAAATTTTTTGAATTATTGAAAGATGTTGAAAGTAGTGTAGATGAGCCAAAGGCACTACTCCAATGTGGCATGAAGTGGCTCGAAGCCACACAACACATAATGAAGGAGATGGATTCTATTGAGTCACAGATTAATGCCACTTCCAGTGCTTATGACCCAACTGTTGACCTCACCAGTGTCACAAGAAGTAAAATTGAAGATCTTCATAAGGATTTTTTCCAACTACAAGCACAAAAAGAACACATCTATAAGGTAGGGGACCACCACATGCAAGGCCCCAGGTCACGGAGGGGAAAGATGCGGAAGGCTTCCCTAACTTACCTCAGCTAAACGGAATGTTAGGATATGCAGGATGAGAATGGTGAGGACTATGAGGTCCTTCAACCACTCTAAAGATCCAAAGTGCAAAATGGGGTTGGGTAAGCCAGTTTTCAGGTTCAACACTATGCCTTAGAAATCTCTCTTTCTAAGGATGAAAATGTAGTCCTTGGACGACAACATGGCTCACTAGCATCTCTAAAGTGTGTTGGCATCTGTACAGCCAAACAATAATAGAGACAAGGTCAAACCTAAGAAAATGACTAACAGCTCAGCTAACTACCACTAAAGGGCCAAAATAATGTAACTAAATAAACCAAGTAATCCCTAATGTGATAAAGCAAGAATGCAAGAGTAAAGGTGGCAAGAAGGATCTCACAAAGAAACTCATTGACCAGCTAGCTCCTCGAAAGAATGTTCACCTACACACACAAAGGAGAGGAAAATGTTGGGTGGTTGTATAGGGGCCTGCCTTAGTCAGACCCCCATTTAGGTGTTTCCACCTCCATAGACAACCAAATAAACAAGATAAAGAGAATAATGTAGTAAAGAGCACAAGCACTACAAAACAATAAAGTGCTAACTCAACCAAGTGATAGAAGGAAAGAAAGTGAAGCTTACCACCTCCACCAAGAGTGCTCAAGGTTGCTTGGGGGAGAAAATGAGAGTACTCGAGCCTCTGTTGCAATGGTGTTTCATTCCCAACTTGTTCTACCAAAGTGATGGAGTGTTGTGTTTGCTGCAATGAAGAGTTTGTATGCTTGGAATGAATGAAAGTGAGCTTGTGAAGTGATAGAATGAGTGCTTGAAGTTGTGAAGAAGTTGGATTGAATGCTTAGAAGGTTGGAATGCTTGTTCAAGGGGTGAATTTGAAGAAGGAATTAAAGAAACGGCCATATTTAGGTTAGTCAGTTGAAGGGGGCATTACAACTTGACTCCTAATGAGCAGTGTAATGCCTCTATAGGTTCAGTCATAGGAATCTGCTAGGGACGTAAGCAAGCTGCGTGGATGTCTGTGTGTCATGCGAGTGTCCCTGACAAAAATTCCTCCATCGACGCTCAAAATAGGTGCCAAGTGGGATGCAAGTAGTGGGCTTAGGTGGAATTAAGCCTTCAAACTTGATTTTCTAAAGTGGAGAGGGAAAAGAGGGGAATTTACACATGGGGTGAAAATTCACTCCTATACATTTTACACCTACTTTAGTGAGCATGAATATTGATGAGTGCTTGGTAAAGTAGATCAAGGAGAGTGTAAGGTTAGAAATGTATACCTGAACCGTCGAGGAAGCAAAGCTCAGTCTAGTGTACCTGAAAGTGTAGGGCAAGCAAAGGACTTCATAGCTTCTCAGAACTATGAAGTTGAAGAAAGAAAGCGCCTTACAGGTTCTCGGTCCTATAAGGAAGGTGTCCCCCAAAAACTCTAGCATGGAGGAGACCCAAAGGAAGCACCCTACAAGCTCTCAATCCTATAGGGAGGGTATTCTCCATGAACTCAAGCATGAAGAGTACCCAAGGAAGCACCCTACAGGCTCTCAGTCCCAGAGGGAAGGTATTCTCCACAAACTAAAGCATGAAGAACACCCAAGGAAGTGCCCTATAGGATCTCAGTCCCATAGGGAAGGTATTCTCCATCAACCCAAGTATGAAGAACACCCAAGGAAGTTCCCTATATGCTCTCAGTCCCATAGGGAAGGTATTCTCCATGAACTCAAGCATGAAGAACACCCATGGAAGCACCCTATAGGCTCTTAGTCCTATAGGGAAGGTAACCTCCAAGATCTCTCACATGGAGGAAACCCGAGAAAGTGCCCTACAGGCTCTCAGTCCTACAAGGAGGTATCCCCCAAGATCTCTTGCATGGAGGAAACCTGAGAAAATGGACTCCATAGAGTCAAGAAGTGGCCACGTGGGCGAGTAAGCGGATAGTTGCGTAGACTGTCAATCATTTGGAAGTATTTAAAAGGGGTCCCTCTGGAACCCTTCAAAAGGAAAGGGGGTCCACTCAAGGGACACATTGTTTGAAAGGCGATGTCTAGTTAGGCTACCCCCAATCTAGACACGAAGAAAAAGAAATAGGTCTAGTTGGGTTTCCCCCAAGCTAGACGTGATAGGATTTGTTTGAGATAATAAATTTCAAAGGGGATCCCTCAGGAACCTGTCATGAAAAAGGGGGTCCACTCAAGGGACACGTAGTTTGGAAGTAGATGTTCTCTCTCTCTAATTGATCATTCATCAAGGAATCCTTTTGAAAGATGTTCACTTCATCAAAGAATTCAAAAGGAAGACTATGCCCCCACATGAGGGGAAGGTTATTACTATTCCCGCTTTAGAGAATTCCTTTCTTTACAAACCCATGATGAAGGAAACATGTTCCGTTAGGGTTTTGAGTTGAGAACACGATTCTAAAGAAAAGTTTATTAGGATTTTCGAGAAAAGATCCATTGGCAACGAATGCATTTTTTGAAAATCAAAACATTGAAGAATTATCATTGTCACACATGAGAGGGACAACTCAAGCAAAGGAGATAGAAAGATAAAGAGAAATCAAAAGAGAAAAACACAAACAAAGGGCATAGGGTAGCCTGATATTTTAGGGTCAGAACTACTCATAAATATATATAGATATGTATAGTAATAGTATATAAATGAAATGTCATCAACCCCCTACTATATCAGGCCATGTGAAGAATGCACGAGAAGACAAAGTAAAAATAAAAAATTGGGCCAACATGGAAGGGAAGCCTAAATGCCCTCAACACTTTGCATCATCCCCAATTTATCAAAAATCAAGCACAAACATGGAAGAATGATGATACAAATAGAAGAAGGTTTACGACACAAAATTCATGCATGTATCCAAGCACCAATAGGGGTGATGAGGGTCATCCAGGCACACATAGCATGATCACGGGGTTACACATCACAAAAAACACACACAAGATCAAGAAGAGGTCTCTACCTAACATTGATCAGCCAAGAGGTCATTTGCTTCCCACTCTAGATCATTGTAGGGGGAAGGAGGAAAAGCCTGCAGTGGTGGAATGTTAAGAGGAGGTGTGTCCAGTCCTCTCACAATAAGGGCCAAGGAAGAGGGCCCCTTGAGGTCCTCTCCACCGAGCTCTTGTGGAGTTAAGGTCAATGATTTTGCAAAGATCGCTAACAAGGCCGAAACTTCATCCATAGAGTTAAACATGCACCCCACAAGAGTGTCATGTCTAACTTCAGCAGATGGGGTAGGCTGAGCCTGAGATTCACTGCTAGGCTCACTGAGTGACTCACAAGTAGTGACAAACTCAGGGGAAGCTAGGATTGGTTTCGTCACTAGGATAGAACAAGTCAACATAGAACCACCTTGTGGAGAAGGTGGGCTCCTCTTATGCCCTTTGTTGCTAGAAGGACCACTCTCCACCTCTTTCTTCGCCAACAGAGATGAACTCCCCATAGAAAAAGCTAGAGGTGTAGAGGAGTAGGAAAGGACCGCAGTGGATATAACCAAGGTATTAATCATATCCATGGGCTTCAGAAAAGGTTGGATATCCAAAATGGACATCAACAAAGGAAGCTCCACTGAAGGAGTGATGAACACTTGTACCCCCTTAGGGTTAGGCATGTTTGCACTTGTAGCGGAAGTTAGAAACATCACATAACCGAATTGGAGAGAAGTAGAAGGGAGGGAAAAGGACGACACTACAAGAGGCCTTGAAGCAGGGGCGGTCATCTATTCCTCCCTTCTTTGTGAGGCAGCCTTCTCAGCTAAGAGGGATTTTCCTCGACACTTGTGTGAACACGCAAGGCCATTTCTTCAGCTCTTGGAGTTGGAGGCTAGAAGCTATGAAGGAGAAAAAGGCTCCTGGTCAACCATAGGAACATCCACTATGGCCATTTTTTGACAGAGGAACAAATTCATGAATGGGAGCAGGAGAAATAGGTTGCGAGACAGCAGGAGGAGTCAGCTCAAGAGCCTCGATGGCGGGCCTCTCCCCATTCACTACCTTGGGAGTAGGAGTGGTAGGAGTCCACATAGGTCAAGACAAAGAAGACTCTCCTTGGGGGACCCTCTTCCTATAATATTGAATGGGTCTAGGCTCCATCGGTAGAATATGAAGCTCGAATGTGGGATGCTTAGGCTTTTGCCAAGTGGGCACCATAGGATTCTCTTGTAGACGAGGAGTAGAATCTGATGGTACCACAATAGAGTGAGAAGCATCAGAATGACTAGTGAAAGAGGAAGAAGGAGGATCATGAGATCGCTTCTCTTCTTTCTTCTTTCAAGCCTTAGCAACATCGTTGTCAGCCTTTAAGCAAGCCCTATGTGAAATAGCATAAGGCGAGGGAGGGTATCTAACTTTTGGCCTTAGACACCCTTTCTTATAGTTTTGATACGTCTGGTGCAAAAGGTCCATCCTAGGTGGGAGAGGACCAATGGGTTTAGGCCAAGAGTAGTCCAAGGAGTAGCTACCATGAGCAACCGGTGTCGTGAATTACATGTATGGATCCCCTGTGGATAAATTTTAGACATTTATGCATGACAGAGGGTATTGTGTTCATTGCCACCAACCAAGGGATACCCAATTTCACCCTAAAGAGCTCAGATCCATGGATGATGTCAAACAAGAAGTTCATAGATTTAGGTCCCACCAGAACTGACAGGACGATACTACCTAAAGGGGGCACAGAAATCATGTCATGTGTAAGAATAGTACTCACAGGTGCATCATACCCATCTTTATGTAAAAATTTGATTAGCATAATCTCCTTAGTTATTATGTTTACTTGTGATGTCGGATCAATGAGAACACTTGATATGATGTTTTCATTGATCTACATGGGGATATAAAGAGGAGATGGTTCTTTGTTAAAACCCATCGACAAGTCTTGTGAAGTAAAGATTATGCTAGTACCATTGTCCACAGGATGCACAGAGGGGATAGGTTGATGCAAGAAGGAGGCCATCACGCACTCTAGACAATGCTTTCATAGAGTCCCTAAAGGCACAAGGACAAGATAGTGACCCAACTAAGGTTTCGTTATGCAATACCTTTGGAACCTTCCAACTACACGAACTAGGGGTCACAGGTTGGGTTGCAAGGCAATAGCCTTACAACACTCGCACCTACAACACTCCTAGAGTATGAGGAAAGGAAATGTCAATATCGCAAAAATAGAACCAAAATGGTTCATGTTAGGTTCACCAAAATGTAAGGTAGGGGGACCACCATGTGCAAGGCCCCAAGTCATGGAGGGCCAAGATGCAGAAGGCTACCCTAACTTACCTTAGCTAAAAAGGATGTTAGGATATGCAGGATGAGAATGGTGAGGACTATGAGGTCCTTCAACCACTCTACAAACCCAAAATACAAAATGGGGCTAGGTGAGCCAGTCTTCAGGTTCAACACTATGTCTCAAAAAGCTCTTTGTCCAAGGACAAAAGTGTGGTCCTTGGACGATAGCGTGGCGCGTTGGTGTCTCTAAAGTCTGTTGGCGTCTACATGACCAGACAACATCAGAGACAAGGTCAAACCTAAGAAAATGATTAACGGCCTAGCTAACTACCACTAAAGGGCCAAAATAATGTAACTAAATAAACCAAGTACTCCCTAATGTGATAAAGCAAGAATGCAAGAGTAAAGGTGGCAAGAAGGATCTCACAAAGAAACTCATTCGCCAGCTAGCTCCTCAAAAGCACATTCACCTACACACACAAAGGAGAGGAAAATGTTAGGTGGTTGTATAGGGGCCTGCCTTAGTCAAACCCCCGTTTAGGTGTTTCCACCTCCACAAATAGCCAAAGAAACAAGATAGAGATAATAATGTAGAAAGAGCACAAAAGCATTGCAAAACAATAAAGTGCTAACTCAACCAAGTGATAGAAGGAAAGAAAGGGAAGCTTACCACCTCCACAAAGAGCACTCAAGGATGCTTGGGGGAGAAAATGAGAGTACTCGAGCCTCTGCTGCAATGGTGTTTTGTTCCTAACTTGTTCTACCAAAGTGATAGAGTGTTGTGTTTGTTGTAATGAAGAGCTTGTATGCTTGGAGTGAGTGAAAGTGAGCTTGTGAAGTGATAGAATGAGTGCTTAAAGTTTTGAAGAAGATGGATTGAATGATTAGAAGGTTGGAATGCTTGTTCAAGGAGTGAATTTGAAGAAGGAATGAAAGAAATGACCATATTTAGGTCGGTCGGCTGAAGGCGGCGTTACAACTTGACTCCCAAAGAGAAGTGTACTGCCTTTGTAGGTTCAGCTGTAGGAATCTTCCAGGGACGTAAGCACGCTGCATGGACGTCTGCATGTCGTGCGGGCATCCTCGATAGAAATGCCTCCATCAACACTCAAAATAGGCACCAAGTGGGATGTAATAAGTCGGCTTAGGTGGAATTAAGCCTTCAAACTTGGTTTTCTAAAGTGGAGAGGGAAAAAAGGAGAATTTACACATGGGGTGCAAATTCACTCCTATACAACATCATACTAAACTTTTGTGATGTAAGGGATCTATTCAATCTTGAATTACTACTAGCTTCTAAGGCACTTCTCAGTTCAAAAAAGGTAAAAGGGATGAATCTGGTACTTTCTTCACTGGAACAAGGAGAAGAACTATTGTTGGAGTTTGAAACCTAGATCAGGCTTCTTGTAGAGGCCAAGCAAGAATGGGAAGATGGTGGGCCAGCCTGGGAAGATAAGGTGAAGAGGTTACAAGTGTCAACCACCCCGGTTGACTCATCTTTCATATTTTTATGCATTTTTCTACTCAAATTATTTATACATCAAACATATAGAGTTGTATTTCGGTATATTTTTGCTCTGGTACATGACTTAGGTGGAGTAAAATCCTTTCACAACTATGTATATATGGATACATCATTTAAGGGGAGTTCTAATAATGGATTAGAACAATGTATATAGGTGCCCTTTTCCCTTGATGTCAAAGGGGGGAGAATATTGGAGAGCATGTTTGGAGTTTTTAGCATGTTGCCATCAATGACAAATGGGGAGATTATTGGAGATTGTCATTGATGATGCTAGTTAGCAACATGAACATGGACAATGTACGTAGAAATATAAGATAGTGTTGTCATTGATGTCAACATTTTTTTGGATTAATTTGATTAATATTGACATGATTCTAAGGTGTTGAAGAAGTCATTTGTGCAAGGAGATTTGGTCTAGAAAGTTTAGTAGTGTGGAAATCTAACTAGGTGTTAGAATTTCCAGTTTAGAGTTACAATGTATTAGTTTTTGGGTCCACACCACTCTGCAAAGGAAGATTTTTCTTTGTGCTTCTAACCTAATTTTTGTGTTTGTTAGAGGAATCTAAATCCAATAATTCATCCTATTTGGAAAATTATTTTGTGAGATATGAATGACAGGGTCCGATCTGGCATTTCACAATCATTTCTTGTATAGTGTGTCAGTGTGGGAGATTTTGCACTCCTTTGCGGATGAGTCTTTGATGTTGTGGTGTTGAAGATAAGCTATTAGATATTAGTTGAGCATGAATTCCAAATGGTATTGTCTTTTGAGGTCCATATTTTTTGAATTGGATGAACATTTGAAGGGTTTTGGTTTAGGTCCTATGATGTGCCGACCTAACACATTTAATGAGTATGCAAAAGGTTGATATGTGTTGCACTTTTATATGGGATCTGTTTTAGCTCCATCTTGACCTATCTTAAGGATATTTGAATTTTAAATTGTGGCATGAAGTTTGGTTGAAATGTTTTGGCGCCGACAAATTGAATTTTGCTTGTTACATCCAATTAGGCTGACCTAATTGATGTTACACTTAATGGGGGTATATATGAAGAATTTATTTCATTTTTTAGGGGTGATAAAAAGTATTGGATGTGACCTACATGAGGTTGATGTGAATTTGATCAAAGTTGTGTGAATTGAGTTGTAAAGTGTGTGAATGCAGAGAAATCATAGCATTGATCTAGATCAATACAAATATTGATACTATACTTCATTAGAGTTGTAATCCTACATATTGTAGATGTAATTTGTAATAGTTAAAAATGTGTTGTGAGCCACCCCTCTTTCTTCTATCTTTTCCTCTATGGACAATGATCCCACTTGGACAGTGATTTTACCTACAGTGAGCACTTTTGTAATATATTATAATCGGTTATAATATATTGTGAGCTAACCCTCATCATGGTTTTTCCCATTTTGGTTTTTCCACGTAAAAATTCTAATGTTCATATGTTATATGATCTTTTGGATATTTCACGCTTTCTTTCCTTATAGCAGTTGAATATACTTTGATAATTAGATGGATAATGTTTGAATGGTATAATAGAATACTAATTCAGCCCCCTCTCAATATTTTGGGTGTTCAACAGAAGTGTGGAGAAGTGAATCAATGTAGATTTGGGTCCTAGTTCACCCTTGGCATGGTTTTCCTTCACTTCTTTCCACCGCAAAAGTGTTAGGTGTCAACATACTTGGTGTTGCACGTTTGAGGTACATACGTTTCATTGAGGCCAACCTTAAGGAGTTGTTTAGGTCACAAATGATATAAATTCAAGGTGAATTATTGGAGATGTAGTGGCATGTGTGGCAAGTGTGAGATGTGAATGTGATCAAGTGTGGTGATTTGAGTGTGAGCTTAATGCCTATGACTCTAGATGTAGTGAGCAGAAGGTTTCTACATTTCAGTGTGCTTGAAGTTACTGGAGGTAGTGATCCAAAGGTTGTGGATGGCATAAAGTTGCCATGGTGGATCTTATTGTTGCTTTGAGATAGTGAATCTCTTTGTAACAATTTCTTCTATCTTATTTCTTTTGAACAGAGAGTCCTTTGGTCAGTTCACCTTTCTTCTTTTCTGGGCAGTGAGCCTAATTGTATTCAATGTTTCTATTCATATATATGTGAGCTATTCCTCACCATGGTTTTTCCTTGCTTAGGGTTTTCCGTGTAAATATGGTGTTCTATTGTGTTTGGTTGTGTTTGCATTGTTGTTTCATATGTTTACATTTTGCTAATGCTTAATGAGGGTTTAAATGTTGATAAGGGTTTGAAAGTTAATGAGGGATTGACTGTTTTAATGTACAATTGATTCACCCCCCTCTTAGTTGTCTTGTGCATCTAATAGTTAATATATAAGTAACAATAAAAATATAATAAATGTTATTTATTATTGAAAATAACCCTAAAATTTAGTAAGCTATACTCATAAAATAACCCTTAATGCTATGCAATAATATGTCCCAAGGATACCCTAGTAGGGAAAGAGGTAAAATTCATGAAGTGTTATAGATATGGGCATCCTACAAAATCAAGGAAATGGTGAGATATCATCATAAAAATCATAAATCCCGTAATCATGTGAGCATAAGATATAAGCATGATAAATATAACAAAAGAAAATTGGAATATTGTAAACTTGATAGAATATAAGTATATGATTTATAGATAATTCTATAATCATGGAAAAAATGGGACTAATATTATTTATATGTGATCAAAAAGCTAATGATATTCATGTGAATTATTGGAAATTTTAAACATGGATTGGTATAGAAGCTTCTAGAAGTGAAGAATAGTAATCTTGGATCAATCTATAGTCACAAAGGAGTGTTAGATGTCATCATGATAATCTTGTTAGAAAAATAATAAGCATCATGGAACATAAGAATCATAATATGTGAGATTAGTAGCCATGGAAAACCTTCTATCCAATCATCAGAGAAAATATCATGTTATTAAATCATGTGATAAAAAATCATAATCATTGGAGTTATATGGAAAATAAAGAATTAGAAAATTAAATATAGTAAAATATTGGATAATGATATAAATGTATTCTCCCCAAGTGGAAACACCATCAAAATAATGTAAAATATATATAAATATGTATACAAAGCATGGTAGAAAAAATATCATCTAGCAATATTAGATGGATCATCAACAAATAGATCATCCATATCTTAATTGTGTGGTTTGTAACCACCTTAAATTATTTGAATTTCATCATGATAGAATGTTTCTCTCTTTGTAAATGTACTTGATATATGCATAATAATATATTGACCTTTTGTAATCCATTACTATTGTACTTATAGAGTGGGCCCCACTTGTGTTTTTAAAATAGTTTGATTTTCATTTGAAAACCCATTTGAATGTGGAACCTTTAAAGGGTCTGCAGTACCAATATCATCAGATTAGACATTTTTTGTGGATTCTCATGATAAGTATGGAGCATTCCTTGCTCTAGTACATATGAAGGTATAAGGAGTGAAATAATATTTCTCTTACTTAACTTTTGGTGGAGGAAAATTATTCTAAGTTGGATTTTGGTCTTGATGTGCCTAAGGAAGTAATGAAGAGGGCTTCATTAGTTCCTTATTTTTCCTTTCAATTTCAAACTTTATATCTT
>VDFB02000020.1:57101979-57171442 GCA_007258455.2 Sequoia sempervirens | reverse complement strand
TTATGCTACTCTAGATGTGTGAATCTAACTAAGAAACATGAAATGATAAACTACCAAGGACACCTCAAGATTAGCCAAAAGAGAGTTAGAATAAGAAAGGAAATAGATAAACAAAATAGGACAATATCACCTTCCTTGTTGTTGGGTGCTCCTTGATTAGCCTTCGATTTGAATAGCTTGTGTGCTCCTTAGATGGTAGATTGAATGACTAAAATGCAAGATTCTATAGGCAAGATGACTAGCAAAGATGATTAGTTGATTGCAAATGCTTGAGGATTCAAATGGACAGCATGTAGGTATGGAAGTGAAAAGTGTTGAGAATGCAAAATAACAGCATAAGGGTGCTCAAATCTAAAGTGTTTGAGAAGGAAAATGGGCAGCATGTGGGTGCTCAAAAATGAAGTGTTGTGGAAATGCCCTTGAGGAGGGGGGATTTATAGGAGAATTTGAATTCTCTAGAGAATTCAAGGGTCAAGATTGCTCCAACAAGGCCAAGATGAAGGGCTATGGTGGGTTGAGAACCCACAAGCCCTCACATCTCGACATGTGGAGGGTGAAGTGGACAAGGGGATATGAGGTGGAGATGAGTTGTCAAGAAGGTACATGAGGTGGAAAAGGACATGCACCTTGGGGGATGAGGATTTCCCACAAAAGGATTTCGTCCCCAAGTGGGAAGGAAGTACTGAGGAATTTTAGAATTCCCAAAAATCTTACATGGAAAAGGAGGTGGTTAGAAAATGTGACCAAAAATTCACATCTCTAGATGATCTGTGAGGATAAAAGGTGGGCTCCAAAAAGGTGAGACTTGGTCACATGTGGAGATTGTGACAAGTCCAAGGTTGGTCACATGTGGAGATTGTGACAAGTCCAAGGTTCTAGAAGCCTTGGAAGGATGGAATGTGAATTAAAAATTCACATATAAAGGAGGGGAATCTAGGACAAATAAAAAGGCATTAAAAATTCCTTGGAGAATGATTAGGCTTAATTAATTTATAATTAGAGGATAATTAGGGGCTAATTAGGATTAAAAGCCAACTTGCAAAAGTTGGAGGATGTGACACATCCTAATCAAGGATTAGGCATGTGCACATCCTTAATGAAAAGATTAGGAAATGGATTAGGATTAGATGAAAATGACATGAGGAATTAAATAAATGTAATATTTATTTAATTTATTTGATGAAAAGAGGATTAAGGAGGGTAAGGTATTTAATTATTAATTAAATACCTTAGGGATTTAGCAGAATTAAAGATATTAATTAAATAATAGTAATATTATTTAATTAACTAGGCTAAGAGGATGTTTAGACGAAAAGTGGTAAATTTGGATAAATTAAGTGTCCAAATTTGGATGTCTACAACTACAAGTAAAACCATCATCAACAATATCCATATCTATCATATGTCCTTAAACCATGTATATAATTGATATACAAAGGAATACATCAAAATAGCAACCACATTGTTATATTAATATATCGATTGTGTGTATATATATATATATATATATATTCACATATATATGCCTCTATGTACATGTATGCGTATGTATACATGTATCAATACATTTGTATGGGCATGTCCATTTGCTACCATATGCATATATGGATACATATATACATATTGATATATGTATACACACATTCAATTCTCACACCAAATCATACACAATTACTATGGTATTGATAAGAGACTATGGTTGTTATGTCTATATGTATACATGTGCATGTCATTGGTTCCATAAGATTGTTCCATGTGCATAAGCAACTCATGCATGAGTGTGCATAGATACATGTACTTATGTACCCCTATGTATGTGTTCCTTTGTGTGTATGGTCTATCATCATCGTGAATGTATGTACACATGCACATACCTTGTATGTTTCATATATCAATGCAAGCATCTAGTAACAAGGAAAAGAACTCTCAAGCTCAAATAGATAAACATCACCCAATAATGTACTCAAAAGTAAACTAGAATCTTACTAAAGTAGACATATTTACTAGGGATGACTTACCAATTTCCCACTTAATAACATGACTCAATTATTCAATTGTGGTGTGTGTAAGCTCAGATTGGTTACATTACTGGTTACTTGACCAAGACCTTCTCTTGAGTGATACTTCCCCTCTGCTTGGAGGAATTGAACATATGCCTAAAACCACTAACACATGCACATGGCAATCAATTGTTCAAAAAATATGCAGTATACTTATTACATGTCCAAATTTAGAATATATGCACAATATTCATCTATTCACATAAATGCATTCCTTCATATAACATTAAATGAGATGACATTCATTCATTAAGTAGTGATAACAAAGTGCACCCACAATTTATTCATCCATTGAATTCACATTGCATTCACATTTCACCCTACATAGTAATAGTAAATAGTAATTGCACAATTGGGGTGTAACAAGTCACTTTAGAGTCCCTTCAAAATAGCAATGGCAGCTTGATCACTTCAGATCATTGTTGTGAAGTGAAGAGATAGGATGGTTCTCATGATGTGCAATGAACATAAGAAGGAAGTGGATGGTGATGTTAGCATAGCCAAGTGTCAAGATATGATTGCATTGTGAAGGATGTTCTCATCGCTATAGTAAAGCAAGGTGAATGAAATATTTATGCGATGAGTGATGAATGGTCAATATCATCTGAAAAAGATTGAATGGATATCACTATGTCTCTTCACTTCATGAAAATAAATGTGGATTCCCCAATTGAAGTAGCAATATGTGATGTCTATGGTTCCAAAGGGAAAGTGATCAATGATGAAAATTTAAAGAAGATCAATCTAATGGAAATATTTTAAAGATGCTAAGATGAACAAAGATTTTAGGATCATGAAGTGAAGACTAAAGATCAATGGCCAAAATTCAAACTTGAAGATCTTCAACAACTATGATAGTGTAAACATGGTTTCAATGGGTAGATGTCACAATGAATGATTTTAATCAGTCCAACTACACTTGCAACCAATGTTAGTGAAGATTTGATCTGCTAAGTGGTAGCATAGATAGCCATGTTGATGAAGATCAAAATCAAATCGAATAAAAAAAGAATGAATTAAATGTAGATCTAATCTTAGGGTTTTGTAGATTTCTACTCTTAGAAAGTTCTCTTGTACTAAAATTAATGTGGGTGTGGCTCGATGTAGATGGTGTATGACAAAGAAGATACTCTATAAACCCTAGTAGAAATTTTTGGACATTTAGAACACATGTGAGAATCTTGAGGCAAGCTCAACAAGTCAATGAAAAATATACCAAATAGAAGTAAATTTTGGACCAAGGTTGGAATAGGGAGAGAGTAGTAGTTTGTGTAGAGAAAGGAGTTGTAGAGACAACAATAGAGGATTGAGCAGTTGCAAATAGGTTGCAACATAGGATTGGAATCAAATTGTTATATCTTTTATTGTAAATCTGATTGGTGGGTACCATCAAATATATGGGTAGGTGTTAGATTAGGGAGTGGGTGTTTCCTTGTTGTAGGTGCTCCTAAAACTAGAGGATTGGTGTCTCCTTAGGGTTGGTTCCCATAAATAATTGTAATTGAATATTGGATTGTGAGGCTAGATTAGGATAGTAGCTCCTAGCAACATTTCTCACTATAGGTTTTCCCATCTTGGGTTTTCCACGTACATCTTGTGCTATGTTATGCTTGTATGTGTGCATGTTCATGTTTGTGCATACTAATTCATAATTTACACATTAAAGGCTCAAAGAATTAATCTCCACAAAGTTTTTAATTGATGAAAATTTTAAGATCTACAAATTCACCCCCTCTTAGGAGATTGTTGTGTTCCAAAAATTGGTATTAGAGCCCCTAGGTTCCCTAGGAGAAGCTTAATCAACTCAGGTAGGTCCTTAGATTTGTGAACACAATGGCCAGTCAAGAAGGCTCTTTTGCAAACAAGTCACCGAGGTTTGATGGAACAAATTATACTTTTTGGAGCTCATTGATGAATGGATACTTGGAATCTTTAGGGTATGATGTGTGGATGTCTTTTGTGAATGGATACACCCCACCAACCACACCTCCTATTGATGCTATAGGAGAAAAGGACTATGAGAACAATGAAAAAGTATGGTTTTCTATTATGAATAGTTTGTTTAGATTTGTGCATAGCAAGGTTATGTATTGTAAGAATGCACAGGATGTTTGGGATACATTAAAAAGATCTATGAAGGAGATGATAAGGTAAAATTGGCAAAGCTTCAAATACTAAGAGCTAGATTTGATGGCCTAAAAATGATAGAAGAGAATATTGTAGACTATCTTTTGAGGGATAATGATATAGTGAACTCTATTAAAGTATATGGAGAAGATGTAAAAGAAGATTCCATTGTTCTAAAATTTTTAAGTTCAATGACAAAAAAATATGATCCTAAGATCTCTGCAATAGAGGAAGAAATAGAAATAAACAAACTTACTCTTAATGAGCTACATGGTATATTCACTACATATGAAATGAGAATGAGAGATGTCTAACCTTCTAGGAGAGAATTTTTATTGAAGGTTGTAACAAAGGAAAATGATGAAGTAGATAAGTAAGACAACACTGTAGCCATTTGTATCAAACCATGAAGAGACTGATGTGGAAGAAGAAAACTTCATAAGAAGACTGAGGAGAGGATCTAGAAAGTATAAAGGTAAGTTAACTTTCAAGTGTTTTAATTTTGGAAGAATAGGTAACTTTTCTTCTAAGTGCCCTTATGATAAGGAGGATAACTTTGAGAAATAAGGAGAGAAAAAAGAAGAAATCTTATTGTCCTAAAAAGAAGAGTTTGTACATTCAAGAAGAAAGTGACTCATTCAATGCTAGTGATAGTTCATATGATGAATAAGATTGTGCTCTTGTAATGAAGGAAGATGAGGAAGAATTCCTCTTCATGGCCAAATAATTTAAGGATTAGAAGGATGGACAAGTTAAGGACTCTTATGAAAAAGAAGAGGAAGCGGTTTTTTATCTTGAGTGGGAATTGATTAGTGTTCTTGAAGATCTTGATGATTTAAGGGATAATTTTGATGATATTAAAAGGGAAAACAAGAAATTGAATTTTTTTTCTCAAAAGAAGACTGGAAAACTAACCCAAGATCTTGAGAAATCTAATCAAATGGTAGAAAGTCTAAAACTTCAAGTGGAGGAAGCCAAAAGAAGGGAAGAAGTGATGAAATCCAAATTAGAATCTGAAATGGATAGATCCTTGAAGCTTGAGGCAGAAGTAGTTTCCTTAAGAAAATAATTGAAGAATGTCAAGGAGTAGATCAATAAGGGTTTGAAGTTGAAGGGTGGTTCTGACATTCAAGATGAGTTGTTAAGTGCAAAAAAGCTAGCTAATAAGGATAAATTAGGCTTAAGATTGGGAAAAGGAAAGAGCTCCTTTATTGATGCTTTTGCAAAAATCTATGTAAGATTTAGGGTAGAAGAAAGATTAGTCTCTAGTGGTAAAAACTCTTTAAAAAGGGAAGTCTCTAAAGATGAAATTAAGTTTGCCGAGGTAGAGAAATTTGATGAAGAGAAGAAGCCAAGTGTAGACAAGGAGGACAACCAGTCAGTACCTGTTAAAAAAAAGGATTAAAACATAAAAAAGAACATGTTGATGGTCCAAGTGGCACAACAACAGTTAAAGAGAATATTACTATCCTGCTCTCCTGAAAGAGAAAGATGATCACATGGATATCTTAGCTCCCAAGGTCTTTGTAATCAATTCTTGACTATGCTGGTTTCACTCAGTGATTGATGTGAACTATAGTGTTCAAGGGGCCTGCTGGTGTTGAGCTTTTGGATTATTCTAAGATCAAGCATGAATTCAAACCTATTTTAACTAGGATTTTAAAGAAATAGAAAAAGATAGATCAAAGCTTGGGACTGGAAAGAATAATAATTCATCCAACTTAACTAGCAGGGATACACATTTAATACAGAATCAACTTTATCAAAAGATCTGAGGGCTAACCCTCCTGCAACCAATAGATAATTTGTAAAACCCTAAAAATAGGGGGCCATCGCATTCTTTTGGGCACGTCCTATATATATGGATTTTTTTGCCTCTTTGGGAAGAGGATGCGAGTTTGAGAGGAGAGACATAGAGATATAGATTTTAAGAATAGTAGTAACCTTCTAAGTAGTAGTAGACAAAAGTTTAGAAATAGCAATAGAATAGGAGTTAGATCCAGCATGGACAGTAATGTATACTTCTGGTTCTCTTAGTATAGATGGAAGCAATCTGAAGACATAGGTTTTTCTATACACTGGTGATTGTGCCAGATTTGTAAATGTTGCTTACCTGTTGCACTAACAGTAGAAGCAACTAGATATAAATTCTATTTCATATTGTGTTCCAGAATGGTGTTCATCTTAACTTAATCATTTGACTTGAAAATATTTCAAGGAAGGAAGTTTTGTTTTATTTTTTGTTTAAATAGTGATTTACAACCTGTTGTTAAAATTAGCACTATGAATGAACGAAGTTGTGTGTCAATCACAAGTTGATTTTGTTCTCCAGTTTTAGTTAGAAATTCCTTGAAAGGTAACAAGTCTGGTTAAGTTGGATGAATTATTGGCTCAACACCAGTAGGCCCCTTGAACATTATAGTTCACATCAATCACTGAGTGAAACTAGCACAATCAAGAACCGATTACAAAGACCTTGGGAGCTAAGATATCCATGCGATCATCTTTATCTTTCAGGAGAGCAGGATAGTAATATTTTATTTAACTATTGTTGTGCCACTTGGACCATCAACAGGGAACTGGTGCTAGAGGGAGGGCCTAGAAGGGAAAGCTATATAATACTGTATTTTTCTCACTAGAAAGGTCGCATAGAGTTCTTCGATTAGTTGAAAATCCACCACCTTTGATAGAACTTAAGACCCCAATAAGACACAAGAGTCATAAGACTGGCTCAACCATCATACCACCCTTGTCAGCCCCGCTCACTCCACTAGGATTTTCACCTATACCCCAATGGGTACCCATTAATCCACCACCACATCCATCTCAAGTGCCACCACAACTAGTTCAACCCATCCAACAACTGGCTCAACCACCACCACCACTACCAATGGAATTTTTTCAGAATAATCCCTCTCCATTGGGGACTATTCCGGGAGGTTTTCATGATATGCCTAAGAATCCTAAGAAAATTTGTCCCAAATACATTCATGGTGAATCAAGGAGTGTTGAAGAGCACATACAAGCTTTTAAGGACACTTGTACCAGAGCTCAGATAGCTCACCATGATGTAGTTTGTAGGTTGTTCCCTTATTCCTTAGAAGACATGGCGTACAACAGTATCTTAATCTTTTGCAAGGTTCCATTCTGACTTGGATGCACTTGGAGAATTATTTTATCAATCAGTTCAAGGTTTATGTAGATCCAATCCTTCTGTACCACCAATTCGCTACCATCAGGAAGGAGCCAGGCGAATCCTTTCCTTTATTCAATACCAGGTTTCAATGAATGTATAGGAGACTACAAGACCCTTATCTAGTTACTGAGAATAGTGTCATTCAAGCATACTTTAGGGTTATAGACCCTTTACTTTGCTTGTTCCTACAAAGGACTTATCAGCCCAAAGACATAGATTCCTTGTCTAAAGTCTATCATCTAGCTATCAAGCTGCAACAACAAATTAGTTCTCAACAGGGAAGTTTGGGAGGGGGTTTTCCTTCAATGGGGTATCAGATGCATAGCCCAACCCCTTTATTCAATACTATCCTAGGTATGTCTCCTTCCCATTATGGGCCTATGTCTGAATTGAAAACTCAACCACCTATTTCATTCTTTGCTAATGGAACTCCTGACTTCTTTCAACAATCACAAGTTCCTCAAAGTCCCAATGGTCATCATAACCAAATTGGAACACCAAATCATGGTGGTCAACCACCTGTTGCTAAGAGGGTTGAAAGTGAAAGGATAGTTCAACTCACAAATGAGGTAGAGACCTTAAAGAAAACATTGTCCCAAGTCACAAATGACATGGCTCAGCTTTGATTGAACCCCTCCCACAACCAAGGTAACTACCCTAATCAAAACAACAACAATCAGGGTAATTATCAAAATAACAATAATCATAGCCAGAGGGGTTATCAAGGACAAAAATCCCTTAACCAAGGTTATCAAAATCAAAATAGAGGTTATAACTAGAGGCCAAATAAAAATCAACAATGGAATACTGGGCCAAACAATGGTGGAGTTTCTCATAATTATCAAGCTAATGAGGAGAGGTCACATACTGCAAGTGTGGCTGACCTCAATTTTATGACTAACTGGTGTAGGTTGCATGATACTGCAACCCATTCTGAGGTAAACTTCCCTGAAATGGAAAAGATGGTCAAGATGGCATAGGAAGATGCCCAAACATTCCAAGGGAATTCAAACAAAGGAGATGACTTAGTAGATACATCAATGACTTATGATCTCTTCAAGGAAGAACCTTCATTCCCAAGGCAAGATGAGAATGAACCAGAGAAAGATATGTATGACGCCCAAGATTTTCAGACAAAGGGAGGACACTTCCTAAGAAATTAGAATAAGGGTCCATTTAACACATCAGCACCACCTAATCACATGGTGCCTCCGAATCAAAGTGCTGATAAAAATCCTCCTCCGCCAAAAGGCCCACCTGACCTCCATAATAGAGGTAATTCACTTGGGGTTGTCAAAAGTAATGCAAGTTATAATACAGAATTTGATATTGTTTCTGAGATGTAGAAACAAAAAGCCTCTTTTTCATATTTCGACATCCTAAAGTGGTGCCCTTCCCAACGGGAGATAGCGCTGAAAGCTTTGGAGCAAGCTAATAAATCAAAAGAAAAGAACAAGGTGGCACCTGCTGCAGACATGAACACAACCTTGTACAGAAGCAAGGTAGGTACTCCACCATTTCTTTTAAGTTTAAGAATTTATGGGAAGAACCTACATAATTTTATGTTAGATTCAGGGGCTTCTGGCAATGTTATGCCATTTTCTATATGCAAGGGATTGAACCCTATCCAAACAAACAAGAAGGTCATCCAACTTGACAAGACAGAGGCTAATGTAGTGGGAGAGTTGAGAAACATACATGTGCAAGTAGGTTCAAACCCTAGGATTCAAACCAATATAGATGCTCAAGTGGCAATCATTCACTGAGTATGATTTCCCTAATGAGGTATCTTACTTTGAAACTGGGATAGGGGTTTATAAAAGAGAGGAAATTTTAACATTTTATGTTCTTGATCCTAAAGAACTGCCAGTACAAAAGTTCCCTGATTTTGTGATTAATGAAAACCAACAAGCATTGATCAGGAAGCTACAACATGATCAGTTGGTCTTAGGGGAAGATACTGATCTACATAGTCTTCTACTCCCTAATTGGTGCAGGGTGCATTACCAAAATCATTCTGAATTGACTTGCCAACCCTGCATTGACATTTTAAATCATGTTTCCCAAGCTGAGGAAACTAGCTTAAGTCACCCTGACACCGTTGCAGATCACTTCTCATTTGAAGCCAAGGAAGCAATAATGTTAACCAAGGATAAGATACCTTCAAAGGAAGTTCCTTCTCAAATTGAACTTACCCTAGACACATTTCTGAATCAACATATTAATGAAGAGCAATCCCAAGGTTTGTTCGATGCCCCTGCACTCACGAGTATACCAAAACCCAAGGGGTTAACCAAGGACACAAGTGACTGTAAGAAGGATAGCCACATATTATATGATATAGCTATGCAAGAATTGGAAAGTGTACCTAAATAACCTATTGAACACCCGTTACCTATATTTGATGCAAAAGATCAAGCAGCCCCACCTCTGGCTCATCCTATCCAAAAGTCCCACAATAACCTCCAAAGGATCAACCCCAGCTCATGATCAGCTATGGACCCTTACGTTTGATGGATCCAAATCCAAAACAGGTTGTGGTGTTGGAATTGAACTAACTATCCTGAAAGGGAAAATTTTCTTTTCTTCTTACAAGTTGCAGTTTGGATGCACTAACAACATAGCAGAATATGAAGCTCTAACTCAGGGGCTGATGTTCACACATAAGAAGAAAGTCACAGCCTTGATGGTCACAGGAGATTTAGAATTTTTTATCAAGCAAGTGCATAGCCAATACACATGTCACAATAGAAGGTTGGTGGCTTATAGAAATTGGGTATGGAACTTGATTGAAGACTTCAATGCTTTTGGGATTAGCTTAATCCCAAGAGAGGAGAATCAGATAGTTGATTCATTAGTTGTTACTGCAAGCACCCTGGAACCTATGCAAGGCTCCAAGCTTAAGAGATTCTTAGTGGAATTGATTTCCACCCCTGCAGTTCTTGATAATGTCAGGAACTTTCAAGTCTTTGATGATGATCAACATATTCTTACTTTTCTAGCAAGCTCAGATGTTTTCGAAGGATAGATCATTGATGAGTCCAACAAGGATCAAGGAGATTGGAACCTTGAAGATTGTGATACCAAAGGGGTCCTCAACTTAAAAAGCAATAGAATTCCCAAGGGAATGGTGGCCTTGGAAATAATTTTTGATTTAGACCCAAGGGCTTGAGAGAAGATATCGGTTGAAGATAAAGGAGGAAAATATGAAACTGTTAACCTAGATGATTTTGGCCCTAAAAGAAATGTTTACATAGGGAAAGCTTGCCCTGAAGCAATCAAAAAAGATATAGTGAGGAAACTGAAGAAGGATATTACTGCGATAGCCTAGGGATATGATGATCTAAAGACATTTGATGCTTCTGTAATGACTTGTACTATCCCTCTGAAGCTCGAAGCTAAACCATTCTGATAGAAGTAGCGCCCTATCAACACCGTAATAGAACCATTGATCCTTAAAGAAGTTCAGAAATTTCTTTCTACAAGAATAATCTTCCTTGTACGACATTCAACATGGGTGGCTAACTTGGTACCAGTCCGTAAGAAAAATGGAGAGATCAGGCTATGTGTGGACTTAAAAAATCTGAATAGAGCATCAGAAAAGGACAATTACCCACTCCCTTCTCTGGATGAAGTCTTGCAAACTATCAATGGATCTCAGATGATATCATTCCTAGATGGTTACTCTAGATACAATTAGGTAATGGTTAACTGTGAAGATAGAATGAAGATAGCCTTCACTACAAAGTGGGGAACATTTGCATACAGAAGGATGCCATTCGGTCTGATAAATGTTGGAGAAAATTTTTAGTGCACCATGGACGTAGCATTCAAGGACTTAATCGGTAAATGCATTATTTTTTACATGGATGACCTGACAGTGTTCTCCAAGGATAGATTGAACCACGCTATAGACTTAGCCAAAGTTCTTCAAAGATGTATCCAGCATGGCGTCTCCTTGAATCCTAAAAAGTGTGTGTTCGGGGTTTCTGAAGGGAAGCTTTTGGGACACGTAATCTCTAAAAGAGGAATATCAATCAATCTAGATCGAGTTGAGTCCATTCTAAATATCACCAAGCCAGGAAGCAATAAAGAAATGAGGTCTTTCTTTAGAAATATCAACTTTGTGAGAAAGTTTATCACAAACTTTGCATAAATCATAAAACCACTGAATGAAATGATGAAGAAAGATGCCAAGGTAGAGTGGAGTAATGAGGCGAAGGCCACATTTTCACAAGTAAAGTGATCCATTTCAGAAGCGCTAGTCCTCACCAACCCTGACTACTTGAGGCCATTTTATATTTACTCTTTTGTCTCTAAACATTCCTATGCAGCTATCTTAACTCAACGAAGAGAGGAGGGAGAGGAGAGGCCAATCGCCTTCATGAGCTCTCTATTTAAGAATGCTGAGATTAAATACCCACCTCTTGAGAAACAAGATTTTGCACTGGTCAGAGCTATCAAAAATTTTAGGCACTACATTCTCCAAAGCCAAATCATTGTTGTAGTTCCTGACGCTGCTGTGAAGTCTCTACTTATGTAGAGCGAGTTGTGAGAAAAAAGAGGGAAATGGATGGAAATCTTGCAAGAGTTTGATTTGGAGATATGCCCTATGAAACTTGTCAGGGGCACAGGCCTATCTAAATCCATGGTGAATGCCATTGAGAACATTATTTTCCAGCAATACACTACTCGGTCCTTTTCCAACGACCCTTGGTATGCTGATATCATATATTTCATCCTCAACAATTGATGTCCAGAGGGAATGAATGCCACTCAAAGGAGAGCACTAAGAATGAAGAGCTCTCATTATATGCTCAAAGGAGGATTACTATACAGGAAGAATTTCAAGGGATTGTACCTATGATGCCTTGATCAACAAGAGGCTAAACACGTGATCACTGAATTTCATGGGAAACATGGCACAGGTCATGGTTCTGTAGACTCATTGGCACACTAGATCCTCAGATCTAGTTATTACTAGCCGTGTTTGTTCAGAGATGCTCATCAGTATGCAAGAACATGTCACATATGTCAGATCTCTACATCAAAAGAATTCCATTCAACCATGCCATTACAACATGTCTACGAGGTAAGACCATTTTCCCAATGGGCGCTAGACTTTATTAGGGTCATTAACCCAAATTCTTCAGTAGGACACAAATTTATTTTGACTGCTACTAACTACTGCACAAGATGGACAAAGGCTATACCCTGCAAGAGCAGCACAACAGAGGTTGTCATCAAGTTCCTCACCGAATGCATCACAACTAGGTTTGGGGTACCCTTCTCATCGGTATGTGATAATGGCTCTTCCTTCTCTTCTACTGAGTTTATCTCATGGGCTTATGATCACAAAGCTGTCTTGAAATATTCTTCAAACTATTACCCACAAGGCAATGGAGTTGCAGAATCAACCAATAAGAATCTCTTAGGGGTAATTAAAAAACTATTAGAGAACAACCCTAGGGACTAGAATACCTAGCTAAGATTTGTGTTATGGGCAGATAGGACTAGGATTAAAGCTTCTTTAAAGACCTCACCATTTAAGCTAGTATATGGCCAAGAACCTATGTTCCCTATCCATCTGCAAATACCTATCCTTGAGTTCATGTAGAAATTCTACTCTAGTGATGATAGGATAGAAGTAAGATTAGCTGCCTTGTTGAAATTAGAAGAGCAAAGGGATGCTTCCTTGCAGCAATTCTTTAGACACCGGGCTATTGTCAAATGTTGGTTTGACAAAAGAGCCAAAATTAAAGCTTTTAGAATATCAAACCTTGTGTTGTTATGGGATAAAGCTAGTGAAAAGAAGGGCAGTCACTAGAAATTTGATAAGCTCTTATTGGGTCCCTATTAGATTGTTGAGATCCTAGGAGAAAATGCTTTTTGATCGAGTAGTTTAATTGGAGAACCTGTTCCCTTGCCTGTCAATGGGTAGTTTCTTAATCATTATTTTGAGTCATAATACTTGCTAATTTTGTTCTGTATGTAAATAGTTTGTTGTTCTTTATGTAAATAATTTGTTTGTTTTCTGTTTGTAAATAATGTTCTTTTTTTGTTTGTAAATAGTACTATTGTTGTTTGTTGGTTCTTTCTTTTTGTCCTTTCATTTCCTTTGTTGTTTGGTCTCTGTCTTGTTGTTCTTTGGGGTTTCCTTTGTTCTTTCCTTCTTTATGTAGTGGGTTGTTATCTAAAGTATGCTTTGGTTATTAGGATGGAAGTGGTTTAGATATTTTCAGGTTTGCTGATTGGGTGATTTTGTCCTAAACTTTTTGCTCTATGCCCATTGTCAATAAGAGTTGTGGAAAGTCTTGAAAACAAGGTACAAAGTAAATAATCTTCATCAACTCCCTTTGAATCTGTCACAAATCATCAAGATCATCTCCTCTTGTAATGGTATATTTGTCCTAGGACTATGGTATTGTAAGATTTGAGTGAAAAATTCAATCTCCTAGGTGCTGTTATGAGGTCCATGGTAGTTTTCAACCCATAACAAATGTTAAACATCTGACATATTGAAAAAAAAAAGACTGAATGAAATATCTGAAACTCTATGAAAAAAAGGGGGGAAAGAACTATTTAAAGAGAAAAGAAGACTCATTATGAATGGGTGATTCCAGTATCTCTACCAGGGCTATGGACACCTGGCTTACAATAGAGCAATGCTCTAAGAAAACTAGAGGTAACTCCATCATGGCTATGGACGCCTGACTGGCAGCGAAGCAATGCCCAAGACATCATTGCACAACAACTAAAGGGAATCAACTCATGTAGCTCAAATATTGCACATCGTTGTTCGAAAGATGAAAATTTATAAAAGAGTGATGCACAATCAAGCACACACATAGATTCAGGGGTAGCCATTGTTGATTTACATTTGAGATTCTAGCTCAGCCTTGGTTGTTAAAAATGACCCAACTGGAGTTGTGATGTTCATAAACCATGAGTTCTGGGTAGTTGAATCCTTCAGTTTCTTGAAAATGGTTAAACCATTTTCCCAACCAAGTCGCCATTTGTTATACCTTACATAACCACCCCATTTTATTCTGGAACAAAATGGGTCCCCCTTCTCTTTTTTCTTTTGTTGCCTTAGTTTATTGGCTTTGGTCTTGGGAATTTCTTTTGTTTTCCTCTAGGGTATGTATTTTATTTTATCAGATTCTGGTTCTATCTCACCTTGAGTTGGTTTTCTTCTTGCTTAAAATTGAATGAAATAATCATAAGCAATAGTGGATTTTATGATAATGTATTTTATGCTCTAAGGACTAACTAGGGAGTTTTTTTTGCAAGATTGAATCACTCATCTGAAGATATATCTCAAAGAAGTCAGCTGTAAAGCATGCCTCAGTCCCATTTAGCATAAAACTCCTCAAGGAAACAGTCGCTGAGACCCTCTTGTTGTCTTGTCGATTGGCAGTTTGGTTCTATTCATTTGAAATCCAAAGGGTCGCTAAGACATTTCAGTCACTATGAGTTTCTATGTGTCTCATCGATCGGTATGAGGTCTCGATGACAAGGTGAGTTGTGGTTTTAGCGAAAGGTCCCACCAACCAAGCAAGGTCTCCCCAAAGTAAGAATGAGCTCTCAGCGAACAGGGAGACTGTCGTGTAGTGTCTTGGTGAAAGAAGAAAGTCTCGCCAACATAAGATAATATTGACACAAGGTCTCACTGATGGTCACTGGTATCAGTGAAAGGATTTGAGTTCGGGGAGAAGTCTTCTCGACAAGTGGAAGTCTCGGAAACAGTGGGGTGGCTTTGGCAAGATTTCTCACTGACCCCTTGGTGTCTTGCCGAAGTAAAAGGGGCTCGGGCTCAGGAAATAAGAATGAGCTCAGAGAAGCTCTGAGTGGATGATTAGGGCTCGGGGAGATGTCTTCCCAAGTGCGATGGTGTCGCCGAAAGTGTTGTGGTTTCGGTGAAAGGTCTTACCGACTAATCAAGGTCTTCCCGACTAAAATGAGTTCATCGTCGAAATAGGTCGGCTTTGCTATGAGGTCCTGTCGACCTGATAGGGCCTCGCCAATACAAAATGGGTTCGGGGAGAGTGGAGGGGTTCAACATAGGGTCATGCCAACTAGTGGTGGTCTTGCCAACATGTTTTCTCCCTTCGGTGTAATGGAATGTGCTCACCAAAGATAGATAGGCTTGATGTGAGGTCTTGGCGACTATCTCATGCTACGCCGATAACTGCTATGAGGAATAATCACATCAAGGAGACATGATTAGTGTCTCACCGACATGCGATTCCATTCGAAGGGCCTTTGACCGCCCAGGAATCTTATGTGGCATGGGTTTGACCAATTAGAGAGAATTAAAGATGAACCCTGGATGTTTGAATGGTTGACTACCCCTGTGAAGGAAAACAACAAAATGTAATCGATGTGGATCTGATATGTGAATGGGCCGATGGAATAGCTCGATGGACAATGGTGTGGAGATCTAACATGAATCTAGTGTTGCTTCTAGAAGATGGCCATTTTTCAGGAAGGTCTAGAGCAAGAAGGTGGCCGAATGAAAAAAAATAGCCACGAGTCTCAGGAATAGCTGGGGTCTACTGGCAAAAAAAAAAGGGGCAGATCATTATTAATGGTAATACTTTGGAGCATTCAAGGCGGGCTCTGTGAAGGAGTTCGAAGATGGACATAGAGGCATGAAGTTAATGTTGTAGTTGCAAAAGATCTGAGATCACCCCCAGAATAATCCTCCACCAACATGGATAGCAGGGATACACATTTAATACATAATCAACTTTATCAAAAGATCTGAGGGCTGACCCTCTTGCAACCAACAGATATTTTGTAAAACCCTAAAAATAGGGGGCCAACGCATTCTTTTGGGCACATCCTATATAAATGGCATTTTTTGCCTCTTTGGGAAGAGGATGTGAGTTTGAGAGGAGAGACATATAGATATAGATTTTAAGAATAGTAGTAACCTTCTAAGTAGTAGTAGACAAAAGTTTAGAAATAGCAATAGAATGGGAGTTAGATCTAGCATAGACAATAATGTATACTTCTGGTTCTCTTAGTATAGATGGAATCAATCTGAAGACATAGGTTTTTCTGTACACTGGTGATTGTGCCAGATTTGTAAATGTTGCTTACCTATTGCACTAACAGTAGAAGCAACCAGATATAAAATCTATTTCATATTGTGTTCAAGAATGGTTTTCATCTTAACTTAATCATTTGACTTGAAAAGCTTTCAAGGAAGGAAGTTTTTTTTATGTTTTGTTTAAATAGTGATTTACAATCTATTGTTAAAATTAGCACTATGAATGAACAAAGCTGCGTGTCAATCACAAGTTGATTTTGTTCTCCAGTTTCAGTTAGAAATTCCTTGAAAGGTAACAAGTCTAGTTAAGTTGGATGAATTATTATTCTTTTTAGTCCCAAGCTTTGATCTATCTTTTTCTGTTTCTTTAAAATCCCAGTTAAAATAGGTTTGAATTCATGCTTGATCTTAGAACAATCCAAAATCTCAACACCAATAGGCCCCTTGAACATTATAGTTCACATCAGTCACTAAGTGAAACCAACATAGTCGAGAACTAATTACAAAGACCTTGCGAGCTAAGATATCCATCTGATCATCTTTCTCTTTCAGGAGAGTAGGATAGTAATATTCTATTTAACTATTGCTATGCCACTTAGACCATCAACAGAACATATGATGATGGATTCACAAGAATGCATTATCCAAGGAAGCCAAGACAAAGAAGATACCCTCATCCAACTCAAGGAAATTTCATGACTCGGTACTCATCACACTTCTATGGGTATTGCTATACTTGTAATCGTTTTGGTCATAGGGCTAGACAATGTAGAGTCATTCCAAGGAGAAATACAAATTTTGTAAACAAAAATCTATTGGCTTCCTTGGTTGACATGAATATAGTTTTTTACAATTGCAATAATTTTGCTCATGTAACTAGAGATTGTAGAGCAAAATTTGTAAGATCGAATGTTCATTTTGAGAAGAAGAAAAACTCACCTCCCAAAATGGAAAAGGAAACTAAGGTTTTTGACAAAAAGGAAGAGAAATTTGAAAAGAAACCTATGAAGGTGTGGCAGGAGAAAGAGAAAAGTTCCACCCAATCTATGATTTCTCAAACAACAATGCATGCAAAGAAATAAAATTTGTGGGTAATTGATAGTGGCTAATATAAGCATATGACTAGAGATAAAAGAAAATTCATTGAACTCAACAAGTGTAAAGAAGGATCACTAATCTTAGGTAGTAATACTTCTACCAAAATTCATGGTAAACGAATTTTGAGCACAGATGGGAATAATAAGACAAAAGATGTCCTCTATGTTGAGGGTTTGAAACCTAACCTTCTTAGTGTCAGCTAGATGTGTTATAATGAGTATAAAATTGTATTTAACTCTGAAGGTTGAAAGATAAGAAAAAATGGTAAGAAAATTGCACAAGGAGTAAGGATTGATAGTAATATCTACAACCTTTGTGAATTAAAAGGACAAAATTGTCTAATTAGCCAAGCAGATGAGAGTTGGTTGTGGCATAGAAGATTAGTGAATGTGAACTTTGATAAATTGGTAAAGATAAGTTTAAAATGACTGGTTAGAAACATGCATAAGATAGTGAAGCCTACAAATACAATATGCAAGGGATTCTAGAAAGGAAAGCAATCAAGGTTTAAGTTTCCAACAAAGGATTATTCAACCACAAATCACTTGCAAATATGTGGTCCCACAAGGACAAGAGGGTTGCAAGGTGAAAGAGGTTTTATACTACTAATTGTTGATTATACCAGAATGGTATGGGTAACATTTCTAAAGGAAAAAGGCTAAGGCATTTGAGAAGTTTACAATTTTTAGGAAGCTAGTGGAGAAGGAGATTGAGAGAAGAATTAAGTGACTTGAGTTCAGATAGAGATGGAGAATTGATATCCATTGAGTTCAAGGAGTATTGCGAAAATCATGGAATCAAGTGTTTGTATTCTACACCAAGAACTCCATGATAGAATGGAGTGGTAGAAAGAAGAAACATCATTTTCATAGATATGGATAGAGCTATGCTAAATGAGGAAAATTTGGTAGATACTTTTTGGAAGGAAGAAATTCACACTGTAGTGTACATCTAGAATAGAGCTCTTCTAAGATAAAATAGTGGCAAGACTCCATATGAACTATGGTATGGTACGCCTACATGTGTCAGGTATTTTAGGGTGTTTGGTAGAAAATGTTACATTAAAAGAGAAGATGAATACTTGGGAAGCTTTGATTCAAGATGCAATGAAGGAATATTCTTAGGATATTCCAGTCAAAGAAAATCTTACAAGTATTACAACAAGAGGATACATAAGATTGTGAAAAGCATCAATGTCAATATTGATGAAAACACAAGTCAGGGTAAGCCTAGCAAAAATAATTTTGAGATTGAATCAGAAGATGATGATGTAGGTGCAATAGTTGAAGAAGAACAAGAGGAAGAGAATGAAGAAGAGGTTGAATGAGCCCCTATAAAATATGTGTACAAGGATCATCCTATAGATCAAATAATTGGCAACAAAAATGAAGGTGTTTAGGCCAAGAGAGGATTTTCAAAGAATAAGGAACAAGTAAATTTTTCTCTCATGTCTCAGATTGAACTAAAGAGCTTTACTGAAGCTAGTAAGGATGAGAATTGGATAAGATCCATGGAAGAGGATCTCAATTAGATTGAGAATAATAAGACATGGGAATTGGTTCCTAGACCATCAAGCAAAATTGTAATAGGCACCAAATGGGTATTCAAAAATAAGCTAAATGAAGATGGAGCTATGGTTAGGAACAAGGAAAGATTAATGTGCAAAGGATATGCACAAGTTGAAGGCATTGAATTTGAAGAAACATTTGTACTAGTGGTGAGATTATAATCAATTAGAATGTTTATTTCATTTTCAGTTTACAAGGGATTCAAATTATATCAAATGGATGCTAAATCTGCATTCTTAATTGGAAACCTACAAGAGGAAGTTTACATTGAAAAGCTAGAAGGTTTTCATCCTTCAGAAGAAGAGGATTATGTTTGTAGATTGAAGAAGGCGTTGTATGGTCTAAAACAAGCACCTAAAGCATGGTATTTCAGATTAGACTAATATCTTCAACAATAAGGATTCAAAAAGGGATGTACCAACAACAATTTGTATTTCAAATCAGAAGGTGAGCACATAATTATTGTTGTTGTTTATGTAGATGACATAATATTTGGAGGTAGCAATGATAAAATGTGTCAAATATTTGCTACACATATTCAAGATGAATTTGAAATGTCAATGTTAGGAGAGTTGTCATTTTTTCTTGGTCTACAAATTGTACAAACTGATAATGGGATATTCATATCTCAAACTGAGTATGCTAAGGAAATGCTTAAGAAATTTGGAATGAAGGTCAATAGAATGGGAAGTACCGCCATGATAATTGGCTACAAATTGAGCAAATCAAATGAATCTCCAAATGCAAATAAGACAATGTATAGGTCAATGATTGGTATCTTGTTGTACTTAACCACAACAAGGCTATATATTATGTAAGTAGTATGTTTGGTTGCAAGGTTTCAGCTTGCATCAAAAGAATCTCAACACTATGAAAATAATTTTCAAATGTATCAAAAGAATTGTTGATTATGGGTTGTGGTATCCCAAGAGAAAGGATTTTTCTTTGAAAAAAAACATAGATGCAAATTGGGCAGGAAGTGTAGATGACAATAAGAGCAACAATAGTGGAGTATTCTTTTTTGGAAACAAATTGGTTTCCTAGATGAGCAAAAAGCAAGAATTTTTTACTCTTTCCACAGCAGAAGTAGAGTATGTAGTAGTAGATGCATGTTGTACTCAAGTCCTATGGATGAAGTAGAAACTTAAGTACCTTAAGGTAAAATAGAGTGAACCTATCTCTATTCTTTGTGATAATTCAAGTGCACAGGTGGCATTAACCCATATTGAGGAGACTTTTAGACATCATAGAGTGAATTTAGAGTCCCTTCAACACTATGATGGTGTTTCAAATTGACATTTTTTGACATATCATTCGATTGCTTCACATTGTTGTTGTGAAGTGAAGAGATAGGATGGTTCTCACAAAGAGCAATGAATGTAAGAAGGAAGTGGATGGTGTTGCCAGCATAGCCAGGTGTCAAGACATGATTGCATTGTGAAGGATTTTCTCATCATTGTAATAAAGCAAGGTGAAGGAAAGATTTAAACAATGAGAGATGAATAGTCAAGATCATCTGATGAAGATTGAACAAATATCGCTATATCTCTTCACGTCATGAAAATAGATGTGCATTCTATAAGTGAAGTAGCGATATGCGATGGCCATGGTTCCAAAGATAAAGTGATCAATGGTAGCAGCTTAAAGAAGATCAATCCAATGGCCATGTTTTAAAGATTCCAATATGAATGAAGATTGTAGGATCATGGTATGAAGACTGAAGATCGATGGCCAAAATTCAAACTTGAAGATCTTCAATGAGTACAAAAGTGTAAATAGGGTTTCAATGGGTAGCTATCACAATGAATGAATTTAATCAATCTAACTAGACTTGTGACCAATGTCACTAAATATTTTATCTACTAAGCAACAACATAGATATCCATGTTGATGAAGATCAATATCAAATTGAATTGGTGCAGGTGCACCATGTAGATCCAATTTTGCAAGTTTGATTATGTGATAAGTCTCTAGGTTTTTCAGTTTTTGTCATCAAATAAGGTCAATATAAAACATTTTTGATGTTTAAGTTAACTAGGATGGTCATTTGGGTTTATTGGGTAAAATTTGTAAAGTTTCCAAAAGTTGTCACTTAAAAAATGCAAAATTGCTAAAATTGTATAAAAATGTTATTGTCAAAAGTTGCAAAAAGGAAGATTTTGGAATGCCAACTATTAGTTATTTCAAAAGGTAATTTTTGTAGGTTGGGGAAATTGGTTTTGGAGGGAAAAAGTATAAATATTTGAAAAATATCATTGTAAAGCTCTCTTGACAGTTTGGAAGCAAAGAATCAATAAAACTTACCCATGTTTTTGTGATTTTCTATGTAATTTTGCTATTTCCTGGCCTATATAGTACTGTACAAAAGAAAGCTTATTCTAAAATATTTTGAAATTGTTTGAGACATGAGTTGACTTTGATTTAATTTTTTTTTGAGAAAATTTTATTGAATTTGGAGGGTGTTTGATTCATTTTTCTAAAATAGGTTAGAATAACCATGTTTCAGGGTTTGAAAGTCTTTAAATGTATTGAAAGGTCATTCCACTAACTATACCCATTGTATCTGAGTGGAATGAGCCCTATGCAGTAGGAATTAGGAATGTGCATGGTTGAGAGAGAAAGGGTGGACATTTAAGGATTCAAGCTTGATTCCCTAGTTAATAATTTTGTGTATTTTGGATTGAAAATGGTGATTTAGGGTGAGTGTTTGATGAAATAGTGTTGCCAAAGGGTAGGTAATGGATTTTTTAGCATGTGCAAGTATATTTTGGTGTGATTGAAGTAGTTTAAGATTGAGATAAGGTCTAGAGAATTGGTTTTCAATAACCCTCCTTGTTCCTAGCCTAAAAGGGTCTAAAGCAAGGGTTTGGTGGATCCGAGCATTAGGGAGAGTTCCAATTCTTAAGATTTGGTGATATGATGGTTTTGAGACTTGAAAAAAAAAAATCATTAGTTTTTTTGACTTGTTAGAAGGTTTAGAGGGGTGGTCGTTTGTAAAAGAGACCTAATTTGGGGTATAGACAATGTAGAAACCTAATTTTGGTGGAGTTGGTCTAAAGGGACCTATTGAGTTTTTGAGTTATGTTTTGTGAGAGAAAAATGAGGGTTTGAAAAGGTGGGGAGTTTGATGACTGAGGACCTTCTCTAAAATATATTTGTGAAAACATCAATTTGGAGACCTACAAGGAAACTAGGTTGAATAGTGAAGAGTGGATGAAATATAGTTGTAAGGGAAGGAGGTTGGTTGGAGTTTTATCAAATTGTGTTTGTAATTGGTTTAACTCCATGTCACTACATCATGAATAAATAAAGAATGAATTAAATATAGATTTGATCTTAGGGTTTTGCAAATTGCTACTCTTAGAAAATTCTCTACTACTAAAATTAATATGGGTGTGGCTCGATGCAAATGGTGTATGACAAAGAAGATTCCAGATAAACCCTAGTAGAAAGCTATAGATATTTAGAACATATGTGAGAATATTGAGGCAAGCTCAACAAGTTGGTGAAAAAGATACAAAATAGAAGATCAATTTTGGACTAAGGGTTGAATAGGGAGAGAGTAGTGTGTGTAGAGAAAGAAGTTGTAGAGACAACAACAAAGGATTGAGCAGTTGCAAATAAGTTGCAACATATGATTGTAATCAAGTTGTTATATCTTTGATTGTAAATTTGATTGTTAGGTTCCATCATATATCTAGGTAGTGTTGAAAAAGACAACTGAGAGGGGGGGTGAATCAGTTTTCATTGATTTAAACCTAATTCATTCACCAAAACTAATTCTTAACACTGCTTAAATGATTAAACATTAAATACTAGTGGAGAAACTAAAATCCATCATAAAAAACTATAACACCACATATACATGGAAAACCCAATAAGGGAAAAAACACGATGAGGATTAACTCACGCTATCTAAAATATGAAAACTGATTATAACAGGCTCATTGCCTGAGAAACAAGGCTCACTACAAAAACAAGGAATGACTATCCAAATTAGGACTCACTATCTAACAGAGCTAACAAACCAGAGGGTTGAATACCATAGAGATATAAAGAAGATAGAAAAGATATGTTATAGAGAGAAGACAATCTCAATGCAACAAAGAAATCCACCACAATTCGCTCAACCACTTGCATAAATGCATGAATGATAGAGTACACCTTTTTCTTAGTACATCCAAAAACTCAACATTTAGGCTTCTCATTGATTTGTCACACTCACATCACACACTCACTGGTTCACATCAATCTCGCATCTATCTACTTTATTTATTTATAGTTATCTCTCTCTCCTTCCCCTTTTCTTGCTGCTAGATTTCACCACTAATTCATCTTGTATTTATAGAATCTTCAACTTTAGAACAAATGCAATTCAGCCATCCAAATTCAAATTCAAATTAATTCAATGCCAAAACATCCTAGGGTGGAATTAGAATTAGGGAAACCCAAACACACACTTCATAAGGACCTAAATATATCCAACAAGCTTCATCAATTACAAAGGTAGCATTTAACACAAGGTTGACCAAACTAGTGTAAAACACATAGAACCATTAAGTACAAATCTTCCAGATATTGAAATTATCTTTAGTACAATCAAAAAAACTCAACTCTAGAACCACATGTCATAAGACTTTACGAAAGAGAAATCTGGATCAATAACATTTCTCCTCGAGCTCAACCAAAAACATAGAAAACCATAGTCCATAACTGGTGAGCACAACTTGCACTGTATAATGAATCAATAGCCACAAATATAAATATAGCATCTTTTAACAACCATGATCAACATATTTGAATCACACAAATATAGGAGCAAATCCCATAGAAAAACCTAGAGCAACCACTGAACACCTGCAATCTTCCTTCAATACAATTTTCTCAATATCCTCATCATATATAGCCAATAACTTGCAACCATGACACTAATGATAACAATAACTAGTTGATAACCAATTGACTAGTTGACATGAATGGCAGCACCTTGATAATTTCCATTTTTGAAACAATCTTCCCCTTTGTCATTGATGGCAACACATGATGTGAAAAGCCATCAAATACACCATACTTGTTGGAGTATGATACCACTGATAGGGGGGGTGAATCAGTGGTATGACAAATTTCAAACAACCTTGAATTAATAATTTAAATCTTTGACCTTATAAAATGCAAGATTAGAACAGTTCAACTATCAAGTGTAGCATCATGTATATAAAGCTTTCAAACTTGAATCATCACAAAGAGTATACATAGATCTTCATTTTTACTTGATCAACTTGCACCTATTTATGCTCATGTTATTTCAATGATACAAACATTCATCTATTGAATGTAACAACATAACATTTAAATGTCAATTACTTGAACAAACTCAATGATAATCAAAAGAAAGCAATCACACCATAACACAGTTGTTTTTCATGAGTGGAAAACCCTCATTAGGATGAAAAACCACTCGATAAAATGCCTCAGTAGCTTAATCAAAATGCCTCACTAGCTACAATTTATTCCTCACTAGTAAAACCTCATTGGCTACAAAATGCCTCATTGGAAACACAAATACCTCACTCACAAAAGGGTCATCTTTGTCTCACTGACTTGACCTTACACAACAAAATTTCAAACATGAATAAATTAAATACATAGGTTTACTCTATTTCACTGCATAACATTTCTACTTTCCATCTTAACAAATTCAATGTCCTAAAGATTCATTAAACTAGAATCTTCAAAACACAAAATGTGTTAGATTATACACTTCATCATTTCATATACAGTTTACAAGATATTCATTTCAGAATTTTGATTTTCAACCTTCAAAAAGTTATGTCTCTATAAAACATCGATGCCATTTACGGTGATCAAGTCACTTCCATATATTGATCAAGACCCTGAAATTTTTTCATCAAACAACTATGTATGCAACTGCTTCCAAGAACTATCCTCATAACTGGTAAATCATCGCTTAAAAATATGATTTGATAACTAGTCAAAATGTATCAATGTGGAGCAACTTTGATAAATTTTTAATCAATTGCTAAACATGTAACAACATACCCTTTGAAACATTAGTGCATTAAGCACAAAAATGTATATATGTAAAGTCAACACGCTGCCCTAGAAATAGGGTAACCAAACTATACACAAAGAATAGATATATTCTTCAAAAAAAATCCATGTTGCCAATGCACATAAACCTTTATGCACATTTAAATTTTTTTATCACATCCTTTCACAACCAGTCAACCTTTTAACTTGATCAAGATAAAAACCATTTCCAATTGAAACAATAACCATAGTGAGAAAGAGATCGAGTTACCATAGAACTTGCCATTGAAAATCCCTTAACTACTCATGCACTAGAAACCATTTTCAGCACAACCACTATACCACCATGTTCATCTTTCATCAAGCACCAAAAAACTAAAATGACTGAGAGTAGAATGATTAGTATTTTGGAACAACAATAAATTTTAGGGCACACTCATTGTGTCGATTAATTCCACATGTTTTCCTTTGAAACAACATTATGTTTTCAATGTTGAAAACAATAAACTTTTGAAATGGTAGACATTATAAGCATCAAACAATATGTGTCGATGACCAAAACCATGAATAATATGCATATAAGTATAATACTCATCATAATGAACATGAGTGTAATACTCATTAAAATACCTTGATTCAGTCTAGTAAACTATATGCTAAGAGAGAACCAACCACCACATGAATATAATAAACACCATCATGCCTTGTATCCATATAATGGTAGAAATGTGTTGATTGATAACCTAATTCAATGTATAAGACCAATATGTTGATCAATGATAAACTAATGTAATCCAAATATACCAATATATCATCTCTATATAAACCAAGTATGTTGTTCTTGTATGTTGTATGAATATGTATGTTGCTTGTAGATATGTTCCAAACCAATCATGTAGCCAACCCAACCTTAAACATGATAATCATTAAAATGCACAAAATCTGAGTCATATGCCAACATTGTAAGTGCCAAAACAACCCTTGAAATCAATGCCAAAATCAATGTCAAAGGGGTCAATAAACTCCCCCTGTGGAATTGATGTCAAACCTGCAACATAATGCAACCCATATGATCACCAATGCATTGTCAATGCATCAACATATGAGCACCATGTACCTTGTACCAACATCTATGCAAATTTTGAATACAAAAAATCAACCTGTATAATGTAATCATGTACCTTGTATGAAAAATTTGAATGCAAAAATCAACCTATATAATATAGCCTATATAATACTTGGAAAGGAAACTCAAATTTTCTCCCCATTTTGATAACAATTCCAAAGGTGTAATGGGTGAAAATCACCGAAATATTACCAAGAACCTACCCATTTAAAACCAATTTTCTTGCACATGATCACAAAACATAATATTTGAAGAAATAAAACTAAAAGGAGCTCTACATAATGCAAGATACATCTTCCATAGCACCAAAACTAAGCCAAACTGCTATGCAACTAAAAGAATCTACTTGAAACATAACCCAAGGGTGTTGAATACACATGAAAACTCAGCCTAACACCATACAGTCAAAGAGATTAGTTGTTCCTCCCAAGAATAACACTGTACTAGCACAATTCATCACACATTTTCATGTCTAATCACCAAGAATAACCATTTGATAATGAAATGAAAATGCATCAAGTTGCATCAAGTATCAAGCTAAACCTGAATTGTTGAAACTTCAATGCAATCCATTAACAATTCAAACAATATTTCCAACTCATTCTTGTAAGAATGTTTGCACCTTAGAAGATGAATGAAGAAACACCTGCAAAATCCATATAAACTGCAACATACTATCATAAATTGAGAAATCATTATGAAGAGATAACCCTAATAATAAGCAACAAAAAGATAGGCAAGGAGAACCAATGACCATGTCAATACTATAAGACACTTGAATCTCCATCATATAATTAGGGAAAGTTATAAAATCTAAATATTGTTTGATTGAATAAGCATCAGTAGCTAAGATGATTATCATTGCAAGATATCACTTGTTCCAAGGTACCTTCAACTTGTTATGGCCTTTGGCCTCTTGAATCCTAAACATGATCAGATCAAAACTTAATTCCACAATACTTACTCTACTATCCTTGTTGTCATGAAAGTTCCTATCATTGGAAGAATGCCCTGTATACACAAAGGTCCTGAAACATACAATCACACATAACTGACACATTTGTACCATGCACTCTACCACTTATAAATCCTGCCACATCAATGTATCAAGTGTCATTTAAAGTTACAAATGTCACCAACAATCAGTGTCACCATCACTACACCATGCTACTGATATATAGTTTTTCAAAGGTCTCTGTATCACAAAGATCACTTAGTGTTCCTTAATAAACATATATCAGATCACTACACTAGGGCTTGTTACTTTGTCCAACAATGCCATATAGATTGTCTCTCTTCTTATTTTCATATATGGTTATTAGGGTACTTGAAACCTCAAAAAGACTATCTTTTATCACATTGATGGAAGCCACACCATCCTACATTAAACACCAAGCTTGACAACCACACATTAAGATAATAAAATGCTCCAACACCAACAAGAAAGCTAAGACACATAATACTATCATGTCTTAAAATCATTTTTTTCATTCAATGAAAGTCTGATAAGGTCTGTCACACCATAATAATCTACACCACAAACAAATAAAGGTTTGTTGCTCTACTTTACATATCAACTACAACAAACAATCATGAAAACTAATGAAATTCATTGCTATCCTTGGTGAAAATCACTATTAAGAGTCACTATCAAGGTCAACATAGAGACATTTCCCTTTCCTCAAAATGCATACAAGTCACCTTGATGTCACTAAAACTACACACTATCAAAGATTGTTCCAACAAGGCAACATCCTAACAAATATGAATGCACTTTTTGAGATACCTCTTTAGCAACCAAACTCCACATTCATCATGCATATTACTACAAACAATGAATGATATCATTGTTTCAACCTTATCAATGAAAATCAATGTCTCCTTCCACACCACTTCCTAGCACTTTACTAGACATAAGATTCTCTTGATAAAATATAGACTCACTTGTCATTAGTGAAAAGAAAACACTATACCAAATGAACCAAATGACAAATAAAGATCACTTATGACTACACAAACAACCTCACTATCATAAATTCATTGTTCCTACAAGATAATTGTTGCACCATACAATCTCCAATTCCAAACAACAATCTCAAACAATTTTTTTTTCTCATGCACTCATTGCTACAAATCTCTACATACCTCACTCAAATACAAAACACTTTGAGCCACTTTAATAAGAGAATCAAATGGATTTCCAATCTTTCTACATTATACAACATGTTTTTCTAAGTGCATTTATGGCTACTGGGACTCTTTGAAACTATGATGCACATTTGGCTACAACCTTACACTTTAATGAATACCATATCCTAATCACTTTGATATAGACTACAAGAGTAGTGGTAAGGGTAGCAATATTTATTTATACACTTTGTTAATTATATCACTTAATGAAATCATCAATGATGACACTCCTCCAACACATAAAAGCAAAATTACTATTACCAAGGAAAGATCATTGAAGGAATTAAAATCACTACACCAAACCAAGAACATACTAACAAAACTTGAAATAATGTCCTCTCCTTGGCATGAAACATATCAAACACATACTGAAAATTTATATAAAATTCAGGACAAATAACTCAAGATCTCTTTATCTTTTTCATGGGGATGAAATATAAACTATAAGCAACTTCCCCCGACTTTAAGCTGGTTCTCATGTAGTTGGTAATGTCTTTTGAGTAACATGCATTGGTTTTGATTTTTCATCTCCTGGATCTTGTTTTCTTCTCCAAACTTGTATAGGTTTTTTCTTTTCATTGATCAAGGTGTCTTCTCTAGATGCCTTTAATTTATTCCTACAAAACTGTGCCTTATGCCCAAAATTATGACACTTCAAACAAGTGATATTATTCCCAACAAGAGAGTTAATTGTAACATGTCTTCTTGAAAGACTAGGAATATCATTTCTTGTATAAGTTTTACAATCTCTAGCTCTATGACCATAAATATGACAAGAATAGCAATAGCTATGAAACTGAGAATAGTTGTACCTTATTGAATGGTATTTCCTAAAAGGTGGAGGCCTTGAGGTCTTGTTTGTTCTTCTCCTTCCAACATCAACAAATTTATCTTTTTCCTTATCTTCAGGAGTAGTAGAATAATGACCCAAATCTATATTCTTCCTAGGTGTATTCTTGACTTTAGAAGTTTTCCCTTCTTCATATCCTAGGCCTATAGTGTCCTTATGACATTTTTATTTGCTTAACATTTCATTTAAATATTCAATAATCTTTTCAAATAGTAGATTCTTGTGCAACTTAGAAGATGCCATTTCCAATTCCTTTCTCAAAGAAACTATTTCTAACTCTAGTTTTAGGCATTCATTAGTTTTTACTTACAAATCATATTTTGTAAAATCAACTACTCTTTTTGCTTCTTTTATCTCTATCTTTAGACTGATAATAAGTTTTTTAGACTCTTCAAGGTCTAAAGAAACTTTTGCAAGATATGAAAGCACCTTGTCCTTGGAGTATTTTTCTTGTTTAAGTTGATCTTCTAGTCTCCAATTATCTCTTCTGAGTTGTTTGATCATATGTAGAGCACACAAAAATTCACCTTCAATATCAACCTAACACTTGTGTTCATCATACTCCTGTTTAGAATCATCTTCTCATACAAAGAGGTCTCCTTCATCATCAATCTCAACAAAAAAATCAATATCTTTATCACACTTTGTGCCAACTTTCAAGGGTGACTTATGCAAAAAATCATTACTTGACTTGCCTGGGGCTTGATTTACACTCTTTTGCTTGGCATCTTTCCTTCCTCTATTTCGTTTAGACTTTCCTATAGTACTCCACTATCAGGAACCCTTAAGTTGGTTAAAATTTGTAGAAGGTTTTGGCTCTAATACCACTTGTTGGAGTACGATACCATTGAGGAGGGGAGGTGAATCAGTGGTATGAAAAATTTCAAACAAACTTGAATTAATCTTGTAAAACTTTGACCTTATAAAATGCAAGATTAGAACAATTCAACTATCAAGTGCATCATTATGTATGTAAAGCTTTCAAACTTCACTCACCACAAAGAGTATACATAGATCTTTATTTTGACTTGATCAATTTGCACCTATTTATGCTCATGTTATTTCAATGATACAAACATTCATCTATTGATGTAACAACATAACATTTAAATGGGAAATACTTCAGAAAACTCAAAGATAATCAAAAGAAAGCAATCACACCATAACACAATTATTTTCATGAGTGGAAAAACTTGATAGGGATGAAAAACAACTTGATAAAATTCCTCACTAGCTTAATCAAAATGCCTCACTGGCTACAATTTATGCCTCACTAGCAACATAAGCCTCACTGGCAACACAACTAACTTAATGGAAAAAAGGTCATCTTTATCTCACTAACTTGACCTTACATAATAGATTTTCAAACATGAATAAATTAATTACAAAGGGTTACTCTATTTCACTGCATAACGTTTTTGCTTTCCATCTTCACACATTCAATGTCCTAAAGATTCATTAAACTAGAATCTTCAAAACACAAAATGTGTTAGATTATACACTTCATTGTTTCGTATACAGTTTACAAGATATTCATTTCACAATTTTGATTTTCAACCTTCAAAAAGATGTCTCTATAAAAAATTGAACTCGTTCAAAGTGATCAAGTCATTTCCATGTATTGATCAAGACCCTAACAATTTTTCATCAAACAACTATGTATGCAACTGCTTCAAATAACTATCCTCGTAACTGATAAACCATTGTTAAAAAATATGGTTTGATAACTAGTCAAAATGTATCAACGTGGAGAAACTTTGATAAATGTTTAAACAACTACTAAACATGTAACAACATATGCTTTGCAAGGTTAATGCATTAAGCAAAAAAATGTATATATGTAAAGTCAACATGCTACCCTAAAAATAGGGTAACCAAACTATACACAAAGAGTACATATATGCTTCAATACAAACCATTATCAACAACACACATAAACCCTTATGCACATTTAAAACATTTTATCACAACCTTTCACAATTAGTCAACCTTTTAACTTGATGAACATAAAAAACCATTTCCAATTGAACCAATAACCATAGTGAGAAAGAGATCGAGTTACCAAAAAATTGCCATTGAAAATCCCTTAATTGCTCATGCACTAGAAACCATTTTTAGAACAACCGCTATACCACTATGTTCATCTTTCATCAAGCACCAAAAACCTAAAATGACCGAGAGTAGAATGACTAGTATTTTGGCACAATGATAACTTTTAGGGCACACTCATTATGTTGATTAATTCCACATGTTTTCCTTTGAAACAACATTAATTTGTTGGTGTTGAAAACAATAACCTTGTGAATTGGTAGACATTATAAACATCAAATAATATATGTCAATGAGCAAAACCATGAATAATATGCATATAAGTATAACAATCATCACAATGCACATGAGTGTAATACTCATTAAAATAACTTGAGTTAGTCTAGTAAAATATATGTTAAGAGAGGACCAACCACCACATGAATATAATAAACACTATCATTCCTTGTATCCATATAATGGTACAAATGTGTTGAGTGATAACCCAAGTTAATGTATAAGACCAATATGTTCATCAATGATAAACTAATGTAAGACCAATATGTTTATCAATGATAAACAAATGTAATCCAAGTATACCAATATATCATCTGTATGTAAACCAAGTATGTTGTTCCCGTATGTTGTCTGAATATGTACATCACCTGTAGATATGTGCCAAACCAATCATATAACCAACCCAACATAAAACATGATAATCATTAAAATGCAGAAAACCTGAGTCATATGCCAACACTGTAAGCGCCAAAACAACCCTTGACATCAATGCCAAAATCAATGTCAAAGGTGTTGACAATACTAGCTCTGAATACACTTCTCAATATTTTTCTTCTTGTTTCTCCCCCTTAGTAGACAATATTGTATATTCTTCCTCTTTCTTTTACACTTTCTTCATCTCTTTTTCACATGCTTCCTCTCCCCCTTTGACATTAAAAATAGAATACTCAAAATGAAAAAACCTAACACTACCTACTCCCCTTGAGAGGTAGCCACCAAAACATCATTCTAGAAGAAAGATAGATCCATAGATCCACCAGAATGATGCATATCCATATGCATATAGTTCAAGAAAGGAGGGTAAATAATCCCTAAATTCTCCCAAAGATACCCAAAAGTATCTTTAGGAAGAGCCTTCATGAATATATCAGCAATATGATCCTTCATCGGAACATATTTAAGTTTTACTTCATTCTCCATGACCTTCTCTCTCAAGAAATGATAACTAATAGATATATTCTTCATCCTCAAGTGCATCACTAGATTCTTTGAAATGTTATTTGCACTTGTATTATCATATAACATAGAAATAGGATCATCATACATCACTGTGATATCTTTTAATGTATGTTTCATCCATAGAACTTGTGTACAACAATATACTTAGCTTCAATAGTAGACAAAGAAGTTGAATCTTTCTTTTTACTCAACCATGCCACCAATCTATAACCAAGAAAGAATGCACCACCACTTGTAATATTTTTGTCATCTACACATATAGCCCTATCTACATCTGTATAGGCACTTAGTGTAAATTCAGTATCTCTAGGATAACATAACCAATAATCGGGAGTGCCATTCAAATATCAGAATATTCTTTTAATAGCAGAAAAATGTGTTTCCTTAGGATCTTCTTGAAATCTAGCCACAAGATAGACAACATGCATAATTTGTTCTAGTAGCATTCAAATATGATAGTCCACCAATCATAGATCTATACTTGCTTTGATTAGCCTTATGTTAATCATTATCTTTACCCAGTTTACAACTAGTCACCATAGGAGTACATATCAGTTTGGAACAATCCATCCCAAACTTCTTCAACATCTCTTTTACATACTTAGACTATGAAATAAAAATTCCTTTCTCTGTTTGATTAATTTGTAGCTCAAGAAAGAAATTTATCTCTCCAAACATAGAAATTTTAAATTCTTTTTTCATCTCTTTTGCAAACATCTTACACATATTTTCATTTCCTCCAAAAATAATGATCAACGTATACAACTACAATGAAGATTTTGTCATTTTCAATCATAAAATATAGATTACTATCTGTAGTACCTTTGTTGAAACCTTGCTAAATCAAATACTTGTCTAACCTCACATACCAAGCTCTAGGAGATTCCTTCAATCCATATAAGGATTTCTTCAATCTGTACACCATATCTGATTGATATGACAAATGAAATCCTTCTTGTTGTTCCATGTAGACCTCTTCTTCTAACTCACCATTCAAAAATATTGACTTGACATCCATCTGATAGACCTTGAAGTCTTTATGAGTAAAAATTGCTAAGAACATCCTTATAGCTTCTATTCTTGCTACCAAGGAAAAAATTTCTTGAAAATCTATACCTTCTACTTGTGAGTAACCTTTACACATGAGGCTTGCTTTGTTTCTAACCACTTCTCCATTTTCATTCAACTTATTTCTAAATACCCACTTTAATCCAATGATTTTTTTATCTATTGGTCTTGGGACCAATTCCCAACTTTTATTTTTCTCAATTTGCATAATTTCTTCTTTCATGTCTTCCATCCAATGTTCATCTTTGCATGCTTCACTTATAGTCTTTGGTTCAATCTTAGAAAATAAAAATAGATTTACTTGAGTAGCTCTACTTCTAGTCAATACTCCTTTAGTCTTATCTCCAATAATCTGACTTTCTGAATGATTTTTCTGCACATATCTAGGCGTCTTAGGTGATTCCATAGGAGCTTCTTCTCTTGCCCATCCTTTTCCTATTCTTCCACAATATCTTCTATTCGTACACAATCAGGTTCATTAGATACATAGCCATCAATGTCAATTGAATTCTTCATTGTTTCATCAACCTTTATATTTTCACTTTGTACAATCTTTGTCAATATTGTATTGAAACATTTGTATTCTTTACTTTTAGTAGAATATCCAAGAAAAATTCTTTCATCACTTCTTGCATCAAACTTTCCCAAAGTTTCTTCATCTCTTTTCATATAACATTTGCTTCCAAATACCTTGAAATACTTAACAGTAGGAATTCTTCCATGTCATAGATCATAGTGAGTCTTTGTACTATTTTCTCTTGCTAAAAGTCAAATGAATACATAAAAAATAGTATGAATAGCTTCTTTCCAGTATACTTCCTGTAAACTAGCCTTAGTAATCATTGATCTAGCATCCTCTTGAACTATTATATTCTTCCTTTCAACAACTCCATTCTGCTGAGGAGATCTCAAAGAAAATAAATGTATCTTCATTCCATGCACTTCAAAAAATATATTAAACTCATGGGAGGTGAATTCTCCACCTCTGTCAGAACTTAAGCATTTTATCCTTAAATTTACTTCATTTTCAACCATAGCTTTGAATGTCTTGAATCTATCTAATGCATCTGATTTCTCTCAAAGAAATATAACCCATGTATATCTAGAATAATCATCAATAAAAAACATAAATTACCTTTCACCTTGTATACTTCTCACTCTTATAGGACCACAAAGATCTATATGAATTAAATCCAGTAGTCCACTAGTAAATTGTTCTTTTGATTTGTAATTACTTCTTGCTTGCTTTCCAAGTTGACAATTCCTGCACATAGCATTAACAGCCTTTCTAATCCTTCGTAAATCTCTCATGGCCCAAACTACACTAATCCATGCCAAGTTATTAAAATTCACGTGACACATTCTATGATGCCATAACCAGTTGTCATTGATTTGATTCATAAAGAATCATCCATCAACACCCTTAAGTTGATAGATATTTCCTTCAAATTTCTTTCCTACAACAATCAATGTTTTGGATCCTTTCCGAATCTCACATCTCTCAAGATCATATCCCTTACTTCACATCTGAACAATACTCAAAATATTATGCCTTAAACCCTTAACATAGTAGACATCATCAGTATTATGCTTTCCATCAAAATGTATTGAACCTATCCCACAAATTTTAGCATCAATATCATCTCATAACCAAGCCTCCATCATATTTTTCAAGTTTAACAAACTTAATTTTATCACTAATCGTGTGATGTGAACAACCAATGTCAACTACCCACTAGTTCTTTTCTTGTTTAGCATGTAAGGTAGAGATAATAGTACCTTCATTTTTCTCCTTCTTTGGAGGGCTTTCCTTCACCTACTTTTTAGAATTAGTAGACGTGGGTTCATCCTTTATAGCCAATAACAAGCACTCATTGTCATTAGGATCTTCATAATTAGAGCCCTCATCATATATAATAGTATTCTCATTCACATAGTATGCTCCATTGATCTTCTTTCCTTTCTTTTCTTTCTCATATCTTTGAGCATTATTCCTCTTAGCTCTTTCCAAACATTTTGTAGCATAGTGACCTCTTTCCCCACAAATAAAGAATTTAAAGGGTAACTTACCTTCATACTTGTTGGAGCATTTCCTCAACCTTCTTAAAAGGTTAGCTTCTATTTCATCAAAAATTTCTTCATTCGGATCTTCGGTATTTGTAGCCTTAAAAGTAGTTTCTGATTTGCATCCATTCCTTAGATGCAGCTTCCTCATCTCATAAGATGTCAAAAATCCCAACAACAGATCCTTAGTGCAAGTCTTATAATCCATACTTTGTTCAATAGCACACACCTTCTTGTTGTAAGCATCAGGGAGAGTTTTAAGAATCTTCTTTACAATCATGGTTTCATCTATAGTAGCACCAAGTCCTTGCATTCTAGTCACTATCGCATCCAATCTTTGTACTTAAGCTTTAACATTCTCATCTTCAGACATATGTAGAAGCTCAAACTGTGTCTCCAAATTCTCCAATTTTGCCTCTTTGACTCTTTCATCACCTTCATGTGCCCTTTCCAAAGCATCACAAATTTCCTTAGCAATCTTCAGATTCTGAACCTCAATCAACTCAAAATGTACCAAACTATTCTTGAAAATGTACTTCACCTTATTGTTCACTTCATGTACTTTAATCTCATCATCTATACTTGGACCGTTAGTAGGAGGAATGTAAGGACTCTTGTAAGCTTTCTCCATATCATATCCACAATAATCTAGATATTCTTCCATCAATATTTTCTAGATAGCATAATTAGTTCCATCAAACCTCAGATAATCATAAACCACTTTTCTAGCCATCCTGGACCTTCATCAAGTGGTTAAGCTCTTCACCAAGGAACCAAGCTCTGATACCAATTGTTGAACAAGACAATTGAGAGGGGGGTGAATCAGTTATCATAGATTTAAACCTTAATTCATTCACCAGAACTAATTCTTAACACTGCTTAAATGATTAAATATTAAATACTAGTGCAGAAACTAAAATCCATCACACAAATACAATAATGCAAGATTTATGTGGAAAACCCAATAAGGGAAAAACCATGGTGAGGATTAACTCACATTATAAAGAATATAAAAATTGATTACAAGAGGCTCACTACCTGAGAAACAAGGCTCACTACCAAATCAAGGACTCACTGTCCAACATGGCTAACAACCTGGAGGACTCACTACCATAGAGATACAAAGAAGATAGAAGATATATGTTACAAAGAGAAGAAAATATCAATGCAACAAAAAAATCCACCACAATTTTCTCAACCACCTGCATACATGCATGAATGATAGAGTACACCTTCTACTCACTCCATCCGAAAACTCAACATTTAGGCTTTGCATTGATCTACCACACTCACATCACAGACACTCACTGATTCACATAAATCTCACATATATCTACTTTATTTATTTGCACTTATCTCTCTCTCTGTAATGCCCCATCTTAATAACCTAAGAATGTTGCAAAAGTGATATAAAGGTGTAATAATTTTTTTTTTTTAAAGTTTAATTATAAGTTAATTAATTGCATACATTCTTAGGTTAAACGACGTTACACTACTTTGAGTATTCCATAAGCGACTTAAGTATTTCGCATTGCACATATTAAATCATAACATAAAGTAAACATTGCATAATAATAAAATTTTCCATTCAAGATATAATAAAGTACAAACATGTTTTCCATACATTGCATTGATATGATATTACAATACTCATCCAACTTGATGAGGTAGTTCAATAATAGTTACAAATACAATTACATTGTTCACCTCTTATACATTTGAGGGATGTTTTCAAATACAAGTTTACAATATACAATGATGAAAGTATAGAAGAAATCCATGTGCGAGCTCTCCAACCATGAAGCTCTCGATGCCATGATCAAACTGGGGACCCAACGAAGTAAGGTGCACGTTCCACCCAACCATGTGGTACCCGTAGGTCCACCCCCCGTGCTAGGAGATAGTAATAAGGTTACCTAGACCAAATCTACTAACCCTAGACACTAGTACACAACAGAATATTGGTTACATTGCTTCCAGATTTTGACAATTGATTTGAAACACAAACACAAGGTTTAACTGTTATTCTAGGTGGAGTGTCATCACAATGATGCATAGGTTACCCTGGTGTTTCTTCCTAGGTTCTGGTCCCCAATCCTTGGGTTACCCTGGTAACCTCTTACGAAACCCGGCCCCTATTACATACTATTGTGGAATCGAATGTCTTTTGAAGAAACAAGACTTTGATTTGCCATTCCAGGCCTTCTCAACTTATACTCATGACTATAGTAGCTCAAGAGTCATAAGCGAGGCATGCACATCTTGTTAATGGTTTTTAAATCTAACTACTGTGTCATTTAATTATCACTGACTTAGTTAACTATTTGTAAGTTACCCTGACACCACTTTGTGTGTCGGCCCTTACAAACAGCCACTCCCCTAAACATAACATGGGAATCTAGGACTTTTCCCTTCTAGGGTTTACAAAGTGTACATATATCCAAAATCATTACAAAAGATAAAACATGAACATCAAATCATAAATTATAAAGCAGGTGTCAACCTCTAAACAAATTCATGTACTCATCCTTAATTAATTCAAGAACTCAACTCAAATGATCACTTTTTCCCCTTTAAATAATTTGGTCTGGAAGACTTGATTATTAGAGACTTTCCCCATTTTGACCCATTACAAGAAAAATTAAACAAATTTAAAGCAATATAAATCTATCATTTGGATATGCTAAATCCATGCGTCAAAAATTTGAGGTAAAAGCTCAATCAATTAGCTAATTTTGTAATCAAATTATTTTGTGTTAAAAATTTTCCTTTAATTCACAATATATCATATTCTATAGTTTTCTAAAACTTAATCTTCGCATACATTATAAATGAATATAATTAAAAACATATTAATATATGTTTACCAATTTATACAAAAATAATTATACATTTAAGTCAGAACTTATATATATATATATTCAATTAATAATTTCGAAATTTCAAATAAACTAAACTAAATTCTTTATAAAATTAAAACTTATTCATATATTTAAAAACCCGAAATAATACAAAAATTTTAAATGAGTTTATTATTTTTTTTAAAAGAAATGAAACCCTAAGTGTTTTGGCCGACAGCCGCCATAGCCATACCCCATTGGGGGCATGGCTGTGCAGGCCACACTGGCTCTGCCGGCGAGGGCAGGGCCGAACGCTGCCCTCACAGTTGGCTCCCTTTGGGGCTGGCCGTGGGGGTAGCAACCCCACTGTGTCGGCCTTGGCCATTATTTGCTTAAATAAAAACTGATCCGGTGGACAATTTTCAGTGAAAATTGAAGTGTCTCATTTTTCTCCAAAATTTGCACCATCAGAAAGAGCTCGGTGTCCTGATTCCAACGCAACTCGAACGGAGCGAAAAGGAGTCCGTTTGCACGAGTTATAGCCAGTCAAACCTTTGGTCAAATTAGAATCAGAGGGCGTCCAGGAAGCAAAAAAATGGCGTCGTCAAAAATCAATGAAACCGGCGTCATCATGAAGAGCTCGTCGAGATGATTCCGACGACGTTTGTTTCGTCGAAATCCGACATCGGAGGCTCAACTTATCAGCGGTCAAAGTTTTTAGTTGACTTTTTGAGGTGGACCGTACGGATGCCGACGCAGCATTCCATACTGTATGGATGAGTGAAGTGGATGAACCAGAAGTTGATGCGTGGCATCCATGCCAGCATTGTACGGACCAATCGCGGAGTGACACGTGGCAGTCCGTACGCCCAGTCAGTAGTCCGTACTCCCAGTCAGCTGGTACAGTCAGCATCCTTGCTGGCCTCCACGTCAGCAGTCCAGTCAGTAAAGTTTGGCAAATCAAGCTTGCACACGTGGCATGGTGAGTTGGCAGAAAGTATAGTTAGCATTCGAGTCAGTGCCACGTCATCATCCGAGTCAGCGCCTCGTTGTCGGCCAGTCAGCATCCTAGTCAGCTTTTTCTGCGAATCATATTCCGCCACGTGGCACCTTCTCGGAAGGCCACGTGGCGCAGATCTGCCCCATCGATAGTTTTCAATTTTTAAGTTTGTTTCAAAATTGTATGGTGGCGGGGGGATTCGAACCCCCTATCATTCACTCTTCGCAAAGGCCGCCTACAAACTCCCCTACATACGCGCATCTAACCATATAGGGGGACAGTTTATTTTTGTTATAGAAATGGCGGGTATTGTCTATTAAAAGCCAGGGGTCGGGTTGGAACCCGTGACTGCCGGCTTACCAAAATAGTAAGCCACCAACGTGCCAACAAAGATTGTTTGATACTTAGTGTGGCTGGTGGGTTTTTTTGAACTGCCAAAACTGAATGCCCTTATTTTTAAATTAAATCCCTCCAAAATTTCAACAAATAATCCTTTTAAGGATTAACCAAAAATCTTCCATAACAGAATAAGCCTGGGAGTTAAAAAATAAAGGGCTTTGAATTAAATCAAAAATATTAAGGGGATTTTTAAAATGGATTTTTATACAAATATGGGAGATTGTTAAAGATTTTTATGTATTTTGGAGAGATAAGGAATATTTTGTAAATCAATTGGTTAGTAACCAATTTGAGAAAATTTTATGTATAAAAAGGGGTGTAAGGTGAGAGTGAGATTAAGTTTTTTTCAGGTGACGAAGTCTTGAAGCTGTGGTGACACGAAAGAGAGGTCTTGTGGAGATTCTTTGAGTCATTCTTGCACGTCAGAGCGCTGTTATGCTGCCAAAGTGCTTGGAGAATGATTGTGGTACATCTTTTGTAATTGATTTTGGAGTTAATCGGATTGGTCTCTCTATTGGAGTGGACCCAGAGATGTAGTCACGTTTGTGATGAACTCTGTTATCAAACGTTGTTTGCACTTCTCTTCTTCTCTCTCGCTTTCTTTCAGTTTGTTAATTTCTTCATTTTGTTATTTCCTTAAGTTAATTTTGATTTAATTAACTTGGAATAATCATTGTAAAAGTTAAGCATTTCAATACTACAATCTAGTCTAGATCCTATACAGATCAAGTTGGTATCAGAGCACAGTTGATTTTTATTACAGTTATTTTTTTTTTGAATGCTAACAAGATCTAGGATTCAGAAGGGTGAAGGCAAGCTCGAAGACTTTGATCCTGAGATCAGGAAGCGAAGAACATTTCCGAAGATGTCAGTTTCTGGAATGGAGGTTCCTGAAGAAATCAGTGAGCAGGAGTTTCAAAGAGCATTCCTCGAGATGAAGGCAAAGGTGGACATTCTTTTTCAGGAGAGACAAGAACGGAAGGAACGTGAAGAAGGTTCGTCGAAGCAAGAAGATCGCAAAGACAAGAAAGGGAAACAACATGGAGATGGTGGCAAGCAACCAAATCACCCCTTTTCTTCTTCTCCTCCCTCTTCTCCTTCTCCTTCTTCTCCATCTTCTCCTCATTCTATTTCTTCTAATCCTTTCAAGAGTGGGTATAAACCTAAAATCAAATTGGATGTAAAATTTGACTTGCCTAAATATTGTGGTGAACTTAATGCTGAAAAATTGGATGATTGGATTCAACAAATTGAGGTTTATTGTAGAGTCCAGAACCTATTAGATGATGTTGATAGGATTCAATTAGCTACTCTTCATTTAGGAGGTACAGCCTTAACCTGGTGGGAGAGTAAGTCTAAAGCAGAAGTTTCACAACATGGTAGAGTCAGTTTAACTTAGGCAGAATTTATTAATGCTCTTAAGAAGCAGTTTTATCCCTTAGGACATATGAAGTAGTTAATGATGGACTGGCAAATGTTTAGGCAAGGGAAAGGTCAAACTGTCCAAGAGTACACCCATGAATTTAGAAAGAAGGCTATTGCTTTGAATGTTCCTTTGTACACTCAGGACACGTTGTTGAAGTACATAGGAGGTTTGCATTCCTACCTTAGGCATTCCATTTTGGTATTGAACCCTTGTAATTTGGATGAAGTGTCTGTTCAAGCTACACACTTAGAGTCAAGGGGTAAAGGATCTTTCATTGACAAGTTTGATAATGATGTAAAGAAATCTTCTAAGAATGCAGAGACAGGGAAAGGAAAGAAGGCAGCTACAGTTAAGAAGGATGAGAAACTTTCTTGCACTCATTGTGACAAGGAAGGTCATGATGAAGATCACTGTTGGAAGTTACATCCTGAACTGAGGCCTAAGTGGGCTCAAAGACGTAATCAGAAACAGAAGGGTAAGGACAAATCCACAAATGTTGTTATGGATCTTGGTTCAGATTCAGATGATGAGACTAAGATAACAGCGATGGGTCTAAAAGGTAAAACCCCTATTTCTGGTGTTTCTGTTGGTAGTTGTGATTCTACTTCTAAAGTTAATGATTTCTCTGAAGATGTGAAAAGGAATGAGTTGTTTCATTTAAGGGTTGTTGCTAAGAACCTAAAATTGATGCACTCATAGATAGTGGTTCTCAGGTGAATTTAATTTCAGAAAGTGTTGTAAAGAACTTGGGATTAAAAACTACACAACATAAGAAACCTTATCCACTAGGTTGGATTTGTGAAAATGATAAGCTGCAAGTAACAAAACAATGCACCTTAAGGTTCACAATCACTAGTAAATTTGTGGATGAAGTTCAGTTTGATGTGGTTCCACTAGATATCTGTGGGATAGTGCTTGGTAGCCCTTATCTTTATGACAGAAAAGCAATTTTCTACAGGGAAAAGAATCATTATCACTTGTTTAAAGATGGCATTCAGTATATTGTACATTCTCACGGGATTAAGACTAAACGTTCTTTTGCAAACACAGGGCAGTTAAAGAGGGTAATTAATGCAAGTAAAGAGTTAACTCTTATGTCTTTCAGTACAGGTGGTTCTAAACTTGAACTTGGAGTAGCTAACTAGGGTCAGATGTTGCAGGATGCACTTGCAGTACAGCATGAGAAAAAGATGATTGAAAGCATTGATAGTTCCTTGGGTAAAAATGTTTCTGTTGTGAAGGATCAAATTGTTGTTGACTTATTCTCTTTTATTTCTGCATTGTTGTTCAGCTTGATGCTAGTTAATTTTTGTTGGTTAGTGGCTACAACAGTTGATGTAGATGCTTATGGAAGTGATAAAGTTATGTTTATGTTCAACAATATTTCTGCAGTCTTCATTGTGCTTGTGAGCCAGGTATTCAGATGTACAAAAGATACAGGACAAGTGGGGAGGCCAAGTCCTCACTTATTGTCAGAGTAAATGCCACTTTTGGAGGTCCAAAAGGTCTTCAGTGGGGAGGCCTGATCCGGTGGACATTTTTCAGTGAAAATTGAAGTGTCTCATTTTTCTCTAGAATTTGCACCATCAGAAAGAGCTCGGTGTCCTGATTCCAACGCAACTCGAACGGAGCAAAAAGGAGTCCGTTTGCATGAGCTATAGCCAGTCAAACCTTTGGTCAAACTGGAATCAGAGGGCATCCAGGAAGCAAAAAAATGGCATCGTCAAAAATCAATGAAACCAGCATCATCACGAAGAGCTCGTCGAGATGATTCCGACGACGTTCGTTTCTTCGAAATCCGACATCGGAGGCTCAACTTATCAGCGGTCAAAGTTTTCAGTTGACTTTTTGAGGTGGACCGTACAGATGCCGACGCAGCATTCCGTACTGTACAGATGAGCGAAGTGGACGAACCAGAAGTTGATGCGTGGCATCCATGCCAGCATTGTATGGACCAATCGCGGAGTGACACGTGGCAGTCCGTATGCCCAGTCAGTAGTCCGTACTCCCAGTCAGCTGGTACAGTCAGCATCCTCGTTGGCCTCCACGTCAATAGTCCAGTCAGCAAAGTTTGGCAAATCAGGCTTGAACACGTGGCATGGTGAGTTGGCAAAAAGTACAGTCAGCATTCGAGTCAGCGCCACGTCATCATCCGAGTCAGCGCCTCGTTGTCGGCCAGTCAGCATCCTAGTCAGCTTTTTCTACGAATCGTATTCCGCCACGTGGCACATTCTCGGAAGGCCACGTGGCACAGATCTGCCCAACCGATGGTTTTCAATTTTTAAGTTTGTTTCAAAATTGTATGGTGGTGGGGGGATTCGAACCCCCTATCATTCACTCTCCGCAACGGCCGCCTACCAACTCCCCTACATACGCGCATCTAACCATATAGGGGGACAGTTTATTTTTGTTATAGAAATGGCGGGTATTGTCTATTAAAAGCCAGCGGTCGGGTTGGAACCTGTGACCGCCGGCTTACCAAAATAGTAAGCCACCAACACGCCAACAAAGATTGTTTGATACTTAGTGTGGCCGGTGGGTTTTGTTGAACTGCCAAAACCGAATGCCCTTATTTTTAAATTAAATCCCTCCAAAATTTCAACAAATAATCCTTTTAAGGATTAACCAAAAATCTTCCATAACAGAATAAGCCCAGGAGTTAAAAAATAAAGGGCTTTGAATTAAATCAAAAATATTAAGGGGATTTTTAAAATGGATTTTTATACAAATATGGGAGATTGTTAAAGATTTTTATGTATTTTGGAGAGATAAGGAATATTTTGTAAATCAATTGGTTAGTAACCAATTTGAGAAAATTTTATGTATAAAAAGGGGTGTAAGGTGAGAGTGAGATTAAGTTTTTTTCAGGTGACGAAGTCTTGAAGCTATGGTGACACGAAAGAGAGGTCTTGTGGAGATTCTTTGAGTCATTCTTGCACGTCAGAGCACTGCTATGCTGCCAAAGTGCTTGGAGAATGATTGTGGTGCATCTTTTGTAATTGATTTTGGAGTTAATCGGATCGGTCTCTCTATTGGAGTGGACCCGGAGACGTAGTCACGTTTGTGACGAACTCCGTTATCAAATGTTGTTTGCACTTCTCTTTTTCTCTCTCGCTTTCTTTCAGTTTGTTAATTTCTTCATTTTTTTATTTCCTTAAGTTAATTTTGATTTAATTAACTTGGAATAATCATTGTAAAAGTTAAGCATTTCAATACTACAATCTAGTCTAGATACTATATAGATCAAAAACCTTCAAAACTCTGCGTTATGTGATGAATTTCGACGGAATTTCAATTCTACGTATTATTTTGAATTTCAACAGAATTTTGATTATGTCCCTTATCAAAAGAAAATCCACGTACAGATTTGGAAGATTTATCATTTTATTATCTAAATCTTTCATATGGAATGTATATATATATATACATATATTTATATATATATACACAGTTTTTTTAACAGTAATGAAATACAGTAATAATGAAATTTCTTTCTCAGGTTTTCTACAAAGAATCTGGAAAAATTTCAGTGATTAATCAAATACCTTCCACATTTTTTTTAATATAAAAAACACAGCTCATTCACAATTGGATAAAATATCAATTTTAACAGAAAATTCATTCCCTTAAGAATTTCTACTGTATAATAGGATTTTTATCAAAATTTCCCAAAAGAAATACAGAAAACAAGAAATCTTTATCTTTCTCACACTCTCTTTTTTTTATTCAAAGATACAATTTTAAATATTAAACAAGTGAAATACCTGATTTCCAAAGTTCACTGGTGAAGAAATTCTTGTAGCTTCTCTTGCCTGTAGGTTCCAACTCCTTCCCGCAAAGCCAAATCCAAAATAACCAACCACCAAGATCCTTTGAAGAATCTTCCACAAAGAAATAACAACCCCAGAGAGATAACAACTTCTAAGAATATAAATTTTGCACAGTAAAGAAATTTTTCCAGTCCTCAGAAAATTTCCCCGTGAGGAAATTGAATAACCCCTCTGCAATTTCCCGAGATCCACAATAACCTCTCCGTAACAAAATTTTCTAACAACCTCATAAAAGCACTGGCACACTTGTCGAGAAGTTGCAAATATCTTCTCCACAACTTCTCGACAGTTTTTGCCTTTTTTAATTTTGCATGCAAATTTAAATTTTACATAATTTAAATTTTGAAAACCAATTTCCATTCACATGCATTTTATTTTATTTATTTTATTTTTAATTTTTTTTAATTCTTTTAAATACAATATAATTTACACACCTAATAATTTAACTTAATTAATTAATTTATTTAATTAAAATAGTTTAATCTTTTTAAGACCAACTATTTAACCAAATAAGCTAACTAGTATTAAATTATCAAGTAAATAAATTTTAATCATATTTAAATATTAATTAAATAACAATAATTAAAGCACAATAACTAACATTAAAATTAACCAATATTTAACTTTTCAAAACAATTTAACCAACAAAAAATACAATACAACCTATGACTCAAAACTGAAAACTGACAATGTACTAAGACCAAGGTTAAAGACTAGACTAGGATAAACCTAACTACTATCTCCCATTCAACATTTTCGTTGAGTCTTGACACGCTCAGACCTGATTACATAGGTGGAGTCGGTGTCATGTACCTGCAAATCCTGCAACCAAGCAAATAATGTGCATACATGTATATATATATATATATAAAGCATTAAACAGGCACACCGTGCGGAGAAAATCACAGATATCATAGGGCACTCGCAAGCGAGTGATGCGATTCCGTTCTCCACACCAATACACTCATAGAAAACTGACAAAAATGAATAACTGTTAGTCCATCATAAACATATACATAGCAATATCAATTGAAAATAACATCTACGCTAAATCATATCATGTCTAAAACAATAATCATCAAACAAGTAACATCATGTCACAGAATAATCCACCATCGCTCAAAACCAGCGATCAAAGTATCCAACAAAACATCATAGGTCTAACAGTATGAAAAAGTATCAACAGAAAGCATAAGCATAAACGGAGGGGTACTACACTCTCCTTCTCCTTTTCTTGCTGCTAGCTTTCACCACTAACTCATCTTGTATTTATTCCATCTTCAACTTTAAAACATATCCAAATTCGACAATCCAAATTCAAATTCAAATTAGGTTAGTGCCAAAACATCCTAGGATAGAATTAGAATGAGGATAACCCAAACACACACTTCATAAGGACTCAAATAGATCCAACGTGATTCATCAACTCTAAAGGCAGTGTTTAACATAAGGTCAACTAAACTATTGTAAAACACATAACCATTAAGCACAAATATTCTAGATACCAAAATTATCTTCAATACAATAAAAAAAACTCAAATCTAGAATTTCAAGTCATAATACTTTACCTAAGAGAAATCTAGACCAACAAAATTTCTCCCAAACCTCAACCAAAAACAAAAAAAGCATAGTTCACAACTGGTGAATATAACACGCACTGTACAACCATTCAATAGCCAAAAATATAAATATAGCATCTTCTATCAACCATGATCAATATAGTAGGAGAAAATCCTAGAGAAAAACTTGGAGCAACCACTGAACACCTACAATCTTCCTTCAATAAAATTTTCTCAATATCCTTAACATATATAGCCAATAACTTATGACCATGACACTAATGACAACAACAACTAGTTGATAACTAATTGAACAGTTGACATCAATGAAAACACCTTCATACTTTCCATTCTTGCAACATGTAGGTACTTAAATTAGGGAGTGGGTGAACTTCCTTGCAATAGGTGCTCCTAATACTAGGGGATTGGTGTCTCCTTAGGGTTGGTGCCCTTAAAGAATTGTAACTTAATATTGGATTGTGAGGTTGGATTAGGACAGTAATGTTGATGGGTGTTTTTGTACTTCTCAACACAGATAGAACACAAGTTTCCTATCTCTCTTGAAAGACAATAATCTAAAACCAATTTTCAAAAAATCACCCCAAGGTCTCTCAGATGTCAGGTCATGACAGTGCATAAACAACTCAGTTTTGATGTGCGATTTGCTAGGAATCACAAGGGGCCTTTATGGTTCACAAAGCATGGAAGTTTTAGGTTTGTAATGGAGTTTCAGAAGTCTAAAAGTTGACATGTTATGACTGTAAATTCAGAACAACAAGCTGAAACTCATTTTAATGATTAGATTTAACAGTATGGTGATGCTTGGGATCCTAAACTAATTCATATTTTAAAGAAAATTCAAAAGGATATAAGACTTAAAGAGAGGGTTATTCTAATTTTAAAACTATGAATAGTAGAAATAATGGCCAACATTATAGTAGATAGACTCCCAAAAAACTAGATTTTGCTTAACCAAGAATACCCTACAGTATCACAAAATCAGCGCAATCTTCTAAGGTTCTATGCAGATTTTCAGACTATAATATTCACCCATTTAGTATGAACACACAATTGAACTTAAGTGCAACAAGTTAATAAGCTCAAACTAGCTTTACACAATGACTTATCATCAATAAATCACTAAAAGCATGAGCTGGAAGTGAATCAAATACTGCAACATATAGCCATCATTAAAGTTGAACATTTACTAAGAAGCTAGAAATGAACTTAAATAGTAAATAAGTTGAACTGAAATAAATATGGAGGCTAAATCATGCAAACACAATGAGCAAACTCAAAGAAACATGAAACTTCAATGTTTTCTCATATATTGTTGTAGAGTGTCTTTACACAAAATCTCATGTCTCTCTTTAAAAGTGAGAGGATTCCCCCTATTTATAGTTTTCAAAAAGAATAATGAATGGCCAAGTTTAATTCAATATGAATGGATTAGATTCATTCTAGCCTAGGGTTTTCACATCACCCAATACAAGTACAAAATTTATAATATAAAATTGGTTACTATTTTTATTTTCCCTATTTTTTCCTTTAGCTAATTTTGCCTTGTAGCCTATTTTTTCCTCTATCTACCTTCTTAAATATTGGTCCTCTATTATGGGATTTCCAGCTTCTTTTTGCAATAAGGCATAATGGACAAATTTTCCTATGGTAGCCAAGAGCTTAGAATCCTTTGAGAAGTCGGATTTGGTGATGTAGAAAGTGATCCTTTTAAATTCCTCCATCATTTCATCAATGATGCTTTACGCATGTATCTCTTGCTTGAATCATTTATTTTGATTCAATGAAAGCCCACATCAAAAAATCCATGAATTATGCTAGCAAAGTGTCACTAGTTCCTTATTTCATTCTCTTGTGAAATTCATGTTTTACATCTTCGTGATCCAATTCCTATGTTGGCATCTTGGCTCCTATCAATAATTCTAAGATTTGATCACTTTCAGCCAAGTGGGCAATAACACAGGCATGAATAATATCCAATTCAACCATATATTTTTCTAGAATCCCTTTTCTAAATTCAAAATTAAACACCCAGGTTTCTAGTAGCCAGTGATATTTTGGTAGAGCCAACTCCTTTTCCCAAAATTTTGTAGATAGCTTCAAAATTCTCTTCAGTTAGGGGTATGTGATTTTGTAAAGATAAAAAAAAAATTACATTCCTCTGCCTCCTTTTCAATCTCCTTTTGCAAGACCAAATAATGGTTATGCATTTTGACTGTATAATGAATACCCTTATTACCTTTTTCCATTACCCTTTTGAACCAATCCAATGTGGAATTAGTCCAAGTCCTCATCCTTTCCATTTTGTTAATTTCCTATTTTGATAATAGGGTAGGCACTAACAATTTTATTAGAGCTTATTCTTCGATTGTGGTCCATTGTTGTATAAAGGCAGTCAATTCTGCCACCTATACTTTCAACTCTTCTTTTGTGGGTTGATATTTTCCTAGCTATTGTAGAATCATAGTAATAGAATTCATCAATTTTATGATCTCTAGAGGTGGGGACAAGGTTGATGGTTGTTACTTGATAGTCTTTAGCCTATATTTTTTCTACGTCTTTATCTGTGGCTAGGGCTGCCACTTGCAATATTTGGGAGCCCAACATGTCTATTGTAATATGTGACCTGACCTTCGGTCTCTTCTTCTCTCACATCTTCACCTGGGTTCAAGCCAATATGTCTTCTAGATGAGCCTTAGGGTCTAGAAGTATAGGAGCCTTATTCTTGAGTTGTTGCTCCAACCAAGAGGGGATCTCTACATGATGGTCAAGGGATGTAGTGTTGAATTAATTATTTTTACCCTCTTGATCCTTTTGAGGCTCTTCCCCTTCATGCATAGGAGCATCCTCAGTGTCTTTATTTTCTTCATCCTAACCCTCTTCCATTATTGTCTTCCATTTGTCTAGCTCAACTTGTGTTTCATGGGTAAATCCCAATGTTCATTTCTCAACATCCTCTTGTGCTAGCACTTCTCTTTCATTATTCTCAACTTTAACTTCTTGATTGGGGCTATCACCCTTCTTCCTTGTATCTTCCTCCTTTTCATCTTGTTCTTGTTTTGGTGGAACTTTTTCATTTTGTGGGCGTTCATTTTGGCCAACTCTAGGGAGTTCATCACCCTTTCTTGTATCGATCTTTGTGTCATTCCTTCCTTGGAGTGGTGCTTCCTAGACTCACCACTTTTTCATTGTGTTCTTTATGTTGCTTATCCTCAAGCTCTTGATATGAGGTCTCCACATCATAATAGGTGTCAGACCAACTCATTTCCCCATCTTTGGGCATTTGCTACCCTTATTCATCTGAAGCTATTCCATCTAAATTAATCCTTAAGCTACCTTCAACATGTTTGAAGTAATCTTCGTGGTCTAAATCTTCAAGCTCCTTGATGATATTTGTTGTTTCTTTGGGTTGCTCTTCACTTAGTCTCTCTATCTCTTCACATATTTGCATTGTGGCTTCTATTTTGGGTGGCTCAGTAGGAGGTTGAGGGATAGGCAATGATGCAACAAGTTGAGCCATAAGTAGTTTGACCTGGGGATTCAAAATAACTTTTGAAAATTGGGGTGGCATTTTTTGCAAATAAGAGAAGAAAGTGTCAGGAAAGGAAATAGGTGCCATAGAGGTGGTGGGCATAGAGGATGGTAAGGTGGAGAAAGCTAGCAATGGAGATGATAGAGAGGTAGTTGAAGAAGAGGAATCAATTACGACCATAGGTATAATTAGATAGGTGGAGGTAAGGTGGAAAAATATGTCCATAGTAGGCGGGGACAATATAGGGAGCGATGGCAGAGTGGAGGGAGATGGTGTAGCAATGGAAGCTAGGAGCATGGAAGTGGTGTATGGGGAAAATTGTGGTTGCTCAACTTTCTCCTGTTGTGGTGGTGACTCTTCTTCTTGGATGGCAGGCATATCAAGAAAAAAGGTTCCCATTCTTTTGGCCTTCTTAGGATTCCTTTTTCCTTCAATGTCCTTCCTAGTGTACACCTTGTTTTTAGGCTTCCACTCTAACACCTCTTTTCTCTTCTTTGACGGGATGACAAGTGGCGACTTAGGATCCTTGCCTGAAGAACCCATGTTGGTACCACTGTATATTTCACTTCCAATGTCATCTTCTAATTCTCTGTATGTTAGCTCCATGCCCTATTGTTGCAATTGGGCCACTTGATCATCCAACCATTTCTTAGTTCTTTGCTCTATTGGGTGGGTGACTATGTCTAAATCTGTAATTTCTAGCTCTATCTAGTCAATCGCTGGTAATGGAACATTGGCAAGATCATTGTATCTCTCATCAAGAACATTATCATCTTCAACCACTTGATCAAGGATTGGGAACAAATCAATAGATTTTAAATTTTTTCCATAATTTTCATATAGTTCCTTCTCTTGACTTTGTGATCATCGTCGCAATTCTCCCAAAAGTCTTCAACATGGGGTCTATGGGTGTATTGCCTTCCAACCTATTTCTTTAGTTTTCCCAGAGGATCCTGTAATAACCAATTTGATATTATTAATTAATATTATTGTAAATTACACATGAATATACTCCAATTTTAAAAGACATAACTAGTGGCTAAAGTCAATCATAGCTACACATGTCCATTTAAAATGAGTCAAAGATTTAGATATTCATTTCAAAAGTCAAATTACAATATTAGGTTTGACTTGGCTCCTAAGGCCACAAAGTCATTACATTGTACACTTTACATCAAGCTACATATTAGACTATAATAGTCTTGGGAACAAATAAGGTTCTTCTTGGACACTCACCTCCACTGGTGGACAAGAACATGGTTGAAGCACTTTACCACCCAACCATGAAGCTTATGCTTCCCTAGTATTCTTCGTACTTGAAGAATGTCCAACCCTACACAAAATTTTTAGCAAGAGAACAATCTAAAAGGTGGAATATGGTGCATGCCCATACATGAACATGCAATTTATATCTACTAGTTAGAAAAGAAATTTAAGATCTATGCTAGGAATGGCAGACAGTGAAATCATAGATTTCATACATACATATTGAACTATATTGCTTGGCCAGGCATAATAAATGTGTTGCAACAACAACAAATTATAGGTTCTAGTAAAGAAAACCTATACTCTCTAAACTTTATTTTGGCACTCGTCCCAGAAGGTAACTTTCTACTATATATCTCATAATAGCTATCTACCATCTAGCGAAATCTACCTTGAGGTTCTCTAGTCAACTAAGGTATCATTGTTCTATTCAAGTATTAAATATTCTTTCACAAATTTATTCTAAAAAAGAATTAGAATACTAGTTTACTCTCTAACAAAAACCAAATTTATGATTCACACAGTAATTCAACAATTAGTCATATCATTCTTATGACTATTCTAAACTTTTCATCATAAGCATTTTCCTTTTTAAAAGTATACTAAAAAAAAAAGAAGGTATGTTCCTACTTATGTTAAAATTTGTGCATAAATTCTAAAATAATCATTAATTTAGATGGGTGATCCCACAATAGTGGGTTACAATTTTTGGCCAAACTTGATATTAAAATCAAGATTTTTCACCAAACATTCACTTTCTTACACCTATAGCAGCTAAACCATTAAGGTTTTGAAGATGAATCAAACTAGTTATTTGTTAGATATTTTGTGTAGATTCTAAATATATATTTTTTTAAAAATTAAAAAATAAATTTTGAATGATTTTATGTAATTTTTAATAACTTATTTTTTCTACTAATCAACATTTTTAAAAAGTGATGTTCACTTCGGCACACATAACTTTTTTTATAGATAGGATACAAGTCTGATTTTTAAAATGCAATTTCTTCACACCAATATCTAGGGGATGGATATTTTTTCATAATTTTTTGTTACATATTTTTTTTTTAATTAATTTTCCAAGTCAGCGTAATTATAATTTGGATAGAGGTGTACTTCGACATGCATAACTTTTTTTGTATTCATTTGAATTAACTTATTCTTTTTGTTGTTGGAATAAGGACATAAATACCTAGGGTACATGTATTTTTTAGAAAAAAATTTCCCTATTTTTCTATTTTTTCGTAGGTGTGAAATAAAGAACTTGATGTTCATTGAAAATCCTACATTCACAAGAAATAAGAAATAAATATAATAATCAAATTAAACATATTTAAAATTATACTTTTTAGGAAGCTTATAATAAGGGCTACAAGCTTACAAAGCATAAATTTTAAATGAATTCATTTGATCACTCAAAAGTTAAATCAAAAGTGATTTTTTATTTGCATTTTGATAGGTGTAGAGGAGACTCGATTATAGGTATGGTTTAAATCTAACAAGGTTCTATCCAAGGGGGTTTGATCAATCCCTCTTTAATTAAAATAATTTAAATGGAACCTTTAAAGTCATAAATCATTATATTTTCTAAAAATATGTGATTTTAGGCAAAAATCAGGATGTCCCAAAAAGTGTAACCCATTATTGTGGCAGCACCCAGATTGCAATCTTAAAATAGTACTCCATTTGACGTTTCTTTTGTGAAAAAAATAAAGAGTCAGAACAAGTCTATGCTAATAGTTACACATATTGTTATTGCATTCTCATAACTGTGATATTATAAAATAGTTGTTTGCATAAGAACAATCATTGTTCAAGCAAAACAAGCATTGTTTCCTACTAAACAATCATAAAACAAGTTGTTTACATATGAACATTCATTTTTTAAATAGAACAAGTATTGTTTCCTACTAAATAGTTATAAAACAAGCTATTTACATATGAACATTAATTGTTTAAATAGAACAAGTACTATTTCCTAGTTATAAAACAAGTTGTTTACATATAAACATTCACTGTTTAAACAAAACAAGTATTGTTTCATAGTTAACTATTATAAAAAAAGTTGTTTACATATGAATATTCATTATTTAAATAGAACAAGTAATGTTTCCTACTAAATAGTTATAAAACAAGTTGTTCTAATTAAACTGTTTATCGAGTAGGGCTATTTCCAGCTACAAAGATAACTTTTTAACAAAACACAGTCATTTGTAACAGAATAACCTCTATTTACATCAACACAATACTATTTCAAACTAAGCAGTTACCTTTGAAGATAAATATTATCATTTACCCTATTTTTTGATCTCGAGCAGTTTACATGCTAAATTATCACTTCACAAGTAAATATTCACCATTTAAATAGAGAACGAGTTTTCCAATATGAACTGAAAATAAAAAAAAAAATATATCCAAATTTCAATCATAAGGACATAATGTCTACTATTTAGATCTTGATCACTTTCATCATTGGAAATTTGATGAGCAACTTTAATAATATAAAGAAAACCAAGTTTGACATGTTTTTTGGTTAAATTCTTGAGAAAATATTCCACTTAAGAAGCCACAAAAATTTCAAGTTCAAAAAACACTTTTTCCTATTCAAGATGCAACAAACAAACCAAGGTTGCTCTGGATTTGATCCATTTCAATGGTCGAGTGTTTCCTTTCTTAACTTCAAAATTTATATTCAAAATTTCCTTTATGAGAATTTTGGCTTATCCCATAATGCATGCAACAATATATGTCATGCAGACTCAAATATGAATCCTTCTCAAATGAAGTTAATTCTATTGATCTTGAGGATCAACTCCTTATAAGGTTATAATGAATCCCAAGCTTATACATTCCATTAGTTCTTTAAATCAAGGGAAACCTCTTTATGCAAATATTGTTTCCATATTTCTTAGTAATGAACGTAATCACCCTTACCATTATTGGCCTAAACAATAATGGAAGGTGATACGTTTAAAGTAAAACATAGTTGATACATTTAAAGATAATAAAGAGGATTAAATCCTCTTCCACAGGTTCAACATGCGAACTTTTATAAAATCAGACACCATAAAGTACACATTTGATCAGAATAATATTTTTGATGGCCATGATATGGCTAGCATTATCATGCAAAATTTTATAACAATTGTATCTTTAAGGGTTCCATGCCTAGGTCTAAGATAGAGGCTAGTTGATAAGGCTCCATGCTATGTACTTATACAAAAGCAAGTCATAGGCCATGCAAGCCCCAAAGGGTGGTTGATAAGACTTAACCTTCAACTCAAGCTGAGACATACACAAATAAAGGATATGCATGTTTACTATGCCATCATTCTTTCATCAAATGTAACAACAATCACTAGCTAAGCATGAAAAAAAGATAGTGAAATTGATATTGTTTCAAAAGAAACTAATTTACCTCAATAGTCAAGCTTTTTGGATGAAGTTTCCCTCAGGATTTTCTACCACTATGTACTCTTCCCTGCCTTTTCCTTGTAATTTTATTGATTCTTTCCCAAATAGCTTCCCTCTTTTCTTCCACCACTTTCCATTCTAAAATGGTAACCATGTTTTCTTGAATGTGGCTGGGTGTTTCCATTATGGATTTTCCTGCCATAGTCGTCAACCTCTAATTTTGAATATTTCCTTTATGATTTCAATAGGCCATGTCCATCATGGATTTTCCTTGTGATTTTTCATTGATTTCAACAGTCTGATTCATAATATATCAATTATGAACTTTGAATTCAATATGAGTTTGACTACATATATGTATGTATGCGTATGTATATATATACACACATATATTTATATATCTATATGTATTTAAATGATTTCATTCACATTTTCCTTTTATTTGAATAATGTATTTACACACATACATATATATATATATATATATATATATATATATATATATATATATAATGTATATGTATATGTATGTATTCATATTTATTTTACATACATGTATATATATTTATATATGCATTCATGTATAAGTTGTTTTCTTGTAATGGCTTATAAGTCCCATACACTATCATTTAAAGCAAGGAAAATGAATTTTCATTTCAAGCATCTATATATATATTTACACTAACAAAGGAATTTTCATTTACAATACTTGTGTTTGTTTCCTTCAATACATAGAGATTGAGTAGAAAATTTAATCTACAAGACATTCCTTTTCAAGAATAGAAATAATTCAAGACAAGAAATTACATTCTCATATATATTCAAATTAGTTCAAATGCAAGTCATCATGCCATTTGTGGTGTGTGTTGATGATGTTTTCTAAACAGCAACAACTCAGATAGAATATAATATCCTATCTCACTTGAAAGGTAAATCTCTATCAGCAAGCCTCAAGAGGTAACCCCAAGGTCTCTAATGTCAGGTCTTGACAATGCATAAACAACTCAGTGATAATGTGAAAATGTTGGTAATCACAATGGGACCTTACTACAAGCAAAATATTGAATCTCAATTTATCAGATCTAACAATATGATGATACTTCAATCCTAAATTTAACACAATGATCAAAGAAATAACAAAAGATGAAGGTTTCAAAGAGATTTCTAAACTTAATATTAAACCTAAGATTAACAATGCCAATGACCAACACTCAAAATGGACCAATCCCTCAAAACTGATTTCTACTTGACCCAGATAAATCTGCAATCTTATAGAAACAGTGCAATCTTCTAAGGTGTTAAGATTTTCAAATCATGAACATTCATTGAAACAACCCTATTGCAATTGAAATGAATAAACCCTCACAATCAAACTTAAGAATAATCAATATAAAAGTCCAGAATAACTTTGTAAAGCAACTAACAATCAGTTGGTTGCAAAAAGTATGGACCAGGGATTGCTGCAACACTTCAAAAATCAAATCATGAACACTATTAAATCAAATCTAATCTAAATACTATCTCCCTCAAAGTAATTCTAAAGATATAATAACAAGAACCATGCAAGATAAGAAGAAACACAAGTATGGCACCAAATCACAATGTCATTAATTGCATCAAATTATCCACTGTAGCAACAATTCCAACTTTTTGTTACAATATTTGCTTGAGATCAACTACTTGCTAACTCTTGCTCTACTTAATTTGCTTCTAACTATCTCTCTATGTGTCTATGTCCAAAACTTCTTAACCCATACAAATGAGGCAAAATGCCTAATTTATAGAACCCCCAAAACATGTCGGCCAAGAGAGGATTTTTACAATAATTAATTAGGCACAACAAATCGGCCAAGAGAAATTCAAAATGATAAATATGCATTAAATACATGAACTTCATCCAGGTGAGCTCGGGATCTCCAATGTAGTTCGGACCAATGCATGTCAAAATAATAGGGAAGCACAAATATCGATGTAGCCAATCATTAACTACCCTCCCCTTTGTATTTATTGTGATCTAGCATTTCATGAAATTTCAAAAGCACCCTATCTATGTCGGCCACAGGTGGTAAAGGAAAAACCCTAAGTTGCCTTTCAATTAATACAATTTGTTCCCTTGACTGTTTTACTGACTTATCCCAATCAACCCTATAGGTTAGGTATTTATCAATGACAACAATGTAGGTGGCCGCATCATCCAACTGGTGCTCAAAAATGGAATCATCATTAATTGGGGCATAAACATCATGCCACCACTTCCTCAACTATTCTAAACTCAAGTACTTAAGAGCGATCTTCCTTCTCCCTATCATAATCTCAAAAAAGACAATGGAGCCATTGTACACACTAGCTAGGGTATCATCAATCTTCCTCCTCTATTTGTAGATCTTCAAAAAAAAAATTCCTAATTTTCAATGCTTCAAACCACTCCCAAGGTTCGAAAGCTCTAGAGGAAGGGATAATTTTATCACTTACTAACTTATCCCTGGTGTACTCCATGATAGTCTTGGTTTTCTACAGTAGGAGATCTATATCTTCTTTATCCTAAGCCAACACCTCCTTCAACTAGTCGATCACCCTCACAACATCCTTCCCTAATGACAAAATATCCTTGATAGCATCATTACCTTTAGTTCGTACTCCTTGTAGCCAATTTGCAATGGCAATATTGGAAGCCTTCATTCTTTCCAGTTCGGTGATGGTTTCTTGGGGTAGAGGTTTTGCAGTAGAAACTGAGGGGTTAATGGATTGCAAGGGTTTCATAAGATCCTCCAAGCATTTCTTGATTTCTCATTTTCTTTTTTAAGCTCTTGCTTAGTCTTTATTTCCTTCCTCAGTCTTCCCAAGATAACTGCACTAGAACCCTAGTAATCTTCAATATCCTGTTCAACGGATGTAGGCCCTAAATTGAAGGTCTAAACATTATAATCCTTTCTAGCCACATCATCTATGTTTTTATTCATGGCAGGGGTTGCAATGTGAACAACTCTATTCCTATCCTCATCTCTTTCAATCCTTGAGATCACCCTAGCCTTCTTCTTACTTTTGTCTTTTCAAATCTTGGCTAGCAGCGCATCCCAATTCGGTGGAATATCTTCCACAACAACCTGCTTTCTCTTTATCTCCCTATCCAACCATTCTAGAATAGTGGATTCCAATTGCACTTTAGCATATTTTTCTTCATGTTGTTCCCTAGGCACCTCTTCACTCAAATTTTGTTTCTCAGGAGTCTCATCTGTTTGGCTCTCCTTTTCTTCAGTATGTTCTTCTTCATGTACAGGTGATGGAACCTTCACTGCTTCCTCCTCTTTAGGAGGGGATTTAACCTCTTCATTCATAACTGGTGACTCTACATATGCAACCAAGGGTGATTGCATTACCTTTTCAACTTCAAATTTTTCACTGTAAAGGTCACCTTCATGGAATTCTTCCCCTTCAGTATCTGGATGTTCGTCAACTTTGTCAGACTCACTAGGTTCACTTTGATCTTCATGAGCAGAAGGCACATCATCATGTTGCTCCTCATGAGAAACCACTGGCAGAAGATCTACCTTAGGCACACTATACTTGGGTGAAGGAGTCCTAGACCTCCTTGTATACACCTTGGCCTTCTCCTCTGAGCTTTCCACATTTACCACTGGTGGGCTAGCTTCTTCTTCTCCTACCTTGGAGCTGGTCTTCTCTGACAATTTTATAACTCTTCTCCTTTCTGGTACTGGAACATCAACCTTAGGACCTTGCTTCTCCATTTTTCCTTCTGTTCAGACTTCTTAGTCCTTGTCTTCTTCTTGGCGATGGGATTTCTCTCTTTTGATGTCTCCTAGACTCCCTCTTCTTGAACACCTTTAATCTTGATCTTGAATGGAGAATCCAACTTACCTTTTCCCTTAGGATCCTGCTCAGTGGATTCTTCCAAAGTAGAGTGAGGGTCCATATCTCCCATCAGCTCATAGCTACATTTTACTCCCTCATTCTCCAACTCCCATAGCTTATGCCTTAGCCACGTCTTGGTAAATTTTATAACTGGATCCATTAACTGTTTCAATTCTATTTTTTCCTCTTCTAACCAATCCACATCACCAATTGGCCTATCCTTTATTGCCTCATAAGCATGCTCTTGAATCATATTTCCATCATCTTCAAGTTGATTTGGGACTGCCCTTACATTGTATAGCCAGACTAATTCAACTGGGATCCGAGAGAACCTCTTCTTTCTGATCTCATATTCAACACTACAATTGGCCCAGTAATCTTCCAATTCAACCTTATGGCTATACTCTCTACTGGCCTTCTTTTGAGCTTCACCTAAGATGTCAAACCTTGATCTCTTCAAATGGAAGGATAAGCCAAGAGTACTCATCTCCTCCTCTAAAGCTTGGGCATAAATGATGGAAGGACATGCCTCTCCAGTGCCAATCCTCAAGGGGAAGTCTCCACCAAAACCAGTCTTATGTTTGTCTGTCTTGACAATGGCATCAAAGTCACATATCTATTTGGTTACTTCAAAAAGTATGATGTGATTGGTAGGATACCTTGGAAGTCTATAAGGAGCCCTCTAGAAGCCATCAATCCGGATGTATGAGAATGTTGGGAAATGAATAAACCATGCCGCATACTTCTTGATGAGTTCTTTTGCTTGGTCAAAATCCTGACATATTTTTCACCCTGAAGCAATCTGGTGAAGTACATGGTGAATGCATCATTCACCCTCCTATAGTTCGAGCTTCCTAGGTGCAACTGAGGGAAAACCTCATAGAGAATAACCTGTCCAAAGATTCCCTCTATACTCAATCCTCTGTACGAATAAAACCTTGCAAGGGAATAGACCAAGTATGAGGTCATTATGAAGGTCTTAGTCTACAGCACATTGGACAATTGCTCATGTATCACTCTGCTAATGACTCCTCCCCAATGGTAGTTAGTCTTCTCTTGTTCCATCCTCACAATATCATGGAACATCCAATTCTCAAACACACTTTCATTCTTCAATCCAACCATCCTGCTAAGCAATGTGATGGCATCATAATATTCTTTCTTGAACTTCACCCTAAATAGCTACTTGGGCAACTTGGAATTGTGGGACTTGGGCTTCTCTAGCGAGGAATTGATAGATTATTGAGATTTCATAGTCTCCTCATTGTAGAACTCCTTAGCTGCCCTCATGCTAAATGCCACCACATGAGACCTATCTGGCATATCAAAAGTCTAAGTAATGGAAATAGGGTTGAGATTCTCCACAACTCTCCCTTGAGGACCAATAATTCTTTGTTTATCCTTATCATAGTGCCTAGCACACTCGAGGAAAAGCTCATAGCACTAGATTGTGGAAGGGAAACCAACTACATGTGACAAGCCCAACTCCTTCATTCTCCTAGCCACCAAAAGAAGATCCTCGACTACCATTCTGCCTTTGAACTCATCATAGTCCCATAGCCTGACATTTGTATCAATTAGTTCTGACCAGACATAAGTGATCTTGCTCTTGATATCCATTTTAATCCTTTCTACATCAGTCATTGAAGACCCAATCACTGTCTTGCTTGACTCAGTCTGCACTCAACATGAAAATCATAGTAAAAACCATAGGAAAACAATGTTAATCCATCAAAACACCATTAGAATGAACCTCCTACAAACAAGATGTCATTAAATCTCATGAAAAATGATCATAACGTATTTTGGGTTTCAGGACCATCTGTGGAATCCGAGCCAGGGAGGAATTTTGAGAAATTCTGGACCAGGCAGATTCCTGTGGAATAATCATGAAAAAACCTACTAACAATTAAATTTGATCATTATCAATCAATAAACCACATAGGAGATCATAAGATAGCATGAATTAATCATGAAATGCATTAAAAATCACTAGCACATCATGTTATTCCATATTCCATCATACTTCATCAAATTTCATGATAATCTACCAGAGATGGATTTCCCTGAAGGCAAAAACATCTTGCAAATCTAGAAAAAATAGGGAACCAAAGACCTCGAGAAAATCTAGAGTTGATGGAAATCTGCGGATAAGGAAAAAATTTGAAAGCATGCAGATTCTGAGAACTCAAAGGAAATCAGGAAAATGGAGGAGATCAGGAAAATCTGCCAGAGACGGATTGTCTCGAGGGAACAAAAAATCCCGGACTAAGGAAAAAACCTGAACATCGGCATTAAATCATGATTACGCTCAGAATACTAGATCGATTATGAATTTCAAAGTTTTAAGCTTAGGGCAAGTTTAATATGGGATTTCTATGGATTCCCTTAGAACTTTAAGACAATTCAAGACCATACTAAAGATAAATGGCAATGCCATAAGTTTCAAACCCCATACATCCACCATTAGCGTACAAGCAAGCCCAGAATTTAAACATTTCGACTGCTAATTCTTGACTAGGGGATTACTAATAACTCCCAAGCAAGATACATCAAAATGCAAATAGACAAAGGAGCTCAAAACTCACTTGGGAGATGACAAATAAAGAAATTTTAGACAACCCTAGCATGAACTAATCAAATACACATGAATTAGAACCCAAAATTTATCATAACATCAAAGCCTTATCCACAATCATAAATTAAAAGAAAGGAAATCAAAAACATACCATTGTGAAGCGAAAATTGATCTCAAAAATAGTAAATGCGAAACTCAATGGTGTCCACAAAGAACAGGGGCATGAATGCACAAGAAATTGCCACTTGAATCCACAATTCACAAACTCAATGCCTCAAATTCAAATCCATCACCCACAAGAATGCACTCTGAAGCTCAATCAATGGCAAACAATAGCATAATGGCATCAAAGACCTCAAAAAGTGGTTAAATACATTGTTCACCAATGGTACAAATGACTTTATATGCAATCGACAAGACTGTCAGAAAACTTGGGAATCCGACGACAGGACGGAATCTAGAGAAATCCATCCCACGCGGAAATCCATGAAGACCGAAAATCTCTGAACCAGAGTGCTCAGTCGGAGTCTGAGTAGGATCCGAGAAAATCTGGCCCAGGTGGAAAGTCCCAAACTTCAGTGAAAACCCAAACTTTGTTCAAAACCAAAGATCTTCAATAAATAACCTAAGGGGAATACTTAGGAAAACAAAATAAATATTTTAGCACATGCCAAAGTAAGAAAAAACCTCAAAATGAAAGGGCCAAGACACCAAAACCAAAGCAAAAGAGGGTCCCTGCCTTCAACGAGGCATGTGTGCAAAAACTACACAACAAATGGTGACTCTGCTGGGAAATGCTCCAGAGCATTTGATGACAAACAAGAATCAAGAACCCAGAATTTCTAGTTTCAATCCCCACTATCAAAAAAAAAATCAAAATGGAAAGATTAAAGAGTCAGAACCAAAGGGTAGACCGAACCTTCCATAAACTGAAAATCCAAGTGTGTGCATACGAGTTCTTTTCCCTCCTTAAGCTATTGCAGGAACCAAGCTTAGTCAAGATAGGCTACGTAAAGGATTCTAACTTCAAAAGCAACCTGGATAGAGCCTCACTGTCAGTTAGGCATCTATAGCCCCGATGAGGTTATCGCTGTGACTCTCTTGAACATAGCACTATTGCCAGCCAGGAGTCTATAGCCCCAATAGAGATATTCAGATACTCCTGATAAGTTGAACTCTTTCATTTGATGTTCAATATTTCACTTTTCTTTCTTTTGATATTCTTTTCTTTGTCACTTTTCATTTCAACCTATGAACAATGAAGTTCACACTCAGGACTGAGAACCATAGTGGCGCTGAAGCAAAAATAAGATTTTTCACCTGACAAGACCTTACAAAGGACCTACAGTAACATCAGGATTCTTAAGATATATGAAAGATATAAGATTTCAAAGTACTTCAAATTCAAATCAAGACCAATGACCCATCTTCTATAAATCAAACATTGAGATTGTTGGAAATAGTAAAGACTTCAACCATCCTTTCAAGATACAAGACTACAGGTTACCAATAAAATACTTAGAATAGTCCCAGATAATGATATATTTTCCATGCAGGTGCAACACATCCAGACAAGAACAGAGAAAGCTCCAAAACAAGAGCAAAGCAAAAAAAAAAAAACCAAAAGCAAACCTACACTAACCAAAACAAACAAAAGAAAAATGGAAAGGGAAACCTAATCTAACCAAAGCAAAGCAAACAAAACAAAACAAAAAGGGAACCTAATCTAACTATATACAAGAAAATAGTTGAAAACAGTTCAAGACTAGAAATAGTGCTTCAAATACTGCCCATTGACAGGTAGTGGGATATCCTCTCTTGTGAGAGTTTTCAAATGGAAAGCATTATCTCCCAGAATTTCTAAAATCTGGTAAGGACCAAGCCAAAGTTCATCAAATTTTCCATGCTCCCCCTTACAGTCATGGGATTTATCCTAGTAAAGAACCAAGTCAGAAATCCTAAAAGCTTTTACCTTGGCTCTTTTATCAAACCATCTCTTGACTACCCCTTGATGCTTAGCAAAGTTTTCCAGGGCTTCGTCTCTTTTTTCCTCAAGGTGTAACAATTCAGCAAGTCTGGCCTCACGTTTATCTCCCTCATCATAATATTCATTTAAGAACTACAAGGTGGGGATCTTTAACTAAATGGGAAACACAGGCTCCAATCCATAAACTAGGTGGTAAATTGATATCCCTATGGAATTTTTATGTCTCGTGCGATCTGCCCAAAGAGAAAATTTGAGTTGGGTATGCCAATCCTTTGGGTTTCTTTCTAACAGTTTGCGGATAACAGTTAGGAGATTTTTGTTGGATGACTCAGCCAAACCATTATCCTGAGGGTAATAGTTGGATGCAAACTTAATGATAATCCCATGATCAAAATCCCAATTAGAAAACTTCAACGATGAAAAAGCAGGGCCATTATCACAAACTAAAGACATAGGACATCCAAAACGATTCATGATACCTGATTCGATGAAGTGAATTACTACCTCTGAAGTACATTGCTTGCAAGCAAGGGAATCAGTCCATCTTGTAAAATAATCAGTGACAGTAAGGATATACTTGTGTCCTGCAAAGGAAGGCATATTGATCAGACCTATGAAGTCCATCCCCCACTATGCAAAAGGTTTTACCTCAAAGACTGGTTGGAGTGGGAGTGTTACATACTTTTTTTTGGCCACCACAGTCTGACACACATGACAAATTCTGACGTGGTTGTGTGTATCCTTGAAGAGTGTAGGCCAATAGTAACTAGCTCTCAGAATCTAGTTTGTTGTAGATTGTGCTGATCCATGGCCTATACCATATATGTCGTGAAATTCCAACATCACTCTTTCAGACTCTGCCTTTCCTAGGCACCTTAAGTACACACCCTCATGATTTTTCTTATATAGGATAGCTCCTTTCAACATGAAACTATCACTCTTTAAGCACAATTCCCTTCTTTGTACTGCATTAAGATGATCAGGGCATCTCTGAGTCAGAAGATAATGAACAATGTCATCATACCACTCGCCAGGAGAAACATCCTCTAAATGATAACTCTAAACTGTAAGATCAGGGCCTATCTATACCATTGTCTTTCTAAGCCCTTTCCCTCTTACCAGCTTCATGAGTTGAATTTTCATATCATACTCTTGTAACATAGTTACCCACTTGGCTCTGCATTCCCCTAGCTCATTCTGCATCAACAATAGCTTAACCGCAGGATCAAGAACTATTGCAAATATTTTGTTTCTGAGGATGTAGTGTTTGAATTTCTTTATAGCTTTGACTAAGGCATAGGCTTGCTTTTCCACACTTGCATATCTTAGCTCTACATCCTTCAATGGTGCACTCATGAATGCAATGGGATTTTTATTTCCTTGATCTGATTTTTGAGTTAACATAGTAGCACAAGAATGATCAGAACAAAATGAATATATATAGAATGATTTAGCATAGTCTGGACATACCAAAATAGGAGCTTCAGCAATAGCCCTTTTAATCTCTGCAAATGCTTCCTTTTCTTTTGCATTCCATTCAACTTTGGCCTCCTGTTTCAGCATTGCATTTAGTGGCTTAGCTATTTTTGTGAACCCAGTGATGAACTTCCTCACAAAGTTGATCTTGCCAAAGAATGATTTCATTTCTTTCTTGTTGGCAGGTGGTGGGATTTTGAGTATGGCCTCTATTCATTTTGTATCAATGGAAATTCCTTTCTCAGAGAGAACATGCCCCAAAAATTTACCCTCCATGACTCCAAAGATGCATTTCTTTAGATTGAGAGATATCCTAAACTCTCTACATTTCTGAAAAACTTTGCACAAATTTGAGATATGATCACCTCTCTTCTTGGAAAAGATTGTTAGATCATCCATATAAATGATTATGCACTTACCAATTATGTTTTTAAAGGCAATGTCCATGTCTCTTTGGAATGTGGCTCCAACATTAATCAAGCCAAAGGGCATCCTCCTGTAGGAAAAAGTGCCCCACTTGGTGGTGAAAGCAATCTTGTGTCTATCCTCATACTGCACCATGACCTAGTTATATCCTGAATAACCATCCAAGAAAGACATCATCTGAGATACATTAACAATCTGGAGCACTTCATCCAGTGAGGGTACTGGGTAATTATCCTTCTCTGATGCTCTATTTAGGTTCTTGAAATCTACACATAGCCTGATTTCACCATTTTTCTTTCGCACTGGAACTAGGTTTGAAACCCAAGTAGAGTGTCTGACTAGAAATATTATTCTTGCAGACAACAATTTCTGCACTTCCTTCTATATTATGGGTTCCAATAAGGCATTGATGGGCCTTTTCCTGTGTCTGAAAGGTTTTACTCCTAGATTGAGAGGAATAGTATGGGTTATGATTGAGGTATCATAGGTCTTTAAATATTCATAACTCCAGGCTATCACATCTAGATATCTATGTAGTGCATCGATGATTTATTTTCTTTCTTCTGGAGTGCAAACTTTTCCAATAAAAACATTTTTGACATCATCTTGAGTTCCCATATTATATTTGTCACACTGTCCACTAATGGACTCCTTCTTGGTATCTTGTTACTACTCTCTGACCTTGTCTAGATCAAAGATACTTTCTAATTGCACCATCCCTCTAGGAATTGTTTTGGTCTTTAAATTAATTACCCTTCCAAGTCCATCTTTGCTTCTTGGAGTTTAGTTTCATCAATGATTTGAGAAGCAAAAACATCAGTACTTGTAATGAAATTTAAGATATGTTTGTCATCTTCAAATACCTAGAAGTTGGTGATGTTATCAGGTACTGAGGGAACTGGGGTCAGCTCCATAGTAAACTTCTTTAGTCTAGAAAGAGACAGAGGTTGCAATGTACTGGCTTCTTGGGCCAGGGAGTCAGTTGTCTAGTTCTTACTTTGTGGAATCAACTGAATGTTAAAGGCATCAAATCCTTCAATAAGATACCATACTCTGTGTCTATAGTTGGTCATTCTCCTATCATGACAAGAGTATTGTCTCCTAACTTGCTTGACTACTAACTCAAAATCTCTAAAAAACTTGCAAGATCCTAACCTTTTTCTTCAATGCCATTAACAGTCCATGTACTAGAGCCTCATATTCTGCTACATTATTTGTACAGTGAAATTGAAGTCTATGAGCAGAAAAAAATGTCTTACCTCTTGGACTAATTAGCTCGAAACTAGCCCCAACTCCTTGCTTTGATTTGGACCTATTGAATCTTAAAGTCCAACAACCAGCAACTCCAAATTTCCTTATTGTTTCACTTGCACTATTGTTGTTGGATGGTTCTTTAGAAGGCATTACTCTTTTTCCTTTGGGATCCTCTTGGACATTCTGGATATCAATTTTGACTGCAGGAGTGGGGTTGATACATTTATGTATTTGTTCCACTGCAGTCTGGCATAGGAAACAATCCAATTCTGAATGAGAAGCATTATGCAATCTACACCAATTGGGCAAGATTAATTCCCCAAAGTTCATTGCTCTTCCCAATTGAACTTGGTCTTTGATGCACTTCTAGATGAACTGAAAATTATCTAACAAATCAAGCTGACTATCTTCTGAATCATCATTATTTTCATCTAGTTCAATCATGACTTCAGTACTGCTAGATTCTGCCATAAGGTCAACAGGTACTATGTGGAACATAAAAAATTCCTCCACATCTAGCTTCTCAAGAGGGGCTGTGAGCACATAGTTACCCATACTTACTTCTGATACCAGAATTTTAGTAGAGGTTTTCTGATATTTTGTAATCATGAACTTCATTTTGGGTTCTCTTTCAATTCTAACATGGTTTGGCACTCCCTTCCAGGGAAGCCACATATGGGAGTGATCAGTCAGGACATATCCATTCAAGGCCCTGGTAAATACTCTTCCCAGGATTAGGCCATAAGCGTCAGGTATGTCAACCACCTATATATTGATAACCTGTTGAATTCTAGGATCAGAAGCAATCTACATATGAATTATATTTAACTCTCCTACAACATTGAATTCAATCCTATCTAATTGTGTGACTTTCTTTTGTGATTTAGCAAGAGTGATACGCATAGCTCTACATACACCGATAGGCATAACATTGGTTGAGGCACCAGAATCCAACAAACAATTATGCAAATTCTTACCAAATATTCAAACAAAAATCAAGAATGGAGGTGTATCTATTTTCCCTTGAAATAGAGTTAAGGGAGTATCAACTTGAGCAACCTGAGATTTGTCCTCTTTCCCAGTATCTCCAGGGGGCATATGGACTTGATTATGACTCTAATTTTTCCTTCCCACTGATTGAGAACTAGATGCTCTATTGACACTTTCGCTAACTGATTTATCTTGTGACATGGAATTTGCATTATAAGATCCTAGGATTGCATTACTAATGGTTGGAACTCTTAGTAACTCAAATGCAAATAGGCTTACCTTTAATTTTCTGAGTTCTTTAGCAACATACAGGGCCAACTGTTCCTCACTCAGATCAGCAGGGGTATCCTTAGGGTATTCCATCATCTTATCCTTGTTTGCATTAGCACTTCTCCCTTTTTTCCCATCAACATGCCCTGAATCTTGAGATAAATATTGCTTGGACACTTGAGGAAGCAATGGATTATTGCTAGCATTAGGATCTGGAGGTGTGTTGAAATTGTTCGGTGGAATGGACGTAGTGAAGGGGCCTCCAGCTTGTGGACGTCGATGTGGCAATTCCCTTAAGTCATACTTCTTGACAGGTCTCTGGAAAGTCTGCACTTATTCAACATAGTCCTCTTCCTCATCTCTGGGATCATTATCATTCACTAGACTCTCATCAAATAACTGTCATTTCATCCCCATTGCATACTTGGTCTGCCTCTTCCCCCAATTGGTCAGATTCCTCTTCAAGTACATTCTCCTTACTTTGTGGAAAAGGAGCATGATTTAGTACCAACACTGGTGAATCATAAGGATTAGATGGTACTATTTCCTGACTACTTGCATTGTTCTCCACTTTGTACTGAAAGATTGAGGCTGCTATTTGGAATTCTTGACAATCTAACTTAGAATGTTGACTCATTTTGTGGAGCCTACACCATCCTAACAAAGCAGCCTCAGCTAGATATACACCACTAGGAAGCTTTTCTTGATTAACTGGCTGATTGATAGACTAATTGATAGGTTGATTAACTGGTTGATCTAGTGGGGTGGGGACTCCTCCATTGTTGGGCCCTATGTTCCAAGTCATGTTCTGTCCTGATGGCTACCTCCTATCGAACCCTTGTCTGCCACCTTGTCCTCTGTCAAAATTTTGGCCTGAGTACTGCCCTTTATCATAGTTTTGTCTTCTATCATTGTTATACCCTCTGTCATTATTAAATCCTCGATCATTGTTGTATCCTCTTTCATTGTTATAACCTTTGTCCTGGTTATATCCTCTTTCATTTTTGTATCCTCTTTCATGATTTTGTCCTCAAAGTGTTGTCCTTGTGGATTTTCTCTATTATGATTGGACTGCATATTTCTATGAGTAGCTTGTAGCTGACTGTTTTGGTTCCTTAAGTAAGTCACCTCCATATTCAGCTTCTTTATTTGTTCAAAAAATTCATCCAGTCTCTCGTTGTCAGGATTATTGTATGGAGGTTGATTCGCATTATTTTGGGAATACCCTACTACAGCATTGGCATTCAGTGATTGGTTCAAAACTTTAGAATCCTACAGGTATGGGGGATAGCTAGTCTGAGAATGTATATGGAGAGGTTGATTCACATTTTGCTGAGGGTAACTAATTGTGGATAATATTGTCCCACAGGAGGTCTTGGATGAGGGACCAGAGGCAACTGAGGTACCATATTCATAACTAGAGTATGGTTGGCAAGAGCCTGGTTGAGAGTTGGAACTTGTCCAGGGTGAGCAATAGGTCCTAATGAGGGTAAAGGCCCAGACAGATGTTGCCTTAAAGCAGTGCTAACCTTTAAAGCCTCTGCATATGCATCAAGTAGACTAGTAGGAGGGTTATTACTCCACTTC